>JAQGDQ010000258.1:35000-84945 GCA_030141605.1 Tubiluchus corallicola | reverse complement strand
ATATGTTAATGTAAGAAAAAACTTTTGTAATCGAAATGAACAAGCTGGCTAAACACAAAACATAAAAAAGGAATCTACCCTTGAGGGGTTACTTCACATTGGCACCCAAACAGTTAGGAGACAGGATCATGAAGGGATCAGGCTTGTCCTGTTTGGCCCTCAAACTAACACCAGTAACCCCTGAACTCACGGAATAAGAATGCGGCACTTGTTTTTATAGATTTTGCACAGGTGAAATAGGGAAATAGGTAAGTATTTAGATCAGAGGTAGGATTTGTGAATTTCATTCAGTTAAGATGATTGAATTTCGATTTATAGATGTTTTTATTTTGAAGAGCCTTTAAAATAAAATACACGTAACATGTTCTGAGTCCTTTAGTGAACGAAAGTTTAAACACATAATAGGGCAAAAGCTCCGCCCCCCTCCCTTTAAAATCAAAGCTCCCACTTTGAATGGAGTTAACACAATAAAGGAAAGCTGAATAATGCCTTCCACAACGTGACAACAAGATTTTCAAACGCAGCGCAAAAGGAAGATAACAGTTTTTGTTGCATAATTTTAAATATCATTAGTCTGTGCACGAGGCTACAAAATTATTTAGTAGAGTTAAAGATTTTCTTTTAGTCGGTTGACTTTAGATGAAATATTGATTCCTTTAAGTTTTACTTTATTGGCAGGTTTTATTGCTGCACCTTTAATTACGATTTTGCGAACCTAAAGTGCTGTAAAGAGAGATTTATTTATTTATTTATGGGGCAAGAGCATTTTAAGTTAATACAGAAAAATACGGGCTGCAACCAGTCCCATCTGTAGGCTTAATTGTTCAGCCTTAGGCAACAGCTAACGATTCCAGTGCTACAACTAAATGGTGAGACTTCAGTGGAATGTTTGCCAGCATGCAAGTTTCAATTTCCAACTGTGTAAGACTATCGTTCAGCAGAGGATAAAATGTCTGCCACAAGTCAGGTTGCCAAAAACAGGTTTCTTCACTGAAACTTCTCGTTATGTTTCTGAAAAAATTTATACTCAGAATTCCTAATGCAATAAAATAGTGGGTGCATTTTACAGGTGTAAGCTAAATTACAAGTAGAAAGTTTACTGAAATAAGAAGCCATGCCCAAAATTTACATTTGAAAAGTGGACAGAGCTCGGTAAGTTGACTGTTGAGAGGAAAAATGATTCATTGGGGTTGTCATTGGTTGAAATACCAGGTAGGTGAATGCAGGTAAATGATTGCTCAGGTTACATTGTCTGCTGATTTCTCTCAAATTGGTCAGCCCAGACAGGAGATGGCAGAGACTTTAGCAAATTTGTATTTGGTTCCCTCATTTTCGAGTCAACTCTAGCAGGACCAATTTATTTTAGCCGTTTTTGGGCAAGAGGGGAACTTTGGGAAAGACTACCTAGCAGCCAACCAAATATCATTTGCCTTGTTGATTACTCTGGGATCATAACGAAAATTGAAGTACAATCCTTCTGTAAAATACTCAGTGTGTTGTACTAAAACTTAAGCAAGTTTTAGATAAAAACTCGAATTTTAAATTTGCCACTGTGCTCACGCATGAGGTGTCAAACGTGTGAAGTTGGTCACAAATTAACACATTTAGCAAAATTTAATGACGAAATGCCTGTGTCGTAATAATTCTTTATGCAGACCAGTAATGATGCATCGGGCAGAGGGATGGCAGGAAAGAAACTCCATGTTGTTTCCTCATCTCTGTCATGTCAAGTACGATGTGGTCTGTAAGGTGGAGGAGAATGACCAAAGGTGTCCAATTGCACTTCAGCTTCACCATCTATTGAGGTTAAGAGACTGTAATTCTGTCTTTTCAACAAAGTCTTGTGCCATTTTATTCCTGGGTTCGAGTTCAGGGGTCTCGTCTAACTTGGCATTCTAAGAAATCGGATGCATATGTTGATGCATTTTCTACTTGCAGAACTGTGGAAAAAAGTAATAGGGAATCGCTGGAGAAAAATAATAGTAGGTCCGCAGGCTCCATAAATGATGCTTTGGAAATAATATAAACCGATTTTGTCTGTTCCACTTCCACCAAAATGCAACTGCATCTGCATGTTATGTAAAGGCCACTTAAAATGATGTACGTCATTGAGTTAGTCCTCCAAAGTTTTTACATAGCCTGCAAAATTGAGGCAATCAAAATTAGAAAACAGTCACTATGTCACAACTATGGCATGACAGCCACTCATCATCATTCTGTCTGCATTACAATATACAAAACATTAATATTTAATACTGCAGGTTGAAAAACTTGGTTTAACGTAATACAACAATAATTAACCAAATTAAACCAAAAATATTCAAATTAGTTAAAATAAATCTGTCTAGTTTGAGTGCTTTAACTTTTTAAATGCTAATTTAGTTAACCAGCTGTAATATAATGGATAACCATGATCACCAGGGAATGTGGTGCTGAGTGTTTGCCTTGCAAGCAACAGGGTGCTAGTTCAAATCCGTCCTGCATATAACTTTTTCGTATTTCCTATTTTTCAAGTTTGCTATCAAAATTTTTTAAATTCTCGGTTTGTGATGTTAACAATAATCCTGAAATTAAGATAAACTGATGCATCCTTGTGACTAGTATTTGCTCTTACACAAGTTGTACTTAAAAATAATATTATTTTGTTGCAGGTGGTGGTAACTATCATTCGGTGTCAAACTCTCTTATGCTTCATCTCGAAACAGGAGATGAAGTTTATGTCACATATGGGAGTGGTGAATACATTTCAACATTTTATTATGACAGCATATTCAACGGCTACATAGTTAGCTAAGATTTTTCCCTGTATTTAATCTCAAATAAAATTTTTAAATGGGTTCAGCAGGGTTAGACTTATCTACCCTGCCATTGGCTGCTACAACACCTTAGGCTTTGTTAAGCAGTTCTTATAAGGTAAATTTTGTAAGTTTTGTATGAACAATGATACTTTTTTCTCAAGTAGGATTAATAGGGACAAATCATTTTCATTACATGTTTATCAAACAACGAATATTCTATAAGATTTTGTGCTTTGTAAAATAGTGTTAAAGTTATAAAGATATAAAGTGTAATAGAATGCACTTTAACAAATTTGGCATCTATAAATATTCATATATAAATATATCTGACAGATTTATTGATGTTAGTTTTCTTTTTTTTTTTTGTTAAATTAAATTTCATGAGTTTGATTTTCTTATTAAAATTTAAAGTTCAATTCAATGTAAAATTTAGTGGTATTATTGTCCATGAGTTGATTGTGCATGATGTGGTATCAAGAATTCAGTATTATGTCTTAAAATAAAAAAAATAAAGGTTAATTTTTTTATCATTTTTGGACAAAGTTTTTTAAGAACAACAAAAATCATTGTTGTTTTTAGTGCAACTCGTTTTTCATCAAGTTAAAGATTGTTGTTAAAACAAACTTTTATGAAAGAGCAACGCTGAACTGACATTTTTGGTGAACCTTAGTGAGTGTCGATACACAGCACAAAACACAATGCACTAGTACACCACAAACATTTATAGCTTCAACAAATATTAAATCATCACATTTATTGAAGAAAAGTTCTGTTCAATATTTGTGTAGATTTCGTGCATAGAATTAACAAATAAATTAACAATAATAGCAATTATTTACGAGTAGTATGGCAAGTATCTTTCAGTGCTTCTATCTTGCAAAGTGCCATAAATTATTGCCTGAGTACGCGAGTGTAAAAAACACTGTAGGCCTAATCTCTGTAGTATAATACTATACTTAGCAAAATTAATAATACATACAATAACATAACGACATTAAAACGTACATTTCAACACAAAACTAAACGTATAATAACATCACAAACTAGAAAGCACATCACACACAAACATCATGTTCTTAATAATGTAATACGTCAAAATATTACACTTACGAGAGAGTACAGCACTAACAATGTACACGTGGCAATAGCTACAGTTTTATCATTAATTGTTGGTTTAATTTGTTTTCTCGTAACCTCATTGGGTTTCTATTATACTCCTCTTAACTGGCTGTTCATCATTGTAACTTCTGTAAGCTCCTCAGCTGCTCATGCTCCACCAAATGAGATGACCGCTGTTACCATGGTGTATTGCATCTATGTTACAATGGTTTCACTAGGAAAATTGGATGATGTCACCTAATAGTACTTCTGTGTTTGTAAGCTGGGTGACAGAGAGGGGGAAGGTACCACTTTGTAAAGTGGACAACTGATCTAGGAGCCAGGTTATATCGTAAGTCTTGAGAAGTTTGTTGTTGTTTAGCTGGAGGATGTGATAATTTGAGCATGTCACATTTTATGCTCTATATCTTTTACACGACTTAGATTAGAATATCTTGTCATTAGAGCAGATAATTCAATATGATCTAAAAATGCGCTGCAGCATTATTCATAGAGAAAATCACGTGGAATAGAAAATAATTTTCACCCAACTATTAGATCCCAGAATAACAAGAGGTCATTGCGACACAATCTTTGTGTGAACCGATTTTTGCTGTCAGAGAAGTGTGTGTGTGTGTGTGCAAGGCTTAATGAAGACTAAGAAGTGTGTGTATGCGTGTGTGTGTGCGTGCGTGCGTGAGTGTGTGTGTGTGTGTGTGTGTGTGTGTGTGTGTGTGTGTGTGTGTGTGTGTGTGTGTGTGTGTGTGTGTGTGTGTGTGTGTGTGTGCAAGGCTTAATGACGTCTAAGAAGTGTGTATGCTTGGCTTGCGTGAGCTGATTACGTCTGGGAAGTATGTGTGCAGAGTTTGATGACGTCTAAAGAGTATGTGTGCGCAGGTTTGATGACGTCTAAGAAGTGTGTGTGCTTGGCTTGTGTGAGCTGGGAAGTACGTCTGGGAAGTACGTGCTGCTGAATGCTTATCATTTTCAAAGATGAACGAGAATCGAAATTTAAAGCTTCAAATGGGAGTTCAGTTCTTCCTTAGAAATTCTCGTCAGCAAAAAAGATTTATTGTAGAACAGCAGTTTCAATATGCATTTGAAATGAGAAACTTTATTCATTTGTGCTGCTATGAAATACAGTTTATTGACAGTAATTCAAATTTACGTCAACATTTAAGAACTGAAGTAAACATTTATTAGTTTTGTGTGTGTATAATATAATGTTGAATTTTAATATGTCTAATTGTTTACTTGCTGTTAACTAACAATAATAAGCTGGAATAAAACATTAGAATAATACAATAATAAACTAGAAATTGTTAGTTAGTGACGAAATTGAAAATGTTGATGTGATGAAAGATTCTTAAGCTTATTTTAAAATTCTTTGATTCTTAAAGAAAAATCGGTTGGGTTCGCCTGCCCTTAATTAAGACTTTAATCTGTTATCTAATTATCAGAAACATCAGAAACAATTGCAGTATTACTAGTATTGAAATGCAAACATTTTAGCATACTTGTAGTGTATGAAAAATCATCCTCTCTTCCTCTAGTTTAAAACTTTGTAGCTTGAATCGTCCCCTCGGCCAGAAAACATTAATATATGTAACTAAAATTAAGCTTAATCAATACATTGTGCCTTTCTGTAGAACTAACATAGCCAAACATTTTATAATATATAAAGGACCAAAAGTCTGGAATGAGATTTGTCAATCCGCAAAAGATAGCAGATTACTAAATTAAAAAAAATGCTAAAAAATCAAATTTTAAGTAAGTATCAGTGAGTAATCAAAATTTCTATCAGTATCCATCCTCACAGTAGTGGCAAAACAGTGGTGTTAGCTTAATCAAGTTATTTTAATTTTACATACTATTAAAAAATAATAGTCTTTCTATCTTTTATATCATTCCATATATGAGCTTCATTCATTACATCATTCCATTTTAAGGACTAATGTTTTTTATCACGATTCACTTTAAATTTTCAGATTATCTCCATTACTTTTTTTTCTATCACTGTGTGGGACAATCTAACAAGCCCTGCTTTTTGATTGCCCACAACACATTACCTTCGTGTATAAGTGAACAGTGTGCGAGGCTTTTCCTGTGCAGTATTTCTTATTTGTATTATATCCATTGTAGGCCCTTTCACTAGATATTGTATATGTAACCATTGTAAATGTGTAAGGTCAAATAAATGACTTATGACTTATGAAGCTACAGTCTTACATTTTTTTGTAGAAATGCACAAATCCGTATTTGCTCCATTGTTATAACATGATTTTGGCTAAATAAAATCTTGAAATTTCGAATCAGAAATCTTCCTTTCATTTAATTGAAACTGCACCTATTTAAACAGTTTAATAATATGTTTATTTTATTTATACAAAACAATTAATTAAAATACAATACTTATGCAACAGGATTTAAAACCAAATGCAGCCATTTATACTGAAAATATCAGCAGAAAATGTGTTTACCGATGGAAATTTTGCTCGACATTTTCCACAAAGAAATTTGTAAATGCAAGCAAAAATTTAATGACATTTTAATTGTTTGACGCGGTTTTCGGTTCCTGCTTTGCAAGCAAGAAAGTTGGTATATAATGAACGAAACTTGGGGAGAAATTTGGGGCAGAAAGTTAGGGCCAGCCTGCGATTCATCACATCACAGCCTTGATCAAGTTAGAGCTCAGCCTTCTGACAATAAATATTTTCAAAGTAAGTATTAAAGTTACCAGTTTAAAAACATATTCGTTACTTGTATTTATGCTAAATTTGTCAAAACTATCATATTTTCATATTTTAACATTCATCCTTTCAAAAAACACTTCAAATTCTACAAATCTACCTAAAATAATATAAGTTTCTTGATAAAATTGTTAAATTTCAGTTACTTTTTAAAACATATTCTGAAATTTAGGTGTATCATATCTACTTTTCACAAAACACCTTCAGAAATTTAGGTGTATCATATCTACTTTTCACAAAACGCCTTCTAAAATTTAGGTGTTTCATATCTACTTTTCACAAAACACCTTCTGAAATTTAGGTGTTTCATATCTACTTTTCGCAAAACACCTTCTGAAATTTAGGTGTTTATATCTACTTTCTTTGTTTGTGTTTAATATCTACTTTTCACAAAACACCTTCTGAAATTTAGCTGTTTCATATCTGCTTTTCACAAAACACCTTCTGCAATTTAGCTGTTTCATATCTACTTTTCACAAAACACCTTCTGAAATTTAGGTGTTTCGTATCTACTTTTCACAAAACACCTTCTGAAATTTAGCTGTTTCATATCTACTTTTCACAAAACACCTTTCATGTCATTGTATAAGTTTATTTAGAAACACATGTGAATTTCTTCTTTACTCGTTCGAAAGCTGTAACTTCAAAGCAATAAGTTTTGTTTAACTTTAGATGAAGTTGTTGTTGTTTCTGTTTCTAATTGCCATATCCAGACGGGAAGTTTTTGGTCAACCCAACATAGACGAGGAGGGAGGTATGTGCAATTTTTAACAATCATTAAATTTTACAAGACAAGAGACTCATACAAACAGCATTTTTGTCCATAATTGGTGTCTGAGTAAATTTTCATGCTTTTAAATCCAAATTAAAAACTTACTTGCTCTTAAATGCTTTTACTGATTCTTAAAATACTATTTCAAATCACCGTTGTAATTTCATAGTTTTACATGTATTATCGTGAATTGAAAACTTACTTGTTTGAAATATTTTAATTATCTTAGAGATTTTTTAGGACTATGATTCAATTTTTTAATTGTTAGTCAAAACTGAAAACTCGCTGGTTTAACAGTTTTAGATCCTTGATGTGTTTTGACCCAAGTATTTATAAATTTTATAATTTTATATGTATTAATTAGCTTAGTGTGTAACTGTAGAATTGTAAACTATTGCAAAGCTTTCTAGAGCATATAGACGAGGACAGTACAGAAAATTAAATACCAAAACCGTCCATAAGTCGGCATAGTTAAAACTGCGTAATGATGCTTCAAAGTAGAGAATGCACCAAAAATTTGGTCAAACGTTGATTTTTGTTTTTTATAAAAGGAAACGCTAAATGTATCGGACTTTTATATTCTAGCATCAAATTATGAAGAAAATGTTCAAAAAATTCTAAAAATTTAATTTTATAACCCCGTGCTTTCTTTTCTGTCTAAAAACTAGTGCAGCAATTGTAAAAAACTTGTATTTTCAAACTCCGATAGTAGCTTGTGAAAGCTGTCATTTTGCTTCGGGTTTGCTCTGCTGCCAAGCTCAGATCTTCATCATGAAGAGCCATCTACAGGAATCAAACATAACTTCAATGGATTCTTGCAAAGTCCATAGCAACCACACATTCGTACGGTTGCTAAGTGTTTTGTAGAGACGCGTCAAAAACAATGGCTGACATTAACAGTGATTTTCTCAAGGTTATGTTTTTCAGTGTGCAGCCTGCACCTCAACTTCAATGTGGATTATCTCAGCTTAGAAATATCATGGAGCAATGAACTTGGTATCAAAATGATCCTCATGAAATAGAGATTGAGAATATGTGAATAACTAGAAAAGCTTAATTTCCGATAATGGACGATTTTGCTATTCAAGCTCACAAATGAAGCCAAAGATAGTTTTAGTATTTATCCCCGCTATAAGAAGGCCCTACGCGTTTGTGAATATCTTTAAATTTCGCAGTGAGTTTAATATTATTACCAGCAGGTAAATCTTTACCTTGCATGACACATGGTGCTATTATAAATTGCAGTAAGAATGCGTGCAAATGAAAACAAATTAAAAAATTCGGTTTAAGCGATCATACCCATTCAAGTTGATTAATCGCTACAAACTTCTGCAAAGTTCACGCCCAGTTTTTACTCACGCGTAATCGAATATCTAATTTAATCTACAGCCAAATATGGACCGATATTCTTCTTGGTGTTAATGTAGCAAGCAGAAGCGGATGCGTTTTGGGGATGCGGAATAGATAAAAACGGTTTATATTGTTTTTGATGCAGCCTGCGTATGCGTTATTCTTTTTCTGCAGCCATTTCCTGTTGACTTTTTCCGCAGACTGTTCCGCAACGGGGAAAACGCATCCGCATCCGAATGCTACATAAATGTATGTCTCTTTACCTTTATCACTTTAACTGTTGCTTGCGGCTTATTGGGCCATTCTCGCGTTCCCGAGTAACCATTTGCATTTGCTAAACCGTATTCAATCTCTGGTTGAACAGAGTAACTGTCATGGGAAAGGTAAAGTCCAGACTGTCATACCTTTTGCTTTCCTTTTTACAGGTAACTTAATGCTACTGTCCTTGTTGCACTGCTACTATGTACTAAAAGCTCTTATAAATTACTATAACTGCTAATATTATATTATGCTCAAGCATAAATCAAGCATTGTTACAAACAATAACAATTTTGCATTGTTATTTTAGATCAATTTGAAGGTGACATTATTGTACCTCGTGCAGGACTGGTACGTTTACGATATTTTGCAAATTCCTCACAAACTATCATCTACACTCAGTGGTGGTTCATAGCTAAAATTAGTGGGGGTGCTGCATAATTAAAACTTTTTAGAAATGGTTTTAATGCTGTGTAAAATGAAACAAACCTGTGTAATTAATATAATGTTGTAATTGTAATTTTAAGCAAACAAACTAAGTTAAACAGAAACTTGATAAACTCCTAAACAAAAATATTGTTTTCTTACGAATACCCTAAATTGTCACAGTTCAAGAAAATGCCGATACATGGCTTTTAAACACTTGACAACGGACAACACGTACTGCAGTACTCTTTCTCAATAACTACACAGCGTCCTATCTCAGACATGTGCGCATGCCCGCATGCGCACAACAGTCAAACACCGCGTTGTTTGGGCTGTGAAGCAAATTGTACTTCCCTCACGTGCTCCGGTTCCCCACGAGTATAAAGAAAGAACTAAAGAAAAAAGACTCATTATACTGAATATTATCCATAATATCGAGTGAAAATAGGGGTGCTGTAGTACATATACACTAGTAAACTATTAAGATAAGATGAAATTGTACAATCCTAAGAAAAAATCACAATACCCACCAATCATCGAATTTTGACAAATCATCAAATATGGATTTCATTTTCACAAAACCATAATGATATTTTTATACTCAGTCTTATTTGTGCTGCGATTTGACTTGATTTCTGATTATGTTAACCAGCATGTTCTTTACGCGTTGATGCTTTATACAGTATGGTTTTGATTATTATGTTAATTATTGTATTAGAATAGTCTGACATAATTGTGACTGACTGCTGCTTCCATCTGTGGGCACAACATATAATTACGTACATTATACCCCTGTGCATATTGTTGGTATCCTTCTGTCTCGAAAGACAATGGATTGTGCGCCAAGAGAGTCAGTTATTAATCAAATTGATGGAGCTGCAGCGTCGATTGTGACTGAGCACATCTCTCTCTCTCTCTCTCTCTCTCTCTCTCTCTCTCTCTCTCTCTCTCTCTCTCTCTCTCTCTCTCTCTTTCTCTCTGTCCGTCCGCCCGTCTAACTAACTAACTGTCTGTCTGTCTGTCTGTCTGTCTGTCTGTCTGTCTGTCCGTCCGTCTGTCTGTCTATCTCTCTCTCTCTGTCTGCCTGTCTGTCTGTTTGTCTATCCGTCCGTCCGTCCATACATTCATCCATCTATCCATCCATCCGTCCGTCCATCCATCCGTCCATCCATCCATCCATCCATCCATCCATCCATCCATCCATCCATCCATCCATCCATCCATCTATCTATCTATCTATGCTGAAAACAATTCATTGCAGGGAAACAAATTTAAAGATTCTTTTTTTGCCTTTTTGACTTTTCTTTGCAGGTACTAATTGGAAACTGCATATGACTAATCAATTTTTTGGCACAACACAGTAACTAAAACAATTGATTTTATAGGGTAGAAACGCTTTAACCAACGAGAACTATAAATGGAAAGATGCTGTGGTACCCTATTCATTTTCCTACGAGTTTGGTAAGTTATAGCTACATGGGAAGTAGAAGGTTTTGGGTTCGAGTCGAGTCGAGGTGGAAATTTTTTCCACTTTCTAATTCAGTATGGCTTTCGTGCATTTAACTGATTAAAGTGAGATAAACTGAAGTTAACACAATGAAAGCAGAATAAGTATGTTATTTCAGGTGTCGAATCAGTAGGCCTATTTTTCATAAATTACATACCCGAACTTGGTTATCAAAATCATTATTCGAAATAACCAGCTATTACTAATTTAAGTGTTTTTAACTTTAAAACAAAATGAGGAAATATTAAAGCACAAGAAAACCCTCCACTTACATAAAGGTAAAAAAAACCGTCTCGAAATTTTATACCACTTACATACTACCTTTTTGTATGCAGGGCTTGCGTCGGCCGTAACGCTGTATAAAACGTGTAATTTAAACTCCCGCGATGACCGTTAGGCACAGCCATTTTAATGGTAGGTCGTTTGAAACAAGTTTAGATAACACTAAGTTTGAAAAAATAACCAGAGCATTCGTAGCATACATGTTACTAACTAAGTAAAATTTCAAATTACTATATCTTGTCAATAAGATTAAAAATACGTTTTTGGCTAGTTAGTGGCGCACCCTGGAGGGTGAGTCAGCGACATTTTACCAATTGGTGAAAACATTTTAAATTTTTTGCCTAGTTATATAAGTCTTTCCAGTAGGTAAAAGTGAAATGCTAAGTAATACAGATTTGCATAGAAACTTTTTTGGATCATAATCTAACATTTCCTTTTCTTTCCCTGATTTGCGTGGCGTAGTGACGTCATCTAATGGCGCCGTCGGAACAGTATTGCGGGAGATTTAAAATGAAACGAAAATACGACGATAATCCTTTCGTCCCAAAGTGTGTGTGCGTGTGCGTGTGCGTGTGCACATGCATTGTGGGACTGCAATGTTCTCTCTTCATCCTGTTTGTCTAGTTAGGCAATGGTAAACAACTAGAGAGTCATAAAGAATAAGTTTCAGCGTCAAAAAGAAAACAAAGAAAGAAAAATGGCACCAAATTTAATGTTGTAAACGTATTAATTTTGTTAATAATGAAGATCATATTAGATCAAATGGCTCAGTCATCATTCTAGTGTTAACCCTTTCAGTCCCATATTATTTTTTTAATAAGAACAAATTTTTTGGCTTGGTACTTTTGTTCAGTATGTCCATCTTGTTTACACATAATAATTATTTTTTTCTACCTATATATAGCCTGTATCCCACGGGATACATTGGGATTCAATGGAAGCATAAAATGTGCTTATTTTGCAACTGCTGATGATTTTTTAATGCTATGTAGATTTTCTAGTTTGCCATTTTAGTCTATTGTTATTGGCTTAAATCAAAATAACTATTAACAGATCAAATAACTGTCAGTTTTAAAATTTTATTAACTTTAAAGTCAGAAAATATTCTCGTATCCCACGGGATACAATGGGTATGAAAGGGTTAAAACAAACTGCTGTTGTCTTACTTCTTATTGTTAACATGCCTTTTCAATGCTTTTTCTAGACAATAACGAAAGAGCTATCATACGGCGAGCACTAGATAGGATCGAAGCCAAAACGTGTGTTCGTTTTGTACCCAGGACTAACCAACCCGACTACGTGTATCTCATAGATGATGGAGTTGGAGTGTATGTATGCAAAAACTTACTTATGGTCTTTCTGTTTTATATATGGAAGAAATTCTGTAATAATAGGGAAACCGAGTTCTAAGAAACACACATTTTTATTTTTGTAGCTGTTACTCGTATGTTGGACACCAAGTAGGTGCGCAGGCACTTAGTCTGGGTGAAAGATGTCTCACAGAAGGCACCATTATGCACGAGTTCATTCACGCGTTGGGATTTTGGCACGAGCAATCCAGAACGGATAGAGATCTCTACGTCTACGTCAATTTTGACAACATTATGGGAGGTAAACACAAATTAGGCTGTAATTGTAGTAAATCCATTTAAATTAATTAATTATTTTGCAGTAATTATAGTTAGCATAATTATTAGTTAATGTACGACACGGAAATGTTCTTTATTGAACTATGGAGGAGATAAGGTTAAGATCAGAGCCAAAGTTACTATTATTATTATTATTATTATTATTATTATTATTATTATTATTACTATTATTATTATTATTATTATTATTATTATTATTATTATTATTATTATTATTATTATTATATTATATATATATATGGGCGCCTAAAATAAAGGCCTAGATTTTATGTAAAATATATATAAAATCTTTATTGCACATGTTACACACATTTACGGGTATGATAAAATACATGAAAATGTATAACCTGTTGTAGGCAATAGTGTTAAACTAGTCCAATTTAAAAAAATCTTATTCTACTCGGAAATGTGTATCCGTTCATATTCGTGTAAAACAATGCCTGTATAACACACCACAAGCAGTTAATGTTAATTGTTTCTATATAAGTGCTACATAACGAGCAAGTGCAAGGTACTAAACTACAAACAGTTGCTCAGCCTGCTTATATATAAGCGCAATACATGCAATTACCAATGACCAAGTAGAATCTGGGTTAATAATATTACTAATACACCACAAGTAATTGTTTAATCTATTCAGTACATAATAAGTCATAAATTCACAATACGGGACAGATCTATCAGCGTAGGTTGTCATGAAGTCTTGATACGCCTCTGTACTGTGCAGAAAAGTCGTAGGTCTTATAAGATCTATTTTGAATAGAGCTCTAAGCAGTGTCGGTAAACAAACGACATTTTTAATTTTTTTTCTTACAGGTACAAAGAATAATAATTTTAAAAAGTATGATCACTGGTACATTAAGACGCTTGGTGAAGCTTACGATTACGAAAGTATAATGCACTACGACGCGTACGCTTTCCAAAAGGAGTACGGAGTTCGTACTATTATACCTCTTGATAAAGACGCACAGATTGGAAACCGAAATCAAATGAGTGAAGTTGATGTAAGGAAGATAAACAAGCTTTATGGATGCACTGACTATATAGATGAAATAACGGGTATGTTTGATGTTTGTTCTTTTAACCCTTTCAGTCCCAAATTATTTTTTTAATAAGAACATTTTTTTGGCTTGGTAGTTTTGTTCAGTATGTCCATCTTGTTTACACATAATAATTGTTTTTTTTCTACCTGTGCCCGCGTGCTAAATATAGCCAGTATCCCATGGGATACGTTGGGATTCAATGGAAGCATAAAATGTGCTTCATTTTGCAACTGTTGATAATTTTTTAAAGTATTTAAGACATTTAGTATGCATGCTATGCTGATCTGTACAAAGTCGTCTCTAAAGTACTGTACCTTGCGCAGTTTTTTATGCTACGTAGATTTTCTAGTTTGCCATTTTATCACCATTTTTAGTCTATTGTTATTGGCTTAAATCAAAATAACTATTAACAGATCAAATAACTGTCAGTTTTAAAATTTTATTATTTTTAAAAGCAGAAAATATTCTCGTATCCCACGGGATACAACGGGTATGAAAGGGTTAAAGGAAGATCGAAAGATTGTTTAGACTCAATCTCATTTTAATTTACTGTCCAAAATATACATTTTCTTGCATAATAAAAGGTAACAATTGTTGCTGGTATTTGAATAATTAGCTTGGAGAGTTAATTCACATGCTGCATGTTTTAGTACTTACTTTTGAACTATTGATGTTTTATTGTTTATAATGCCTGTGTGAACGAAATGTGTATGGGCGGGGGTGGGGTTATTCTATGTGCTGAAATGTGTGTGGGGGGAACATTGTATGCGCTGAAGTGTGGGGGGGGGAGGATTGTATGTATATATGCCTAGTATTGTATAGTATAGTGGTGTGTGGTGTAGAATATAGTATACAGTCTATATAAACCACAGGTTTAACGCTAGTTTAAGTATCCTGTGTATAATTTTTCTCTTTACCACTAAGAAATATTTACACCACGAAACAAGGAGAAAGCCTATAATGGAGTTTCCCATTTAGTATCATAGATCACCTATTTGCTAGCGTACATTCTGAGGTTTCGATTGCGTTTTTCTTATTTGGACCGCGTAGTTGCCTGGGTATGATTTTACTGTAAAAATATAGAAGCTAGCTCGGCTGTATTTAACCAATAATTATATGTAAGCCACATTTTTACAAAATACAGCAAAAAATAAGGAATTAAATTATTCCCAAGAGTCGCATAACCCTATTATCTGTGCAGAACGATTTAAAGTTAAAGGTTTCAATTCAGCTAACACAAGAAATTAGTTCCTGAAGCGAATTAGGGCTAGGGTTAAGCTAGGATTAGGGTTAGGGTTAGGATTAAGCTAGGATTAGGGTTAGGATTAAGCTAGGATTAGGGTTATGATTAAGCTAGGATCACGGTTAGGATTAAGCTAGGATTTCGGTTAGGATGAAGCTAGGATTAGGGTTAGGATTAAGCTAGGATTAGGATTAGGGTTAGGATTAAGCTAGGATTAAGCTAGGATTAGGGTTAAGATTAAGCAAGGATTAGTGTTAGGGTTAGGATTAAGCTAGGATTACGGTGAGGATTAGGGTTAGGGTTAGCATTAAGCTAGGATTAGGGTTAGGGTTAGGATTAAGCTAGGATTACGGTTAGGATTAAGCTAGGATTGGGGTTAGGGTTACGATTAGGGGAGTTTACGACTCCCGACACAACTTAAATACCCTAACCGTAACTCTAGCACCCTAAACCCAATCCCTAAATCTAACCCTAACCCAACCTTAACCTAACCCCAATCCTAATTCTAACCCTGAATCTAACCCTAACCCAACCTTAACCTAACTCCAATCCTAATCCTAACCCTAAATCTAACTTTAACCCAACCTTAACTTAACCCCAACCCTAATCCTAATGCTAATCCTCATCAGCTTCACGAACTAATTTCTTGTGTGGGAGGGATTGTAAACTTTAGCCGTATTAAGGTTAAGATTTGGGCTAAGGTATTTAAATTTTGGGTGGAATTGTGAATTGCTAGTAAAATAATTGGTATAGTGGCTGCGTTAGAGTCTGTTTATTCTTGTGGTTAAAGCTGCTTGCTGATTATTGTTGTTTATTGCGTGGCGTGTGAGGTAGCCACGATGGGCATGGCAAACTATCAAGACTTTATTTAATAAACTACACATTTATTAAACAACACGGTAAATATAAGAGGATAGTAATGCCAGCCCTACGTCTTCAAGTCAGTTCATAATCTCCCCCGAGGTGCGGGCCTCAAAACACTTTTGTCTAACTACCTAATGCGCGAGGAGCTTCTGCGCATAAGGATTACATCATCAATATTTACTTCTGAGTCAGCTGGTCGAACATCAGCTGATCACGTGATGCCACACGTGACTTGGCTTCTATCTACGATGATAGTTTAATCTTGCATCGTCAAGCATTTTATCCTGAATTATTAATTTAATAATTTAATCACCAATTTAATGAAAATCACTATTTAACACAGCTTTTCTTTACTTATTATGATTTTTTTCAAAACGTAGAAACAGTGTGAACACAAAGAACATAATATCACGAAAAATAAGTTTTTTACAAGCAAAAGAACTTTGAATTTTTTAAATGAAGAAAATTACCATTAAGTCACAGGAAAGTTTAAAATTTGTTAACAATTTGTTTTCACGCACCTTATTTTGGTTTTTATTAAGTTTAATTTAAATTATCGTTGCAAATTTCCGTAATTATTTTTCTGTTTTTTCTACTTTTCCATGTTTCTATAACGCCAAAGACAACATCGAAACGAGAGTAATATTTCATACATTCACTTATAAAAAGAACATAAAAATGTTTTAATCAAAATCACTATTCAACACAGCTTTGCTTTACTCTCCTTCCTAATCGAATCATTACAATTTAGATCACGACTGTAAGAACACCTACCCTCGTGAAGACGCTGATTACGTATGCGAGATCTGGGCAAACGCAGGGTATTGCGTGACGTATGCAGATATCTTGGGCGAATATTGCAGAAAGGCCTGTAAATTTTGTACTCCATTTGGTAAGTAATTTAATCACATTATAATTAAGATATCATCGTTGAACGAAACTATGAGAAATTTTAGTAATTATATTCGAGTTACCGGTAATTTGTTTTGCAATGCCCCCTCGCTAGGGGTGAGCATCGAACACTCGAATTCGATTCGAACGAGTTTTTTTAGTTCGAACTCGCGTCGAATCCAAAACTATAGATTCAAATAATTCAGCACTTCAATCACATATGTTCCTGATCACTAAAACGATTGAAACAACATGCAATTAGCGTAATTTAGCAGTGATTTCTGTGCACAATTTTAAACAAATTAGTAGTCGTTTTATTTCAGAACAAAATCTAGTGATACACATGATCTTTGTAAGACTAATTTTTACTGTTGGTTCGAAAACTTGTTCGAAAATCGTTCAATCTCAATTCGAATTCGCTTTCAGGTAGAGAATGCTCACCCCTACCCCTCGCACAAGCTTCATTGTTACTGTGGAAAGCATGCTAATTAGAAGATTAATTTTTAACAACGAACAAGTTCAAACATTTCAGCAACTGGTTATAATAAAAAAAAACAGTAAACACACAAAATGCAATCAATTATGATACACTGTTCTAAACACCAAAAGGATAAAAAATGCGACGCAGTTTTGAAACACAACTACTCCGTCTTCTACAGACACCTGCGCGCCGAAACAATAGGCGTCACGTGACCATTCTGACTGATTGCGTCAGCACAATTTGTTCTAAACAATTTTCGGCGCCCTAAACTAACCTAAACTAATTTAACGTGAGAAACAAGCTGAAATCTTTTCAGAATGCACTGACACTTTAAGTCGTAACCTAAACTAATTTAACGTGAGAAACAAGCTGAAATCTTTTCAGAATGCACTGACACTTTAAGTCGTAACCTAAACTAATTTAACGTGAGAAACAAGCTGAAATCTTTTCAGCATGCACTGACACTTTAAGTCGTAACCTAAACTAATTTAACGTGAGAAACAAACTAAAATCTTTTCAGAATGCACTGACACTTTAAGTCATAATCTAAACTAATTTAACGTGAGAAACAAACTAAAATCTTTTCAGAATGCACTGACACTTTAAGTCGTAATCTAAACTAATTTAACGTGAGAAACAAACTAAAATCTTTTCAGAATGCACTGACACTTTAAGTCGTAATCTAAACTAATTTAACGTGAGAAACAAACTAAAATCTTTTCAGAATGCACTGACACTTTAAGTCGTAATCTAAACTAATTTAACGTGAGAAACAAACTAAAATCTTTTCAGAATGCGTTGACACTTTAGTAACCAATTACTACTACGAAACTTGCGAGCATAGAGCCAAGGAAGGTGCATGTTGGTGGGATCAAGAATTCATGAACGAAAATTGCAGGAAAACGTGCAAAGTTTGTACCGACTATGGTAAGTGTCCGGATCATACAATAATTACAATATTATATATCAAAAATGGTTCCGGAATGAATAGCAATATTATTTAATTAAAATAAACGGGGCAAAAGTGCGCATGCATACTGGTGATAGGATTGCATCCGATATCATCTTATGAAATTCTGCAGCTTTCCTAATTAAATTCCAATATACGTACAACCAAAGAAGCACAAAATAGAATGTTTCAGTAATTAAAATACAATTCGCTGTCTCTTCATCCGCTCTTGGAAGTTTATCCGCGAGCATGACGGATGTAAGAGAAACATTACAATGATTGAACATTATTGTTAATGATATATTAGACATCGGGTTTTCGCAGGCATCCACTTTAAGTCGAAAACAAAGAAGTAAATTGTCAAGAAATGCACAGGGTACGTTCGTGAAGTAGTGATAAAAGATCATTAGATATATCAAGTTGCTACCTCACTGCCACCAACAGATCAATGATCAATGGTGCGCGCTTTTTCCTCTTAGTGTTAACATTTCACTTAAATTTTCTCATTGCCTCCTGCAGGAACGCCCATTCAAATTAGGTCTTATAAGACTTATGCCATTTTTACTACTGTATGAGCACAGACATAACTAAATGATCACGTATTAGATGTTCAAAACTGCTCCAAAAATCAACGTATTTTCCACGATTTGTGTTTTATGCTCATTTCTGGTAACATTTCGCATACACTCCAGTAGTGGCAAACGCTGGTATCGAACCGAAGACTACGTTCTCTAAGTATGTTTGCTATCTGTAGTTTTGACTACCCGATGAGCAGGCTAAGATAAACACAGAAATTAAATGCCAGCCACTTTATTGCACTTTTTCGCTAGAAAGGAATGGAGAAAGATTTGTATTTCTTCATTCATGTACTTTTTACATGTACACACGTACATTGTACATGTAAATACATTCATGTACTTTTTACATGTACATTCATTGTACACGTAGATTTATCGTACATGTACATAGATTCATGTAATTTTTACATGTATATTCATTGTACACGTGGATTTATCGTACATGTACATAGATTCATGTAATTTTTTACATGTATACTCATTGTACATGTAGATTTATTGTACATGTACACCAGTACATACATTTGTATACACGTATATGTACATACATCCATGTACTTTTTTACATGTACATTCATTGTACATGTACACTCGAACATTGTACAAGTACATACAGTCATGTACTTTTTACATGTACATTCATTGTACATGTATACACGTACATTGTACATGTATACACGTACATTGTACATGTACATACGTCCATGTACATACGTCCATGTACTTTTTTTACATGTACGCACGTACATTGTACATGTGCATACATCCGTGTACTTTTTTCATGTACATTTATGTACTTTTTTCATGTACATTCATGTACTTTTTTACATGTACATTCATTGTACATTTACACACGTACATTGTACAAGTACATACATTCATGTGCTTTTTTACATGTACACACGTACATTTTACATGTACCTTTTTATACATGTACATACATTCATGAACAATCATTGCACTTTTTTACTTTTTGCAGCCAAAGCAGGCCGTAGCGCTTCAGTTGACAACAGTTGCCAAGACAACAACATCTACTGTCCAGTCTGGGCAGCACAAGGACAGTGTGAAGAAACTGAAGATGTAAATGATATTTGCAAGCTGTCTTGTGGAAAGTGTTAACTGCCTCTCATTCTGGCTTATAAGCAGGATGCATAAGATTATGGATATGTATAAAATAAATAAAATAGCTTATTTTATGGATTTTTGAAATTTTATTTTATGGATATCAATAAAATAAGAAATAGACTATATCTGGAACGAGATGCCCAGGGGAAATCAATTAAAAAGTAAAAACAGGAGTGCTTGAAACGTGTTTTTAAACACGCAGGACTTAGTTTTAATTTTATCGGTTTCATATCACTTCAAATTTAATCAAATTTTACGCGACAATGGCTGGGTCTCTCTCTGTTATTTTCAGACAAAAAGACAATGAGAAAAAAAAACAATGTAAAATCCGGAAATGCGCTTTTGTTGGTTTGTTTTCTTTCTCTTTCTCTCCTTCTAACGTTCGTTTTCAGTGTTGCCAATGCTTACAACTCGTTACTTTGTACAAAAATCACAAAAAAATATGTTTTTATTTTACGCATTTCTTATTTTATGGATTTTTCAAATTTTATTTTATGGATTTTTGGTCTTATTTTATGGATATCCATAATCTTATGCAGCCTGCTTATAAGCAACGTTGCTGAGTAAAATTTGAGGCTATGACCTTTTGAAACTGAGAATAATTGATAATCTGCGCGTAATTTAAACCGTATTTAACTGTTGCAGGAATCTTTGCACACGAAATGATATTGACCGAGAAATTATATTATTATGAAAATTTAGTACTAATAACAATAATGCTGCTTTAACTTTGCAATTTTTAATCTGCAAAAATTCGAAACGTAATAACGTAGAAGCTTTGAGTTATTTGGGTTTAGGTTTGTACACGGTTTCTGTCTGTTTTTTATTTTCTTTGAAAGTAAGAGCGTCAGTCTAGGAACAAAATTTTGAATGTTTGCTACATTTTTGGAAACTGTGGTTCTCTACAACTCAGAATTATGGACAACCAAGGTACAACACAAGTCAGTAATTGATGCATTTCAAAGACGAACCTACAGGAACATTCTACAAATAAAATGGCCAAAGAAAATATCAAACTAGGACGTGTATAATAAAGTCAAGACAGAGGAATGGACAATGGACAGATAAAACCAAAAGAAGAAGATTTAGATGGACAGGACATGTTATACGACTTCCAGATGACAGATTGAAATTAGCTTTCAAAGAAACACTTCATAAAGAAAAGAAACCACAAGGAGGACAACTGCTGACTTACATCAATTTCATCCAAAAAGATCTTATCAACACGCCATTAGGTATGAAAAATACAGAGACACGGAGGGTTGAGGGTGACAGGGCAGCATGGAGTAAAGTGATCAGGAGGGTCATGTCAAACGACGTGTGTCGCCAGAGATGATGATGATGATGATGATGATGATAAAGAGGAGGACAGCTGCTGACTTACATCAATTCCATCCAAAAAGATCTTATCAACACATCATTAGATATCAAAAATACAGAGACGTGGGTGAGCAGCATGCGTTTCGACCAACCACAATGGTTTTTACATGCTATTTCATGAAAATTACATTTGCTACTATTACTATCATTTGTAACACAACATCTGATTGGAAAATGTAGAAGAATCTTGAAAAACAAAATTTATTAAGGCGCGTTCAGACGTGCAACTTTTTGCACAAGTTCTTTCTGAAAATAGATATACAAATATGAACAACTTGGCAAGTTCTTGCACAAGTTAACTTTCGGCAAGTCTCGGAGAGTTTACAATGGCATGCGAGAGAACATGTAAAGATGTTCACACTTGGGAGTTTTCTCTTAGAGAGAACTTGCCAAGTCGTTCACACTTGCGAATTTTTGTCTCAAAGAGAACTTGAGCTAGAACTTCCAACAAGTCGTTCACACGAGCGAGTGTACTCTCAGAGAGAACTTGTCAAACCGTTCACACTTGCAAGTTTGATCTCTGAGGGAATTTTCCAGTGAACACGCCTGGTCTGAACGTATCGATTTAGAAAACTATTTACTAACATTTGATGATTATTGACCACCAACAAGAGTCAGTTTTGTGGAAAGAAATTTATGCAGCTACAAATGTGATTTAAATAATAACATGACAATAGCTAACAGCCATCACAGAAGCCAAACGCGCTTGAGTGAACTCAGGTGCATTTACCTGATATCTTTTAATGCACTGGCTTCTTTTAGCTTGATTCCATACAAGTGCATCTTGTTTCTTTAGCTTTAATAACTTTCTTTTGTTCTTTTGTAATCACTGAATTGACCATTGACCATTGTGGACGGTCAAAACGTGGCCTGCATAAATTCTGCTGACTGGTGAAATTGCTGACTCATTCATGTTGATGTTGTACAAGTTTTATAGTAAATTTGCACAATATCCGAGTTTATGGAAAAAGCAGATTGCTTTAAATCAGGCCTAACATTGCTTTGCTTGCTTGGGAAAATCTTAAACGTATAAAAAAATTTGTTGATCTAATTATAGAAATTCACACTTGTGCATAACGAATTTCACAAAATTGATACAATTTTCATATTTTAATCGGACTTAGTATGTTATCTAATTGAGGAGTTACGTATATTTGTGATAAATACTGAAATTTGATCAATAATTTTAAACATTTATCGTTGTATTTATTATAGCACATGTGATTATTCAATGTTTGCAGGTCACTTGATTGAGTAATTGCTTTTTTTAATTTTTAATAAAGGTTAAAGGAAACCCGGGTTATATGTAAACATTAGTAGAATAAAGAGTGCTCTAAAATATTGAAAACTGTAATAGCTTTTTTTATCAAAGCTTAGATTAAATAATAATTACCTAAGATATTTAAATTTCGTTAAACTTTCAAAGTTACGCGCAGCTCAGTGAATCTACTAAGATTGGCAACGGCGCCTTTTTGTCACATTCGCGTGGACGACAAATAGAAGGCGGTACCGTGATAAGAATGATCATGAACTGCTGTGTTAGTTTCTGACGTCATAGTTTTATTACGTCATATGACATAGGCCCCATTTTTCGTGACATCATGCACTTAAGCAGTACTGTAACACTTACGCAAATCTGCTTGACGCGCAAGGTAAGACGCCTGCCATTGCACAAACTGTGGTTAGTTTCTGACGTAAACAATAGGTGTTCGGCTGCCATTAATTAACTTTCTAAGCTAATTATTCAAATATAACGAACAATTGCAAACTTTTATACGCAAGAAAATGTATATTTTGGTCAGTAAATTAAAATGAGATTGAGTCTAAACAAATGTCCGGTCTTCCGTTAATATATAAAGCTACATAGTTGACATTAAAGTATAAGTTTATACATATAGCAATATGCCAATAATATTTGTTACAGTATTAATTACCGGAATGAATGAAAAGCAGTGATTAAATCTCTAAGGTTCTGCACCTGCAACGACATAAAATTAAAATTGTAAAATGCTTCACTACAAAAATTTGTTTGTTTTAAAATTCTGTTTCTACTATAAAATTTAATAAAACGTGTTACAATTAATATAAACATGATAAAGAAAACCATTATACCGTCAGCTATTTCGCATCTTTTCTCACTGCTGCCACCTGCTGGCAACCTGAACAATTTCTAACATTTGCCGCACAGTTTACTAAATCCTCAGCACAAAGTTTGATAAAACTAGTACAAACTAAATTGCCAAACATTATCAGAAGTTAGGAAGTCATGAAAAGTCAGCCAGTGTGGTAGACCACAAGGAGGCTTGGTTATCTTATGGCGAAAAACTCTTCCTGTTACCAGTAAAATACTTACCTATGATGACGAATGCAGAGTAATGGGTATTTCTCTTTCATTTCCTGATAAGTTAATGCCACTTGTATTAATTAATGTTTACTTTCCCTATGAAGCTGATAATAATTTTGATGAATTTAGGCATTGTCTAGACACTCTCATCTCTATTATTGAAACTACAGAGTCTAGCTATGTTTGTTGTGTCGGGGATTTCAGTTCTGTTGCTTTATTTATTTATGTATTAATTTATATGTGTTGAGAGGAGGGATTATAATTATTGTATGTCTTGTAACTATTGCATGTTATGTATTCTATGAACCTAGTTCGAAATAAAGAGTTAAATCAAATCAAATCAAATATAATTTCGCCAGTCTATCTTTTCGCCAGTCTATCTTTTCGCCATTCTATCATTTCGCCAGCTATCTTTTCTCCAGCACACAATGTTAGATAGACAATTGATTTTGGAGTCTCACCACTAGCGCCACTACGACATTCTGGTCTTGAGTAGCACAAGGGTAAAGTTAAATAACGGTGACATGAAACTTAGGCCTTTGCAGTGTAGGCCTGTAGACCTGATAGGCCTAGTGAAGTCGTTTGCTGAATGGAAACCACATGTTTAGGGATTGAGTAAAGAGGACCTGTTGAACTATGTTAAAAGCGTTAGATTATGATAGATAATTATGCTGATGAATGCTGGTATGAAGCCAGTTAAGGAGTGGTGTCACGTGAGCAAGTGATTCAGAATCGATGTGTCGAAGCTCGGCGCACGATGTAAGCCTTGTGATGCGCCCAGCTCAAGGGATTGAGTCTGGGAGCTGAAGGAGAGCAGGCAAGATCAGGGGCTCAGGGGATTGAGTCTGGGAGCTGATGGAAAGCAGGCTGGATCTGGGGCTCAGGGGATTGAGTCTGGGAGCTGAAGGAGAGCAGGCAAGATCAGGGGCTTGGCATTACTATCTGTTATACTTATTGTGTTTGATGTTTAATAAACGTGTAGTTTTACATGAGCTTTACTTTGTTCATTTTTTGTTCTCAAGCAAAATCCTGCTAGCAAATCACTCTGCTAATTAATAATTAAGTAAAGTCCATCTAAAACAACTGACGTTACTGAATTGATGCAGCCAACGGCTTTGCTTTATCCACATGTCGCATGACGGTTGTAGTTAAGTACACTTAACCTTGACCTACAGCTACTGCACGTGTGCACAAGGCTTATTATGCACATATAAATGTGACTGACAGATTCTTGGATGACAATTTAACTTTCTCTATTAATTAATGTAGTTCCTTCTGGGTTTTGAATGCAGAATACCTTTTTTATCATGGAACTTTGAAGTCCATACAGTTGCATCGTTTTTTTAACTCGCCCCTAGATGGCAGACATAAAATTACTCAGTCACCATAGTAATGACAACTTTAGCAATACCCATTGCAACAGTGTGATAGTAGAAGCTACAGCAGGACAATGAAAATAGCGGCTGTGTCTCACAAACACAATGGCAACCTATTTTTGCAGCTAAGCTGTGGCTTGCTAATACGTGAAAATTTAGATAATTTTTTTACAAATCAATCAATCAATTTATTTCACTCCAGCAATACATATACAATACATCAACATACCATATTATTGAAACAAAAAGAAACAGTATAGGTAAAAAAACGTTGATGGAGTCAAATTAACCAAATAAAAGAGTTGCTGTATGACACCTTGAAAGCTTGGCTTGTTAAGGTGGCACAAATGAGTGAATGAAAGAATGGTTAGGGTTAGTGGGCATGATGGAATGGAAAAAATAGTAAGATTAGGGATGGGAAGAAGGAAGAGAGGGGAGGATGAGTGAGTGAAAGAATGGCTAGGGTTAGTAGACATGATGGAATGGAAAAAAATAGTAAGATTAGGGATAGGAAGAAGGAAAAGAGGAGATGATGAGTTAATGAAAGAATGGTTAGGGTTAGTAGACATGATGGAATGGAAAAAATAGTAAGATTAGGGATAGGAAGAAGGAAAAGAGGAGAAGAAACGACCACAGTGTATGTTTAATTTACATAGAGCTATGTTAAACCAGCATTATAATCAATTGGAGGCCATATATTGCGACTGTATAAGACATGGAATCATTAAAATTGTATTACAAGTATGAATCAAAAATGGTCCTTTTCAAGTACTTTTTGAAACTATAAATAGTTTTGTGTATTTTTACTTGGGCAACCTAGCCACTGGGGGGGGGGGGCGGCAAGCCAGCCCAAGTCAGTGCCGGTCCCAAGCCCGGATAAATAGGGAGGGTTAGGGTCAGGAAGGGCATCCGCCTGTAAAAACTGCGCCAAAACCTTCTATGAACGAGTCACTGAGACTTAAAGGGAAAGTTCATAAAGAAGGGGTCAGACTCGCTCTAATCTATGAAGCTTCTCTAAAGAAGACCGAAGAGAAGAAAATGGGTGTGGGTGGAGATGAGGATGTTGAGATGAATGGTGGGAATAACAAGAAGAGATAAAATTAGAAGTAATAATATCAGAGGAACAGTAAAAGTAGTGGAAGCCTCGCAAGATTGCAATGGTATGGACACCTGAAAAGAAGAGTCGGTGAAGATCATGTGGGAATTGAAGACATAATTGAAGAGATGGTCAAAAACAGGAATGCGTGGAGAAGACTCATTCACAACGGCGACCCCGAATAGGGAAAAGCTGGGAAGAAGAAGAAGAAGTGTATTTTTACTTGGGCATTTATTTTATTCCAGTTGTTGGGGGCTGTGAATTTAATAAAGATTGACGTGCAAAAGTTTATGTCCACATTTGCATAAATAACATAATTTTTGATTGTTAGTCAAATAAATTTCTACTCATCTAAGAGTGAGCAGCCATGTGACGCTGAACTTGATATTTAGTCCTAAATGTCTCATCACATTTATCACACTTAAATGGCCGTTCGTCGGTATGTATTCTCCGATGAATGCTTAAACTAGATGCCTGGTTGAAAGCAGCAAGACAGTAGTCACACTTGAATGGCCTATCGCCTGTGTGAATCAACGTGTGGCGCTGTAAATGATATTTAGTCCGAAACCTTACACCACAATCAGCACAGTTCCATGGTCTGTCTCCGGTGTGGATTGTTCTATGTCTATTCAGCGAAGTTATTTGACAAAATGAAGCGTCACACTTATCACATTTGTAAGGTCTTTTACCAGAGTGAATCCTCGTGTGTGTATTTAAGCCAGATGAATGCCTAAATGTGGCTTTACATTCAGAACATTCATATGGTCGAAGATCGGAGTGAGACGTCATATGACGCTTTATATGATACTTGGTTCTGAATGCTGCACCACATTCCAAACATTTAAAAGGTTTTTCGTTTTTGTGAGTGGCAACATGTCTAATTAAGGATGATTGTTGACGAAATGCAGCATTGCATTCCCTGCAAGAATAAGGTTTCTCTCCAGTATGAATTCTCCTGTGTGTGTTAAGACCAGAATGTTGTTTAAAAGTTGCTGGGCAATAGTCGCACTTAAATGGCCGGTCTCCTGTGTGAGTCCTGACATGATATTTTAAGTGTGATGAACGTCTAAAAGATAAATTACATTTATCACACTGAAATGGCTTCTCATCAGAATGCAATCTGAAATGCATTCTCAGTCCACTTGCCTGACTAAACTCTGCTTCACATTCAGTGCACTTATAAGGTTTTTCCCCAGTGTGACGTCTTCTGTGAGCTTTCAACGTAGATGGGTCTTTAAACCTTGCAGCACAATGAATGCACTTATATGGTTTCTCTGTAGAGTGACTTCTCATGTGGCGTTTCAGATAGTATGCATCTCTGAAGGACTTCCAGCACTGGTTACATTTGAATGGCCTCACATGATTGTGGTTTTTTTTGTGCTTATTCAAAACAGCTGATTGACCAAAGGTAGCACCACACAGCCCACATTTGTAAGGTCTCTCACCAGTATGTGTCCTCACATGTGCGTTTAACTGAGATAACTGTCTAAAGCTCGCACCGCAGTGACTACATAAAAAACGTTTTTCGGTATTGTGACTTCTTCTGTGTGATTTCAAGGCGCTTGACCAAACAAAACGCTCATCGCATTTGCTACATTTGTAAGGCTTCGTATCTCTGTGTATTTCTGCATGTCTTCTTAAAGTATGAGCAGTTTTATACACTAAATGGCACTCACTACACGGATACAACTTTACAGTACGTGTGATTTTTGAAGAGCTATTTGAAAGTGGAGCCAAGACTGAGTTATCAGAAAGGAAGCAAAACTTTGCATTGACTAACGATGTAAGTGTCTGGGCATCATTGTATTGCCCATGATGTTCAATACTTTCATCAACAATTCCTGGAACGGCTGGTGACACGAAAGATTTAATATTCACCTTCGGTCGTTCTTCGTCAACAACTGGCGCGTCCACTTCATTCTTGGAACAGTTCAAGTTTACAATGTCATCTTTGGACAAATTCTCGTTACCATCACCAGGAATGCTGCTACTTTGTGTATCACCATCATCAGCGGAAGTGATAGTAGAACATTTTTCCCTCTCTTCGGCGTGGGTCATCAGATGACACTTCAAACTGACCGAATCATTGAAAGTTGCTGCACAAGCACAGCAGTTGAACCGACGTTCCGCTTTGGCTGTTCTCCCGTACGTCCTTACGATCGAGTTACGCCTTTCAGTCGCTAAGTCACAATCGGTTACTTTGCTAGAATGGCAGTTACTCAGTAAGTGGTTCCTCAAGTGACTCAGACGTGTGAAAGCAGCACTACAGATGCCACATCTGTAAAGTTCTAGTGCATCTTTGGGTGATAAATCAGGCGTAAGTCCATTGACGTGTACAAGCCTAGCTGCCATATTGAAATCAGAGTATGTTGTATCAGAATTGTTTTTACACGCTGTATGTACCACTTGATCTGGTTCATTTTTAACAACAACTGTAGCATCATTAGTGCCGTCTTTTTGCTTTTGCTGTTTGTCATTTGTGCTTGCGAATACTGCTAAACTAGTCTCAACTTTTATAGTGGACATGGTGACGATATCCACGAATTCTAAAAAGAAAGAAAATTTTGCAAACATGTATTAAAAAGTTTAAATACATACAATACTTCTTCTGTTGCTCTCAACGTCTACACTGAGCCTCTATCCTTTATTAGAGCACTCCACTGTTTCCTGTCTGCAGCTAAAATTCTCAGTTCCTGTGATTCTATTATTAGGTTTGGTTCCAGCTGTTCTTGATATCCAGTTGTTTATTAATTCTTGATATCCAGGTAAATACGATAGAAATACGTAGAAAATACGATAGAAAGTCACAAACTGAAGCTAAACTTCTAACATAGTGACATAAGCAATCACAATCATAATCTAATTAATTAATGACATCGTTAATTGTCAGCTAATTTGAAAAGAATCGATGCCATAAGTATCTCCTACTATCATGGGTACAGGTGGCGCTGTTGGATTGTGTGCTACAAAGAGGAAATCATGGGCCTGCTCTGCAACTCCACTGGCAGTTCATGGGAGTGATAATACCTGGTCTCCGGTTCAAGTCCTCACTAGTCCAGAATTTTTCAGCGTCTGTTTTCTTTCTTTCTGATCTCACAAAAGGGTAATAATTGTTATCAAATAAACGGCAGAGGTTTATGAACATTCCGCATTCACAGTCTTAATCTAATTAATGGTGTTGTTAATTGTCAGTTAATTTGATACCATGGTTCAAAAAGACCTTAGAAATCTTAGCCTATTATACAGCGAGATAATCTGCTCTGCTCAGGCTGTTTAAAGTTTACTTGAGAACTACAATGGTGGCAATACCAACAACAACAAAAGAATGGAAGCAATTAAGGCTAGCCACAAAAAAATTTTTACTTACCTCATAAGCTCAAAAAATGTCAGTAGGAAGGGAGGATGTGAATGATAAAGTTTTGTGAATGCCTAAAGCTGAATCGTGGACCAACTTAAATCAGTTGAACTCAAAGTTTGTTTATTTCTCACTGGTTAGCAGCAAAGTTTTAAATTTTTCGATGCAGATTTTTTCACACTTAATTTGTTAGTTTTGCATTAATAAATTATCATATAATTATCGATTATTGTATAGCTTTTTTGCATTACGAACGTGTATGTTCTGACAATTGCGATAGAAGTGGCAACACTACTCGACCGTTAATACACCAATTCGGCAGAAAATTTGGCCACCAATACAATAATCGTCATACAAAACGGCAACCCAGGCCGAGAGTTAGCCATGGAAAAACATGGCCACGTCCTGCATTTCCCGAAACAACGATGGTATGATAATTATTGCGTCTTACGTTTTAAATTTAAAAAATGCATTTTTATATGAATGCGTCAAGTCAGTATATGAACGTACAAAGAAAATGGTAAAACTCCCGACCGACCGCATGATAAAAAATATTATCGGGCGATTAGATGGAAGCAGAAGTATTTTTATTGTCGGCATAATGAATGCATGAAAACATATTGACAAAGATGCAGAAGAGTTCAGGAATTTTCGCATAGCTATTCACTGCTCAGCACTAAAAAGTTAATATACTAAGCTACAAGTTGTTTCACTGATTAAATGAAGTCCAAAAAGATAGAGACAGAGCCTAGATTTCAACCAAGAATCATATGTCAAAATCAATGACACAACACAGCCCCCTGTGATCGAGGCATGCCTTAATTCCACCTAAACAGTCAAGTATTTCACTTTTCAGCCAGAGTTAAGATCTATTTCGACAGCTGCCTAGTCTAGTAGACATGATGTTAGATTTGTAAATCAATAGTCCCCTTTTCGAATCCCGGTTGAAACTTGACTTTTCTGCACTTCGGTTTCTTTCATTTTGATTTTGCTTTCAAATAAATAATTATTCTCTTGACACTTGACTTATAATTCAAAAGGTTCAATCCAGATCAGCCCCGACTTTTTCACGTTTTTTTCCCGTTTGGCCCAGTTTCTTTTTTGAATAATTTAATAATTGCGTGTTCGAATCACACTTTATAAAACTTAAATGATGATGATGATGGGAATCTTGTGATTAAGATTTGTAATGCAAGATGCAATTAGAAAACCCCAAAAATAAAAAAATAAAAAACAAAAACAAAACGAATGGAAAAATTATATCAGATTCAACGTTATCAGCATGAATATACGTTTAAGATAAATTTACAACTTACAGTAGGCTAAGGGTGGTATAACTTTATTGAAAATATCACTATTCAAAAAAATTTTAACAGACACTAACTTATACTTAAATTGAAAAACATATAATAGCTTGTTGCTTATTATCACATTCAAATTTGCCCTCAATCGAAAACATACTCACTAGCTGCCTGAGCTAATTTAATTAATATCAAATCAATAATTAATAACAACTCAGAAAGGAGTCAACGACTCATCGTAATGTCCATTAGTCACTATTATATTTGTACTGTATGATACTATCATCAAACCATTTATTGTTTATACATCAGTTCCTGAAGCGAGTTTCTTTGTGAGCAGTGAACACTAGGGGTGAGCATCGAACACTGATTCCAACAAGTTTTTTAGTTCGAATTCGATTCGAACATAAAAGTATAAATTTGAATAATTCAGCACTTCAGCCACATGTTTTTTATCATTAAAATGTTGGAAATAACATGCAGTTAGCACAATGCAGCTGCAGTTTCTGTGCAAAATTTTTAATAAACTAATAGTGGTTTTGCTGCAAAACAAGATCAAGTCCTGTGCTAGATCTTTGTAAGACGACTTTTTACTAGTGGTTCCAAACTCTTTCAAACTCAATTCGATTTGATAATACTATAGTGAAATTCGGTTCGAATTCGCTTTCTGGATGCTCACCCCTAGTGAACACGGATCCGTGTTACGAGATGCAGTCGTTGACAGATCCGCTTATGAAGCGATTCACTTTAGTACACAAATATCCGTTACCAGAACCACTGCCTCACTGCCTAAAATTAAAACTAATTTTCTACGTCAAGCATGTTTCGGTTTTCCTCAACCAGGCAATAACAAAAATCTTGTTTAAGTGAACAGCAGTTGGAGCGAAGAAGGGCAAAGTTTTACTTGCGACTTGCACACTAAATATGCACATGCTAAATAAAAAATGCCTTTCTGTATAGCTAGTGAAATGGGATTGCCACTAAATCTTGGAACAATTTCATTTATTAAAAATAAACTATATAGATTTCATTTATTATCTTCATACAATATATTAATTTTGCCTTACTTGACTAGTTGTTGTGTGTTATGTGGCAAAACTTATCCTAAGAACTTTGTTATCTTAAATAGATTTAAAAAAGTTATCCACATTATGTCTATCAAAATACACAACTGTAACTACATCACTATTTCGAACCTGTAGTATTTTAGATCTACTTTTTTAATATTTCTATGTATATGTATAAAATGCATTTCGCTTTATTTCCAATTACCTTTAATAATCTAGTACAGTCTAATCAACACAATAATATAACACACGTTTTAGTGAATGTCTTATACCGTATTGTAGAACGAATCTTGGTAGGCATTTTCTTAAATTCAAAACCCTCTTACAAAGGAACAATATTCCCCCAAACATTAAAAACAGCAAATCTAAAAATAGCGCAAACAAATCTCTGAAACGTCAATATCTAATATATGTGAAAGTGAGAGTAGGTGCAACGTTTGAGAAATGCAAAAATGAAAAATGAAAAAGGTTTCTCACAATGTCTGAGAAGCGGTAGTAGGTCTGTGGTGATGCTTGAGAAATATAAGCAAACCTTTCGTGACAGCTAAGGCTTGATAAAATTTGAGAAGTATGAGCAGTCTTTGATGACGTTTGAAAACTGTAAGTACGTCTTTGCAGTCGTCTGAGAAATTTTGGCAGGTGTCTTATGATTCAAGTGCAAGGAGGTCCTTGATGATGAGGTCTGTGAAGCGTGAACAGGTCAATGATGACGTCTGAGAAATGAGATCAGGTCTGTGATAATGCCTGAGAAATGGAACTAGGTCTTTGATGAAATCTGAAAACTGTAAACAGGCCTTGACAACGTCCTGCCAGTGTGAGCTGGTCTAATGGGATGCAGAAAACAAATTTTGTGCTGTTATATTCACTAGCAAGACTAATCTCGTGCAGGCAAAGTTAATGAATCATCATTGGACAGCAACAACTTCGACAGTTTTCCTGGCTTTCTGTTGTAAATGTTATCAGTCAAGAAGCTACGAGTAAAACAGCTCTAAATGTATTCAGTTGCAGTGAATGAGATTCAAGAATTGATTCATCTATTTTGCTGTAGGTGGCGCCACTTGGCCGAAAATGCTACAGGACTTGTAGTAATAGCTCTGTAGATTACTGATAGTTGACTTATGGCATATGCGTGCGTTCATTTAAGTAAGGAATGAGTGGGTTGATTTAACAAATTCTGTGTCTAAATTAAAAGCAGACATTCTTAACATTATTTATACAATTAGTATAATTTGATAACAATGTATCATGCATTATATGTGTATTAATAATATGTATCTCCTGCATATAGTATTCATATTGCGTTACGTAACCTCTCTTGACTAACCAGCACCTCTAATCCCATTCTTCTCTATATATACACCCTAATTTAAACCCTGCGTTGTCTTGCTTATACCCTTTCTCACTTTTCTCACTAATCATTTTCCATGGGCGACGAGTAAAACAGCTCTAAATGTATTTAGTTGCGGCGAATGAGATTCAAGAATTGATTCATCTAATTTGCTGTAGGTGGCAGCACCTGGGCGGAAATGTGACACAAGTGGTAGTAACAGCTCTAGTTGATGCATATCATATGCGTGCGTTCGTTTAAGTACGGAATGGGTTGATTTAACAAATTTTGTGTCTAAATTAAAAGTAGGCATTCTTGTCTAGGTGTACGTACGTCTACAGGAGGAACAAGTCTGCTTCCATACCTACACCAGCTCTGTATGTCTCTGTAAAATTTGATGCTTAATCGTTAATATGGCGTATTTTTTCACATTCTGTAAAGAATGATTTTTCAATCATTCGTGTCAGTCAAAGATCTCACTTGAAAGTAGCTGGTTAATGTGGTTTATCCTGCGTTAATCCAGGTTTTTCCAATTATTTAGATTGCAACTGTAAAATAAATCATAATTATTTTTATCAATAGGTATGATTTATAATGCTTGATAATATTACTTCTCGTATGTAATGTACAAATTACGTTACTTAACCTCACTTGAATAACCAGCACCTCTAACCGCATTCTTCTCTATACACACCCTAATCTTGAACCCTGCTTAGTCTTGCCTAACCCTTTCTCACCATCAATGTTGTGCTTACAAGTTTAACCCTTTCTCACCATCAATGTTGTGCTTACAAGTTTAACCCTTTCTCACCATCAATGTTGTGCTTACAAGTTTAACCCTTTCTCACTATCAATGTTGTACTTACAAGTTTAACCCTTTCTCACTATCAATGTTGTGCTTACAAGTTTTTCTTTCAAGCTTTCAGCACACATTGACGCATTTGGTTGTAAACAATTAATTTTTTGCCATGCCATTTTGTTGTTTTTGCTAGTATCATTGAATGTACGTTGCTTTGTCTTGTCTAACCTTTTCTCTCTATAAACGTTGTGCTTACAAGGTCTCCTTTCAGGCTTTCAGCACACATTGAAGCATTTCCTTATAAGCAATTGGTTTTTTGGTATACCATTTTGAGTTTGTTATTATTGTTACGTGTCATTGAAAGTACATTGCCGTTTTGTGAGAAATAATTCTAAACAAGAAATAAATCTCAACAATCTAATCTAAATCTAATATGTTGTTTGTTCCTGGTTTTTTATGCTTTATTATACTTTCTTAGTCACACATTCAGCCTACTACAACTGGCCATATAAGTTATAATTTGCGCGAACGTTAAGATTATAAAACTGCCAAAATGTTTAAATTTATGCTCACATGTGACTGTTTTGCAAAGTTTGCGGTATTTATTAATGTTGAGTAAGTTATAATGTTCAAAACAAAGAACTGAGTCATGAGGAAATCGCAAGGATATAATTTCGAGGAAAGAGAGATGTTGAAAAAATACTACAGTAGATGCAGTACCGATATAAAAGCCTGAAGATTTCAAATTCATAGTCATACAGTCACATGTCATTCAGTGAATTTGACATAAGTCCGCCTTACTTAAAGCACCGTTCTTACACCAGTTAAATTAGCAAATTACTGTGTGACGAAAAAACTGTTGAAAAATTATTGGCCAACCAAGATTTGAACACAGAACCTTTCAATTACCATATTGTTCTCCAAAGGGCTAACTTTTGATCAAATAATCTAAAATTTTAAGAGTAATCCAACCTAAAATTCATATATTAAACGTGCTTTGAAAACTGTTTTGTCAATTATTGATACTCTGTGAATGAATATTAAATCCAACCAAATTGTTCTGCAAACACGTCTGATATTAAGCGAGTGAACTATTGGACCTACAAACGTATGAAAAATTGAACGTGCAGGTACGACGTAATACACAGTAGGCACCGCTTAATACACTCAAGGTTAATAAACTCAATCACTTAATTGACTAAATCACTAAAGACTAAATCACATAATCACTAAAGCAAAAACGCCTCGAACGGGCCGCTTCTATTCGAATATACACAACAACTGTCGGCAATTGACTCAAATAACTCCGCACAATTGACTCAATATTTCTGTGTTACATACAATGTACTTCAATAAGCTACTTTCATGTGACTAATAAGCTTTTATGACTTTTATATCATCTTAGTTCGATTTTGTCCTTTAATATACATAGAAACAATCATGTTAAGTACCGTTTTGTTTGTAAGCTGGAACGTTTATCATACCCTAATATGCTAGCCTAATGGTTTGCGTTGACCTGCCCGTCCACTGCAATTAGCATCGGGTTCAATAGCATCTGATTCAAATGCACAGTCTGCCATTTACGGACGCAACCATTCTTACCCAGGTGAGTAATAGTGTGGAAGCACCTGAAACTTTATAACGGGTGAGAGGTGCCAATATAGTGTGATTTTTATATGGCAGAAATGTTTCTACAGCTTCTTGCTTGAATAACAAAGAGCCTCTGTACATTTGCCACATCCCTGCTTTATACACTGTCTCAGTGACCATCGTTTATTTTAGTTGTCGCAAGATCCAGATGTGTTCGCTCAAATGCTCTTTCCAGATCTTTACACCCAGGCTCTGTACATTTTAGACAGACTTACACACTTCGACTACCTTATCAACTGAAAATCGTTAAGTAAGCATAAAACAGTGCAAATCAATATGCCACGGGAACTTTGGACTCTGACAACTAGCTTTTCATTACTGTATTTTACCATGTATGCTACTGTTTTATTTTTATTCATGTGTTCCTAACAAACTGTTGAAGCCTCGCACTTTCATTGTTCAAAGGTGAGTTAACAATATTAAGTTTTGCTTAACTTAATTTAGTAACTCGATAACGCTAAATAACTCGAAAAAGCTTTTTTGAAAGGCTTATATTTTTGTAATTACTAGTCCAATTCAAATTACTGTCTAAGCTATTAGGTTCTGCTTACCATACAGGCACATTTTATTTTAAATGACCAATTAAGTGACATTTATGTAGCATCCGTTGGTGTTTTTCGTCCTATTGATTTTTTATTCCGAGGGTAGGGAACTCATAACATATTCCGGATGTCAGAAAAATGTCTCTAGCCTTAATTTTCAAGCTCCTGTTAGTCGACTCGTCAGAAACGACCTTAAACTTTTTGGAACTGATTCACTATTAGCAAGCCACTAATCTTGATAAAATAAAGATTCTGAAATTTATCAAAAGTTTTGTTATATTAAATTTTAACAATATTATTTGCGTCTTCTTCTTTTCAAAGTTTCATTCCACCTATTGTATGTGTTGAGATATCAACATTAATATTATTAGAGTATTCCATCCACTTCTATCTCCAGCTAACGCATAAATTCTTCTACTCCTAAGAATAGATTTGATTGAAGTTGCTGAACATCTTTATTTATCTTAGTTATAAATGTTATTTCAAGTTTTCTAGGTGGTTTTTTGCAAGGTTTTAAGGCTTCCTTTAAGGCGATTCTTACCGGTGTTTCATGTGGTAATCTTAGAAAATGTCCTAGCCATCTTAGTCTTCGGATCTTAATCTTCGAACTCCAAGAAATTTCTTTCGTTCTGGTGTACGAATCTTCATTTTTGATTATGTATGGACATCTTATCTTTAAAATTTTCTAAGAAGACTTCTACGAAATGTACCAATCTGCTTTTCTTGTGCATAAATATGATGCTAACATAAGCATTAAATAACCGACGTCTTATGTTAAGACTTACTTTCTTCCTAGTTAATACCTTCTTGTGCTGAAGAAAAGTACGCATTGCTTGTTGCATTCTACTTTTAATATCATCTTCAGTGCTTCGAAAAGTGCCCATGTACTTGCACTTTTTCCAAGACTGACTACCACGTTTTGCAATTATATTCTACTGTTTTTGACTGGCTTACTTAAAGATTTCTTTTCTCTAGTTTTTTTTTAAAATCTGTTTTCATTGTGTTAGTTTGAAAATTTGGTAGACTAATCCATCTTATATCGTCTGGGTATTGTTGATCAATAAGGAATGATTCATAGGATTCCAAAGGAGAATAGGAGTGGTCCAGAATATGTTGAGGAAGGTTATCACAGAGAGTGGTATTGTAATCATGATCTACATTTGGAAAAGTTTAAATCTTAAGCGCTGCTAGATAGAGCGTGAAAACTACTTGACTAAGGCGGTCCTCCTGAGGGATCCCAATATTCGTACTGAATTAGTAGAGTTACGAATCATTTTAAACAGATCACTAAGATTTCTGGTATTGAATTATAAGCAAAGGTTGCGAAATGGAAAACCGCAATTTCACGTGCAATTTTATAGTGCAATGAATTTGATTGTTGTTAGTTGTGCAATTCTGATAGTATTTCGCACGTAATAATATTGGCAGTGGGGGGCTGTGATTAAGATTTCTACCGAGAAAACTTGTAAAAGCAGTCAAAGGGCTGCACATGTTTAAGCGGGAGTTTTCTGCATTGTACTAGTTTGTACTGTGTATGAACCACGTGGTAATTGTCCTAAATTCTTTCTGTACGCATATTACATTATCGGCAACAACAACAAATAATATAAAATAATGAGACTATATTCGTAGTGGGTAATATACATGTATAATATAGCTAATTCTGCACTTTTTACCCGATACCCCAAATTTTGTATTACTAAGGGAATATTTTTTACAATGTGCTTAATATCTCATAAACCAAAACAAAATAAAAAGCTATTCTTAAAAATGAAAAAGCTTCATCAAACAAGAAACTGAGGATTTTATTGTCTACTGAAAGAAATTATAACATCAAAGAAGCTTTGTTTAAATCTTCTCAGAACCTATGCAATATTTTTCTTTTTTTTTAGTTTTTCCTTTTTTTGGTTATTTCTAAAGTGATGGTTCATCACTTAGGGGCCTACCGGAAAATTCCCCCCGTATCCCGGCAAAGCTGTCCATTTTCGGTCAAAGAAAGTTTTAAAATCAGGTAGTTAGACAAATTTTCTCAGATGTTTATCTGTTATGAGGAACTTGGAAAACATGCTCACTGGACATGACAGAAACATCAGTCGTAATTTAGATCTAAAATGTTTGTTCCTCGTTGCAACTACTTATCACAGTAACACAGTAAAATACTGATAAACCTGTCACAACTGCTTTGCTGATAATAAGCCCTACAATATTTACTTACTGTGTGGTACTTATACGCCCAAACTTGAAACGACAATGTCAAATACCTCGACAGCGAGTTGTAAAAACATATAACAGATAACAACATTGCTGATGTTAGTAGTCATATGCTTAGCGGGGTGCCTGTTATGTCAAATATCTTCAGTACGTGCTGATAGAAGTGATGTTTCGTAAGAATTATTTTCGTTATGAACTAAAATGAATTTGAAATTTCGGGATTCAGTTCGTGAAAAGATTGCGTGGTGCAAACAGTTTTAAATGCCTCCCAATGACTTTTCTGAGTTTAATAGCAAAAATTGTTGATTGAGGATTCAGCGAGTTTTTTTATTTCTTATTTTCAGTTGAATTCTTTCCTGATACGTCATGAGGATCTCAAATGTGTTAATACTGGTGCTGACATCTGTTGCAGTGTTTTCGCATTACTCATTGGCGGTAACATTAGACAATGGACCTGACCTTTTGACTCTTTCTGTGTTTGAAAACGAAACTGTAGGTGAGTCATTAACATCGTAATTAATTATTGACTAATAGTTTGCATCACAGACCTGTTGAGAATCGTAGTTTTTTATTATTTAAATATATTAGCACTTTTGAAAAGGAAGGAAAGCAAATTTTAAACTATGTCCTAAAAACAGAGACGCAAAGCCATGGGGTCAGGAGGCAGCGGCCCCCTTCGCCTCTTCTATGGGGGGGGGGGGGCAGTGTGGGAGCCTTTTTGTTCATTCTAAAGGGAATGTGTGAGAGGCAGAAGGGATTTGGAGTGCCTTAGATCTACCTGTATATGTAATTCATATAGTCAGTGCCCCTGCCGGTGCCCCTGCCTAAAGCAAAAAAACTTTCCTTACGAAGTTATTTCTTACCATTATGCTTATCTGTCTGAAAACTTATGGAATTGGAAAAGAAAATTTTTAATGAATTAAAATGTTAAATATAGCAACTGGTTAAATGTCACGCCATCCCAGGGTACCCCACTGGTTCACCAAAAAAAACACTACTGATCTTATTAACAATATAAAGTAATTTATTATTATTGTTATGATTATTATCATTGTAATTATTATTATTATTAGTAGTAGTATCATTAATAATAATAATAATAATATGACACTTTTGTGATAAAGTTATTGTTTAAGTCTTCATAATTGAATTTCGGCTGTGCAAGGACTGATTTTGTAAAACTTCTATTTGCAGGGCATGAATTGGCAGTGGCAAATTTTAGTAGTAACCTAGGACAAGTGCATGCAACCGTCAAAGAAGTTAGATATGATAATCAGCTTATTCCAGAATCTATAATACAATTTGACACAATTGATGGAAATGAAGCAGAACTTAGCATTACTTTGATTGCACACAGTTTAGATTGGTCGGTAAGTTAGCAGTTACACTTGAACAATGGTGAAATTTGAAATTTATCCACTGTTATTATATCATGGAGCCGAACTTATCTATAAAAAATAAATTTGAAAATGTCAGGAAGGAACATGGATACGAACCAGGGACCTTTAACTTGCTAGACGAATATCATGACCAATAGACCACTGTGCCTCAATGATCAAGTGAGATCCTTGTAAACGAGGAACCAATTCAGTACTTCATTTTAAATTTTTTATTTAAAATTTTATGCATGCTTGTTCATTCGATTGGCAATAATAATCTTAATAATAATACTAATAATAATAATAATAATAGTAGTAATAATAATAATAATAATAATAATAATAATAATAATAACAATTATAATTATAATAATAGTAATAATAATAATAATAACTATAAAAATAATAATAATAAACAACAGCAGGAGCAGCAACAACAACAGTTTAAATTGATGGAATAATTAATTAAACTTGAGCATTTATCAATTTTAATAACAACAACAGTAAATGTGTTCAACGTTCATATACTATATATATACTAATTTATATTAGATAGTTTTTGTTTTTTTTACAAACTATCTCATCTTTAGTTGCAATTGTTCCTGCAAATTGTTGAAAATACTCATTTTTACGTTTTTTACATAACTTTTGCAAAAACAATATTGGTTAAGCTTGTTGATGTAACAGCTTTTAGAACGAATCTGCGACTAGAAATGGTACGAGTTTTAGCAAGTTTTGTGTGCATTTCAACAACAGCTATTATATAAAAATAAACAAAAGATTAAATCATCAGTTAACTGAATCATTCAGTAATGATTATTTATTTATACCTAAGAATAGGGTTAGAGTGATTAAAAATGACTTAAGCATAATAATAATTATTATTATATCTAGTTTTTGTTGTTGAAATGTCATAACAGTTTTAACTGTGTTCACAGGTGCGGCCTGCGTATCATATTGACTGGCTTTATTGGGATCCGTTAGAAAGTCCTGCACAGGTAATGAAACGAGATGTGACTATAACAAATAGATCTACAAAGAGAGGTCAAATGATGTGTAATTATAGTAGACAGATTTACAACAGATCTGCAAAGAGAGGTCAAATGATAGGTGCTCATAGTAGACAGATGTACTACAGATCTACAAAGAGAGGTCAAATGCAATGCAATTATAGTAGACAGATCTACTATAGATCTGCAAAGAGAGGTCAAATGATATGTGCTTATAGTAGACAGATCTACTACAGATCTACAAAGAGAGGTCAAATGATATGTGCTTATAGTAGACAGATCTACTACAGATCTACAAAGAGAGGTCAAATGATAGGTGCTTATAATAGACAGATCTACTACAGATCTACAAAGAGAGGTCAAATGATATGTGCTTTTAGTAGACAGATGTACTACAGATCTACAAAGAGTTGTCAAATGATAGGTGCTTATAATAGACAGATCTACTACAGATCTACAAAGAGAGCTCAAATGATATGTGCTTACAGTAGACAGATCTACTACAGATCTGCAAAGAGAGGTCAAATGAAATGTGCTTATAGTAGACGGATCTACTTGTTGGCATCCTTCTGTCTCGAAAGACAATGGATTGTGCGCCAAGAGAGTCAGTTATTAATAAAATTGATGGAGCTGCAGCGTCGACTGTGACTGAGCAGTCCGATCCTTGAGCGGCAGTTCCGGCTGCAGGTTACACATTGGAAGGCTGTTTCATCCGGATGAGGTAGGGCATCTTTCTGGTGCCTGCGAGTCTTTTCATCCTCTTGTTTTTCCTCCCTTGTTTTCTCCGCTCTGTTAATGGCTGTCCTAACAGCAGATTTCCAGTTGCTTCGACCTGCCGCAAGCGCCTCGTAATTTGCTGGTGTAATGCCGCCTGCCTTGAGGTCCCGTTTACATACATCTTTGTAGCGGAGCAGTGGCCTCCCGGTGGGTCGGGAGCCAGTAGCAAGCTCACCGTACAGAATGTCCTTGGGCAATCTGCCGTCCTGCATGCGGGAAACATGGCCTAGCCAGCGCAGACGTGCTAGGGATTCCAGCTTTTGCTAGCACATCCTTGTTGGTTATGTGCTCCTGCCATGAGATGCCCAGGATTCTTCTGAGGCAGCGTTGGTGGAAAGCATTGAGCCTGCGTTCTTGATGGCTATACAGAGTCCAACTCTCGCTCCCGTACAACAGTGTGCTCAGTACACAGGCTTGGTACACCTGGGACTTTGTCCTGATAGTCAGCATGTTGTTTTCCCACACCCTCTTTGTTAAGCGAGCCATCGTTGATGAGGCCTTGCCGATTCTGGAGTTCAGTTCTGTGGCCAAGCTAAGATTGCTGGAAATAACAGAACCAAGATAGGTGAAATCTTCCACCACGTCAAGGCAGCAGTCATCGATGGAGATGTGAGGGGCCGGGGAAACATTTTGGCCTAAAACCTTGGTCTTTTGGATGCTGATTGTGAGGCCAAACTCACTGCAGGCACGGGCAAAGTTGTCAATGAGGCCTTGGAGGCCGGCTTCAGTGTGAGCTGTCAGTGCGGCATCATCTGCAAACAGCATTTCACGAATGAGAACTTTGCGAACCCGTGACTTTGCTCGGAGACGAGAGAGGTTGAACAGGCTGCCGTCGCTTCGTGTGTGTAAATAGACTCCCTCTTCAGTTTCTTTAAATGCATAGCGCAGCAGCAGAGAGAACAGGATACCAAAGAGGGTTGGGGCGAGGACACATCCTTGTTTAACTCCGCTTTTGATTGGGAATGGGTGTGAGGAAGAGCCGTCGGACTGAACAGTACCTTTCATTTCCTCGTGGAAGGAAGTAATCAGTCTCAGCAGCTTTGGGGGGCATCCAATTCTCTGCAGGAGTGTAAACAGGCCCGATCTGCTAACCAAATCAAATGCTTTGGTCAAGTCAATGAATGCTATAAACAGGGGCCGTCGTTGTTCGCGGCATTTTTCCTGGAGCTGTCTTAGAGAGAATATCATGTCGATGGTGGATCTCTCTGCCCTGAAACCGCATTGTGCTTCTGGGTAAACCCGTTCGGCGAGACGGTGGAGTCTGTTTAGTAGCACGCGGGCAAAGGTCTTTCCCACGGTGGAGAGGAGGGATATTCCGCGATAGTTGTTGCAATCGCTCCGATCGCCTTTATTTTTGTAAAGGGTAATGATGTTGGCATCACGCATGTCCTGAGGCACAGTACCTTCATCCCAGCATTGTAAAAGGAGGTCGTGCAAATGCTCGAGGAGACAGGTTTGTTTACCTGCTTTAATGGCCTCTGGGGGTATACAATCACTTCCAGGAGCTTTGCCGCTCGCCAGAGAGTCGATAGCTTTGATGAGCTCCTCACTGGTAGGTGGATCGTCGAGCTCCTCTATGACTGGCAAGGGGGTCGTGTATTCCACAGCTCTTTCTGTGACAGTGGTTTGTCTTGAGAACAGCTTTTGGTAGTGTTCTGCCCATCTCTCCATTTGTTTGGCATGGTCAGTGATGATTTCTCCAGTGGTGGACTTCACAGGGGCAATCTTGGTGATACTGGGGCCAAAGGCCTTCTTCATTCCCTCATACATGCCGCGAATATTACCACGGTCAGCTGACGTTTGGATACTCAGGCATATAGACTGCCAGTAATTGTTTGCGCACTGCCGGGCAATCCGCTGTACGTCGCTTCTGGCCTTCCTGAGAACTGCGAGTGTGCTTTCACTAGGATTTGCTTTGTAACTGAGGAGAGCAGTCCTTTTGTGGGAAATAGCTGGCTCAATGTCCATGATTCCAGCTTCAAACCAGTCTGGGTTCACTCTCTCTCTTTTTCCGAAGGTGTTGAGAGCAGACTTGTAAGTTACATCGCGTATGTGACTCCATCTTTCATCTGCGTTACCGGTTGGGTGGTCCTTGAGGGCTTCTTTCATGGTATCAGTATAGCGTTTTACTATCTCAGGAACTGCGAACTTGGCAGTGTTAATGCGAGGTCGTCCTTTTGGCTTTGAATGATGGATACGTTTTGGTTGTAGACGTACCTTGCTGGCGACCATTGAGTGGTCCGTGTCGCAATCTGCGCTATGGTAGCTGCGTGTGTTGTTGACACAGTTTAGCGAGGATCTTCGAGTAATGACGAGATCCAATTGGTGCCAGTGGCGAGATCTGGGGTGACGCCAGGACACTCTGTGGATGGACTTTGTGGGGAAGAATGTATTCGTGATGCATAAATCATGATATGAGCACAATTCCAGTAATCTTTGCCCGTTTTCGTTCAGTTTGCCAACACCAAAGTGACCAATACAGCGGGGCCAGTGGGACTGGTCGGAGCCGGTCCGAGCGTTGAAGTCTCGAAGCAGGAACAAGTACTCAGATGCGGGAATATTTTTGATGGCGGTCTCAAGCTCGGCGTAGAATTCATCTTTATTTTCTGCAGTCGCTAGGAGCGTTGGAGCATAAACGCTTAGGATATTTACGGGCCCTGTGGTGGTTGTGAGGCGAAGAGAAAGGGTACGAGCAGTGCCCTCTGAAGGTGGTTCGATAGCAGAGAGCAGAGAGTTCCTCACTGCAAAACCCACGCCATGCATGCGGTGCTCCTCTGGTGCCCTTCCTTGCCAGAAGAATGTATAGTCCTCTTCCTTTAAGCTGCCATTGGATGGAAGTCTGGTTTCCTGCAGCGCGGCAATATCGATGTTGAGCCGCTTGAGTTCATTGTTGATGATGGCTGTTTTCCTTGCATCGCCAATCTGACTTGGATCATTGGCGATCCCAGGACATAAGGTCCTAACATTCCAGGTTGCCAGTCTAAGCGCTGGCGGCTTTAATTTCTTTCTTTTCTTTTTGCTTGGTGCAGGCTTTGCGGTATGCTATTCGGAGTTTATCCTAAGCTCCAAGCACCCATTGGAGCAGGCAACCGTGACGGGTCGGCACCTAATTGGCTGGGGGCTGCCCAGCTTAGGCGGGCGGTAGCCGACCGTTGGGATGCGATGATCCCTCCCAGCGTCGGAGGCAACCCGTAGCGCCCGAGCTCACGCCAATTCGCTCTAGGCTTATAACTCGTAACTGCTGCCTCTCGTGTTGTTTCTGTCACTGAAGCAGTGACACTGAAGTGGCCTCTCCAGGGCGCACGCCTGGGCAAGATATATGGAGATCCTGAGTTGCCCAGACATCAGGAACCCCCTCTCTTCCTCCCTGGTGTAGTCCAAAGGAAAGCAGAGCGATACGTTTGACACCAGGTTGGCTGCAGGAGCTGCCGGAGTCAGTGAGCATGCTGCACTGGTCCGCCTTCGGGGCTCCACTCCTGATTTGGAAGGTTTACTCCTCTACACATGGCCGTTGGGTCGCTTGACCTCCTGCGCCCTCTAGCCGTTGGCTGCTTATGCAGCTCCTCCGCCTAGTGTCGAGATACAGTGTAGGCATCCCGCAAGCATTTTTATCGGTTATAGCGCCAATAGCTCGCTTTCACACCTAGCTCATTTAGTAAAACCAGTGTCGCCACGAGGAGGCAGAGCGTAGGAGTTTGTCTGGCAGAGGTGGTAGAGTTGCACAAGCCTCTTGGAGCCACTTTGTAGGTCACTGGGAGCTCATCCCCGAGTGGCCAGCTCCGGCAATACCAAGACCTTTAGACACCATACGGATCTACTACAGATCTGCAAAGAGAGGTCAAATGAAATGTGCTTATAGTAGACGGATGTACTACAGATCTACAAAGAGAGGTCAAATGATAGGTGCTTATAGTAGACAGATGTACTACATATTTTCAAAGAGAGGTCAAATGATAGGTGCTTATAGTAGACAGATGTACTACAGATCTACAAAGAGAGGTCAAAAGATAGGTGCTTATAGTAGACAGATGTACTACATATTTTCAAAGAGAGGTCAAATGATAGGTGCTTATAGTAGACAGATCTACTACAACTCTGCAAATTGCTCTAGCTATTTTGAAAAATCTTTGGTTTTTCATTTAGCAGTTTCTGTTGAACTTTCAGACAGAAGTTGGCATGACTTTACGTGTTACGGATATAAACGACAATGCACCCGTCTGGCAGGAAGTGATTCCAAGCGGCAAAATTGAAATAAACGAGGTATTTCAAAACTTAGTTTTAAATATAAACTTTAGATTTTTTAAATGATTTCACCCGATGCCATTATTTGGAAAATACTGATATTCTATGCATAATGTGCCTTGTACAGACACACATCCTCACACACATGCATATGCACACGCACACACACACACACACACACCCTCACACACATGCATATGCGCACACACCCTCTCACAGGCACACATGCACAAACTCACTCATGCACACACACACACTGGCACGCACATACCCTCACATAGGCACACACACACCCTCACACAAACACACATACAAACATGCACGCACGTACACGCACACACACACACATGCACGCACACAAACACACACACATGCACGCACACAAACACACACACACACACACGTTTATACCATACACACTACACGTGCACGCACATACACATACACACACACACACACCCTCAGACACATGCATGCACGCACACACACACACACACACACATACACATACACCCAAACAGGCGCGCACGTATGCACACACAAACACAGACACACACAAACACGCATGCACTACACGCGTGCACACACACACACACACACTGCACATGCACGCACATGTTCACATACATGTATATGTATCTATTAACTCTTATTCTTTGGGAAAAGCTAAAGTGTGGAAATCGCATTCAAGTCAACTCTTAATTTAAGTCACCATCTTACATAGAGCAAAAAATCAGCAGCATTTCAAAGTTCAGTGGCTGATCTATTCATTGCACCTAATCACTATGTTAACTAACCAGCACTTTGTAGTATTCTTGGCTTACATACTGTATATTGCACATTTGAGGTCTTACTAATGTATATGTATATTGCACAGACCCGCAATGTACAGCTGTTGCAGTGGGTGGACGTATTTTTTCAGCTCCGCAATTTAAGTGAAATTTATTCGTGTAAAAGTTCGTGAGCTTGATGAAACAAATAGCAGCGTGTTCGGTAATGTGTGCTGCACGCAGTGGTAGTGATGAGACTTTATAATCTCAAATTATTTTTGAGATATCAATAAAAAACGTATGATAACTATATAATTTCTTTGTAATACATTTCTATCTGCTAACTGGAAAACTTGTAAGACAACGACACTCGAGTAATTTGTAATCGCTCTATTGTGCAAAACTTGAACCTTTTGTAGCAGTGCAGGTTAGTATACCTGCTGTGTGATAGCTTGCATTGTGACTTAACAAGTCTTGTCAGAAATAGACTGGTTCACTTCCCCTATTTCTGATACCTGCATTATTTGTTGAATATGTCTGACAAACCGAAGAGTATCGATGAGCTGTGTGCATGTGACCGTAAGAAGCTGAAAGCCATTACGAAGGACGATATGATAGAAATCATACTGGCTGCCCCCCCTTCGGCCGCTTCTGGTGGTGCCGATTCAGCTGTGTTGAAACGCCTGGATGAACTATCTAATAATATTAACACTAAATTTCAAAATCTGGAGGAAAAATTGTCCCAAAAGATTGAAGACAAACATTCTGAATTAAAGACTGAAGTGAATGTCTTGCGTCAAGTTGTTAAAAATCAACAACGGTTTTTGGAGCAGGTTGACGGTCGTCTCCGAAACCAGAACTTAATTATGATGGGCTTAAGTGAAAATGAGGATATCGATGGTGCTAATTCCGACGATGATAAGATAAGGAAAATTCTTGATGTAGTGGATGTGGAAGCTGCTGTCGTCTCATACAAGAGACTCGGTACAGCTACGAATGGCCGTGATCGTCCTGTGTTGGTCATTGTTGAAAATCATGACCAAAGGGACAATGTCGTGAAGAATGCTAATAAGCTTCAATCGTCTGCCAATGCTGCTGTGAAAAAAGTCAGAGTGAAGCGAGACACCCACCCTGCAGTTCGTGCCGAATGGAAGCGGCTATTTGACGCTGAGAAGTGCGAACGTGACAAACCTGAAAACCGGGGATGCCATATTGAGTTTGACAAGAAAAAGCGTGAGATCACCCGGGACGGTGTTGTTATTGATAGTTGGCAACCAATGTCTTTTTTGTAAACAATCGAGATAGTTGCACTGAACTCCGTATTACACATTGGAACATTAATGCCATGAAAAATAAACTGGAGATCGACTTTGTTCGCCAAAGTTTATGTAAATCTGATATGATATTCTTAAATGAAATCAAAACTCCGTTGAAGTTCACAATGCCTGGGTATAAAACTCTCCGAACTAATCAAGCAGCTGGTCACCGTGGTGGTTGTGCTATACTGATTTCAAATGTGCTAGCCTCTTCGATTCAATCGGTCGAATTTGGTTCCGATGTTATTGTGCTACGCCTCAATAATATACCTGGTATTGTTTTTGTATGTGTTTATCTCACGCCATCTGACTCTCATTACCACTCACTTGAATGCTTAGCAAAAATCAACGAAGTTATGATGTCCAACCCTCATGATCAATTTGTGATACTTGGTGATTTGAATGCCCGTTTCGGGCCTGCTATTAACAAATTTTTACGTAATGTTAGTGACAGTGGTGCACGATATCTTGCTTCCGAGGATTCGATTGGATCCCCGAATGAAAATGCCAAAGTTGTTTATAATTCTTTTAACTCTTTAATCGTTGTAAATAGCATTCAGTATAAAGGCAGAACATTTAAAAGTAATCTGACGTATAGAAAACGTGAGAATTGGATTTCTGAATTAGACTATTGTCTTATTTCTCCTGCACTAATCGATAGTGTTGTCAATTTCACTGTCAATCAAGACTTACGATTACCTTCGAATCATGCCCCTCTGTCTGTGATTTTTGATATCAACATGTTATCTCGTGGAGCCTTACCTCACAATCTTCTTATCAGATCCGAAGCCTTAGGTGCTCATGCAGCTGAAGTTAAAACTCCAAACCGCAAACATTGTAGCCGTCAGATCCGTATTGCTGAAACAGACTGTGTTGAATTTCAGAGAGTGATGTCTTCAGTTGAACCTCCTGATGATGTGGATGATGTAAATAGTTGTGTTACTGATATTAATAATGTTTTCCGTGATAAACTGATTAGATGTAAAGCTCCGAATCGTCTCATCAATCGTTATCAGCCGACGGATCGTTGGCGCCGTATGCTCGAGCTCAATGATTCTAAGGAAATATGGAATGCCATAGACTGGAAAGAAAACACGATTGAATCTGAATCCTTTGAATCTCCAACTAGCGAAGAATTCAAACGTCATTTCGAGGATCTTCTCAACCCAGATCGTGATGGTCCAGAGGACTTATTATCACTGTGCGATGGTCCAAGTATCCCTATCACAGATGATCCGATCGCTTTCGATGAGTTTGTTTCTGCTGCTTCCGAATGTAAATCAAGTAGTAGTGGTGGACCCTCTGGTATTCCTGGTGCTGTGTTCAATTTTATCCCAGATACTTGGATTAATTACCTGTGTTTTGTTCTGAATTTCATATTCTTTTCGCGATCTTTCCCGATTCCGTGGTGCTTTAGCCGCCTTGTTACTATTTTTAAGAGAGGATCTCGTAAGGACTGCGATAATTACCGCGGTTTGTCAATCATGGACTCCCTTGCGAAAATATACGATCGAATTTTGTGCAAACGTTTAGAGATGTGGTTCAAACCCGATAGGGAGCAGGCTGGCGCCCAAAAGGGTAGATCCTGCATTGAGTGGATTGTGACTCTAAGACTATTAATGGACTATGCACTGTTTAAAAAGAAGAAATTATATATCGTTTTCGTAGACTTCTCGAAAGCTTACGATAGAGTTCCACGTTCTGGTTTGATTAGGGCCTTGAGAGCTCTTGGCTGTGGTCTTGTGATGCTCTCTGCTCTTGCTGCCATGTATGTGAATACGCAGCTGGTCCTTGGTGCTGCCGTTATTGGTGTTACATTAGGTGTGAAGCAGGGTTCGCCGTCATCCTGTTTCCTCTTCACACTGTATATTAACCCTCTTATTCGTGAATTAAAGTCTAGATGTGGTCTCGATGGTTTCCTAGGAAATTTACATTGTTT
>JAQGDQ010000258.1:0-27500 GCA_030141605.1 Tubiluchus corallicola | reverse complement strand
AGACGAAATGAGATTTTTGTGAATGTATTGATTTTTTAACATTTTAAAATTTAAACAGTCATTAAAAAACATTTGCTCGAAAAATTTATTGCGAATAAAACACCTTTTGGTTAGGAATCATTAGATTTGAATAAAGTGTCAATGGCTTCATGAAGGGATGCTGAAAAAAGAATAAATTAAAATAAATGTTACAATAATAATAATAATAATAATAATAATGAAAATAATAATATTAATAATAATAATGATAATAATAATAATAATAATAATAATAATAATAATAATGATAATGATAATGATAATAATAATAATAATAATGATGATGATAATAATAATAATAATAATAATAATAATATTAATCATAATAATAATAATAATAATGAAAATAATAATGATAATAATAATAATAATAATAATAATAATAATAATAATAATAGTATACCGTATATACTTATGTTCAAGTCAAATTTTTGGGAGGCGATTATAAGGTGAAATTTTTGGGGTCGACTTTATCTGTATCGTTCTTTTGTTTTAGTTGGTTGCCAAGGAGACGCACACAGACGAACTTCACGGGAGTTCCACCATTGTCGAAATTCATCTCATTGATACAAACGACAATTTCCCACAGTTCACCGAGGATTCCTACGAATCTTCCATTCCCGAAGAATCACCAATCGGAACGAGTATCGCCAACGTTACCGCTACGGATGCGGATTCTGGGGTGTTCGGAGTCGTTTATTACTACCTTCTCGGACAAGGTGCTGACAGGTATAGTGATTATATGATGTTCATTTGTGTGGTATGGAGTACTAGCATGAATTTTTGATATGAATGCAAGTATCACAGAATGTAAAAATGCTTTTTGGCAATAATGATCAGCGTTATGTTTTTTACAAAACTCTCTGTGTCCAAATGTGTATGCTTGCAAACCAAAACCATCCATAAGTCGGCATAGTTGAACCTGCGTAATGATGCTTCAAAGTAGAATGCACCGAAAATTTGGTCTAATGTTCATATTTTGTTTCTTATGTAAACAAACGCTAAATTTATTGGACTTTTATATTCTAGCATCAAATTATGAAGAAAATGTTCAAAAAATTCTAAAAATTTAATTTTATAACCCCGTGCCTTCTTTTCTGTCTGAAAACTAGTGCAGCAATTGTAAAAAACTTGTATTTTCAAACTCCGATAGTTTAACTTGTGGAAGCAGTCATTTTGCTTTGAGTTTGTTCTGTTGCCAAGCCCGGATCTTCATCAGGAAGAGCCACCTACTGGATTTAAACATAACTTCAATAGATTCTTTTTTGTTTTTTTCATAAAACACTTAATTTTGACTTAATACATACAAATGTATGTAAGATATACAAAAAAAGGTTAGTATCATATTTTCCTCGGTATTTTATTGATGACCGGCATGTTGTTTACTGAATGTGTGAACAGCACTTTACTATAAATGCTGGATTCATGTGAAACTGGCTTTAGGTTTTCCATGGATGAGGAAACTGGCATTCTGACGGTTAATGATGACAAAATACTTCGTTTGGAGCAAGATAATTACTTTCTTACTGTTGATGCAGTCGATGAGATGGTAAGATTAGTGCTGTAGTGTCGTAGTGCTAGCTCAGTAAATTGTTTATTTGAAAAACGTCACGAAAACCAAATCTTATGTCCCAGGTTCTTAATTTTTATATTATTTGGTTGTTCGATTTGTTTTCCTGGACTTCTTGCTGATCGGTTGGTTTTTCCTGGAACTCTGTACAGCAGACATTTCTCTTCAGCTGTGGCAAGCAGGCAATCAATAAATTAGTGTGTACAATCACGCAAGTGCACACCAGACTAAGCTAGTCAATAAGCTAAGTTGGAGTGCCTGAAAAGGGGTGTATTGTTCTTAATTTTATCTAGTTAAATCACTTATAAATGTTGAAAAAATAGCATGATTGGATAGTCGAGATTCTCCTGAATAGAACAGTACATAATTTGTTATCATGAAAAACCAACTGACCAGCCAAAGAGAAATTAAAATAGCGTGTACGATCACGCAAGTGCACACCAGACTAAGCTACTCAAGTTGGAGTGCCTGAAAAGGGCGTATTGTTCTAAATTTTATCCAATTAAATCACTTATAAATGTTTGTCGCATAGCATGATTGGATAGTCAAGATTCTTCTGAACGGAACAGTACCTAATTTGTAATCATTTAGTTATGTCTGTATTCATACAGTAGCAGAAAAGTCACAGGTTTTATAAGACCTATTTTGCATGGTGCGGTCCTGAAGTTCATTTTTCTATCGGCTCTATTATCAAGCGTCAATAGAAATTTGAAGTTTGAATTTTCTCCTTAAAACTTTCCTAGTTTTAGTACAACACATTGAATATCTTACAGTAACATTGTACTTCAATTTTCGCTTTCGCAAACACATGCAACACGCTCGCAGAATATCCTTACTGTTGAAAATTATGTTAGTTTGTGATGTCATCATTAGTTGGGCTTGTCCGTCGTTAATCAGATTTTAATCATCCTGTCTTCCTTTAATCAGGCACAACAATGAAACTTGTAATCACACTATTTGCTGTCACCTCACTGTTTTAGCTTTTGTTGTTGTTTTTTGTTTCCAGGGTAACGGTAACCGTAACAGCACAACCATAAGCATCACCATCACAGATATCAACAACAATGCTCCACAATTCCTCGACGATTACGAACAATTCATCAGTGAAGATAAAGGAAAACCGCCAGAGTTTCGACGGCCATTTTTTGTGCAGGTGAGTAGGCCTCACCTTGAAAGTTTTGTTATTCAAAATTTGAATGTACAAAAAGTAAACAACCACGTTCCTTAGATTCAAGTTTCATCACGCATCATTTTTGTGTTTCCAGGCGACAGATCTTGATTTACCTCCCAACAGTGACATTAGTTACTTCTTTCTACATGAAGATGGCAGCACTGACAGTCTTTCACCTGGTGGAAATTTCAGTGTTAATGAAGAATCAGGTAAAAATTTGATAGTTGCATATTTACCAGTGAAATTAAGCTTCTTGCAAATGTCACAGCAAATTTAGTGTGCACTCTTAACAGAAGATGGCACTGGCGATTAGGTTGTGTTATTGTCTTTTGTAATGGCTCTCTTCTACGATCATTTTGTATTGGTTGTTGTAACTGTGTTGTTAAAAATACACTGAGCTGCGAGTTTAGAGCTCAAGACTGTTTATTTTAAGGTAAATCGCTTTTCTGTTTTGACTGTTCCAATCATAACACTTTGATAAGAGATAACCTTTTCCAATTAGGCCCGCTTCACCATAGAGAGGTGTACTGCCCCATGAAAGACATAGTGTTTACAGAGTGACGGCCCGAGCCTGCTCGAGTTAATATGTCACAAACATGCGGTGCGAGGTTCGTTCAAGAAAAAAGTCCAAAATTCACGGAGAAATGGTGAAGGTCAGGCGAAATTATTTAGAACTTCACGTGAATAATTTGCAAACCAAGCAGAAAACACTGCTACATGAATTTTTTTGCTACTGCAGACTTAGAAAATGTTCAGTCACTGCAAGAGAGTAGGGTCCCCATAATACCCTGATACCCTGACTTTAGCACTGTTGTTTGTTTTTAGTGACATCTATTGTTACAAATTGTTCCTACCATACCAAAATCTATCTGTCTGTCTCTCTGTCTGTCTGTCTATCTGTCTCTCTGTGTCTCTGTCTGTCTGTCTATCTGTCTCTAATAATCTAACAATCTATCTGTTTGCCTATCTGTCAAACTATCTATCTGTCTATCTTTTTATCTCTCTATCTAGCTGTCTGTCTTTCTGTCTGTATCTGTCTGTATCTATCTATCTATCTATCTATCTATCTATCTATTTATTCGTCTATTTATCTGTCTGTCTGTGTATCTGTCTCTGTCTGTCTGTCTATCTATCTGTCTGTCTGTCTGTCTGTCTGTCTGTCTATCTCATTGTCTACTGTCTGTCTGTATCTGTCTATCTATTTGTCTATCTATCTCATTGTCTGTCTGTCCATCTGTCTATTGTATTATATTGGTACCACCCCACCAACGGTTGCTGCCACCACCAAGTTGCTCTAGTTCATCTGTCTAACGAGTAACTGTGAATGATTTTTAATTACAGGTGAGATATTAGCAGCAACACCTGTGAATTACGAAGAAATGGATGAAGAAACTTATGACGAAGTCGACTTGTATCGTCATTTCAACTTCACCATTATTGCTGTAGATCACGGTGACCCGCGGTTAAACGGTACAGCGAATGTTGTGATATACGTTGAGGTAAATTTGTTGATTAATGATTATGACTCATTAAACTTTATAGTTTCTTCATCTAAATTAATTAATTAATTAGTTAAGTTGAAACAGAGAACTTTTTACCTTTAGTCTTCACTAGTCTTCTTGTGACAATGTGAAAAAAGTCAAAATGTGAATTGTTGTGTAATAATGATAGCATAAGTGAAAAAAAGAAGAAGAAGAAATGCAGGTGTTTAATAAGTATCACAATAAATAGTGTTATTATAGTGTAGTGTTAGTGTTAGTGCTAGTGTAGTGCTAGGGTTAGTGTAGTGTTAGGGTCAGTGTAGTGCTAGTGTAGTGTTAGTGTAGTGTAGTGTAGTGTCAGTGTTAGTGTAGTGTTAGTGTAGTGTTAGGGTTAGTGTAGTGTTAGTGTTAGTGTAGTATGAGTGTAGTGTTAGTGTAGTGTTGGGGTTAGTGTAGTGTTAGTGTAGTGTTATTGTTAGTGTAGTGTTATTGTTAGTGTAGTGTTAGTGTATTGTAGTGTACTGTCGGTGTTAGTGTAGTGTACTGTCGGTGTTAGTGTAGTGTAGTGTCGGTGTTAGTGTTAGTGTAGTGTAGTGTTAGTGTAGTGTCGGTGTTAGTGTAGTGTTAGTGTAGTATGAGTGTTAGTGTAGTGTAGTGTAGTGTAGTGTAGTGTTAGTGTTAGTGGAGTGTTGGTGTTAGTGTTAGTGTAGTGTCGGTATTAGTGTTAGTGGTAGTGTAGTGTTAGTGTTAGTGTTAGTATAAATATAAGTGTTATGCTTAGTTAGTGTGATTGTTAAAAACAACAAATTTCATCAGTTTTTACTAGAGTATTAATGGTTAGTTATTTTTGTTTAGGACGTCAACGACAATGCTCCTATATTTGAGAAGAATTTTTACAGTGGTGAGGTGAGAGAGGACGACGTTTCACCAAAGTTTATTGTGCAAGGTAAATGTTATTGCTATTTTAAACTCGTCGCAGATTTTTTAAAATACACGAAAGTTTTTGTCAATTCGTTCTCTCATAATATTTGGTTTTTCTAATGCTTTTCTTTGCTGCCTGGTAAAGTGTTAATAGTCGGTGTTTTAGACGTAGGTTAGTCTAAAGTTTGTGGAGATGATTTTGGCGATTACTTGACACGAATATGAAGATGCAGTGTCAGAGGTCAAGATGACTGCCTTCATTTTTGTTCTACTGTTTGCTTGGAATGAATGTGAAGATGAGATATTTGAAGTCAAGGTCAAGGTCACGATCTTTGTTTTATTTGCCGATTACTTGACACGAATATGAAGATGCAGTGTCAGAGGTCAAGATGACTGCCTTCATTTTTGTTCTACTGTTTGCTTGGCATGAATGTGAAGATGAGATATTTGAAGTCAAGGTCAAGGTCAAGATCTTTGCTTTTGTTCTCTGTTTAAATATGACGATGAAGTATCAGAGGTCAAGTTTCGTTGCCTTTTTTTTGTTACACCATTTATGTGACGTGAATACTGAATCAAATAATTACAGAATTAATTTAACAAAGCATGGCCCACATCATCGTGTAGCCCTGTTCTTCCTCTTTCTAAAGAGTTATATATCTCCTTCCGAGAGTCCCACCAGGCGCCGCCAGAACGTTTTTTCTGCATGCTGTTTGGTCAAAATTTCGAAAAAATCGCGAGTTGGGTCCGGGAAAACGCCCGTTGCGGGACGCTGTGGCCCTCTCGGGAATTCTAAATATGCCTATGACACACACCGCTGAACGGGCTATCTATCCAGGACTGGCACCACTCAGTGCCCATTCCAGTTCTTCAGAAATAAGGGGTATACGTTTTGCAAAAAACTGCCGAAAAATGGCCATTTTTGGAGGTTTTTCGCCGCCCCGTTCGTCCCGGTGGCCCCGATTCGAAAAATGAACTCCCAATGCCACGACACTAGACCGAGACCTTTTGTTTGATGTATAGATCGCCGCAAATGGTGCCCTCGTCGAAGCTGTAGCCTCGAATCTTATATATATATATATACCAGTAAAAATAATATATGGCATTTTGTATTTCATTTCTCGTTATATTAAATTTAATTTCAATCAACTATTTTAAAAAATGTTTCAATATGATTTTACAGTGACTGCACATGATAAAGATCCCACTCCGCTGAATGGACTAATAACATACAGGGTGATAGACGGTGGAATTGATAAGTTTGAAGCTGATCCTGACGATGGTAACATCACCATCGCACCTCATGCAAACCTGGATCTCGTTGCTAACAACTTTGTCGACTATTACAGGTATGGATTTAATTTGCTTCCAAAGGGTTGAGCCCAAAAGACCCATACAGGTTTGAAAGCAATGGGGTTTTTCATGGCCCAACTGACTACAATAGTTGAGTGGCCACTGTGATGGTGATGGTTAGCAATCGAAGTTAAGCATTACTGAACCTGGTGAGTAAATGAATGCAGAACTGTCTTCGGAAGGCTTCATATTGCCATATTGCCCCAGCTACTTACGTTTTGATGAAGACTAAGTGTTTGAACATGGTAGCAATCGAAGTCAAGCAGTGCTGGACCTGTTGAGTAAATGAATAGAGAACTGACTTTGGAAGGTTTCATATTGCCGTATTGCCGCTACTTATGTTTTGATGGAGAGTAAGTGTTTGAACATGGTAGCAATCGAAGTCAAGCAGTGCTGGACCTGTTGAGTAAATGAAAAGAGAACTGACTTTGGAAGGTTTCATATTGCCATATTGCCGCTACTTATGTTTTGATGGAGACTAAGTGTTTGAACATGATAGCAATCGAAGTCAAGCAGTGCTGGACCTGTTAGGCAAATGAATGGAGAACTGACTTTGGAAGGTTTCATATTGCCATATTGCCTCGGCTATTCACCTTTTGATAGAGACTAAGTGTTTGAACATGGAGCAATCGAAGTTAAGCAGTGCTGGACCTGTTAAGTAACTGAATAGAGAACTGACTTCGGACGGTTTCATATTGCCCCAGACTAAGTGGTTGAACATGATCGGGACATTCAAGTCCAATTCTTAGAAGTGATAATTCTGTGACGCAAATCATTCTTAGAGACTGGTGTTTTACATCTTAGATATTTTCTCACTTCTTTAGATTAAAATTGTGGTTTCTTAAAGCGTTGAGACAGTTGTCTTTATGTCTTTATGAAATTCAAGTTGTTTTTCAGGATTATCTGATAATAAAGTTTATTTACACGTTAACTTTATTTGTTCATTACCTTACATTGTACTGAAACCTCTGTTAACATGTCGATCTTGTTTAATTCTCCATTTTACCTTGCTTATTTCAGTTTGACAGTAATGGCAGTAGATGCTGGAATCCCACAGCTCGATGGTACGACCGTAGTCAACATTACAGTCATTGATGTTAATAATAAAGATCCGGAGTTCGATCAGAGCAGATACGATAGTGAAGTTGTAGAAAAGTCCAATCTTTACAGCTTTATAATGCAGGTAGAAATAATGGGTCTTTTCTGTGTACTATTTCTGTTAAAAATAGCTGGCCATCTTTTATATTGGGGCGTATCTAGGATATAGCCTAGGGTGCCAAAGTTTGAGGGGCGTCACATTTTAGAAATTATTTTTATCCTCCTCCGAAAATGTGTATACTTTCATATTCATGTAAACGGCACATTTTATAACACACCACAGACATTTACTGAGGGCTGTTTTTATATAAGTGCCACATAACGAACAGGTGCAAGCTATTACACAACAAGCAGTTGCTCAGCCTGCTTGAATATAAGCGCTATGCAAATACGTGTAATTAATAATGACATAGAAACTAGGTTAATAGTGTTTCTAACACACCACAAGTAGTTATTTAATCTGCTCATTACATAAACAACCATAAATTCACAATAGAGATGGGAGGGACAGAACCATCAGCCTGCGGCATCGTGAAGTCTTGATACGCCTTTGATTTCAGTGCTCGCTTTTATTCGGAATCAAAGAAAAAGAAGAAAAACAACTTTATCTTATAACAGTAAGCATTATCTTATAACAAAAGTTTGCTAAATATTTCAGTTGGTAGCCACGGATCCAGACAGTTCAAGCTCTCTTCTCTATTACTTGGATTCTTACGTTGAAGGAAGGGATGAAAATAACAATCTTGTTGATGCGGAGGTGAGAACTCGATTTCTTTGCTTGTTTTGAGAAAGAGAGAATTGTACAATTAGATGAATATGTTAGCCGCCTGGTTTGTATTAAAAAATCTAAACGCATTAACTGTGTTGTAAAGATTCGTGTTGAGAGATCAACTAATTCTGATGCGTTTGTATACTATCAGAGCAAGCGTAGCATAGGACTGGTTATCAGGTATAAATTCGCTGCTGATATGAAGGTGTCTTTACCGTCACAGCACCTGTTCCATAGTCGTAGCTGTCGTGGACACAGTACAGAAATCTTGCAAGTGGTTTTCTTCTTTTTCGAAATTCATCCTCGTTTTCCCGTTCCTGCTGAGTTCGTCTCAACAAACTAGCATGTTGCGTACGAGGATACTCTAGGTTATTGTATCTATTATATTAGATAAAGTTGTGTACTAAACATTGTAAAATAACTTAACATAATATAATATAATTGTAATATTTAACCACTGTAAATACTGTTTATTATTATTATTATTATTATTATTATTATTATTATTACTACTACTACTACTACTACTATTATTAGAATTATTATTATTATTACCATGTTTTATTGTGGGTTGCGTTGACGATTATACCAGATGTGCGGTGTCTTGTGTGTGCAGTTTTTTCTTCATTGTAGTGTATTGCATTGTTTATGTAACTGTAACTTTATGTAATTATAACACAGTTTTTGTAACTTGTAATTATAATTGTAATTGTATGGCTTGTAAATGGTCAATAAATGAATATGTTAAATCATTTTTGTTTTCAATTTACAAGTATAATTTTGTTGTCTATAGCGCCATCGTGAATTCTTAACATTGCGTAATGACGAAACTGCTTTCGGTTTGTATGAAAAATCAGCCACAGCTTGCATTGGTTTCAAACTGTATTTGGTTGTGTGTTTCTTAAAGAGATTGCTTTTAGTTAGCAGCTTGTACATGTGCTAAAACTTTCTGCGATTCAGTTATATATATAATAATAATCTTTACTTGCCATTAAAATACATTGATAATCACTGATAAAAACTTTACAGAGATGATCAATCAGTGTTAGTTAATAAAAACTTACACTGCTAAAGGCAAATGCGTCAGTGCAATCTAAACTACTGTGCAGTAATGGAAAGTGACGACGAATAAAATCAAACATATTTACAACTATGCACAAAAAAATGTAAAAATTATGATTTAATTAATATGGCCGTGGATATATGAATTCTGAATTAGTGTGTATGTTGTCGTACTGGTGTGATGGTATTTCATATCTGGTTAATATTAGTGATTTTAATTATGTTTTAAATGCTGATAGGGACTTGATTTGTTTAACCTGTAATGGTAGAGAATTCCAAAGTAAACCTAATGTAACGAAATCCTAGTGTATAAAGTTTATGGTGTTTACAGTGTAAAGACACAAACTTATTTCTCAACTCCTCAGGTCTATGAAGACTGGTTGGACGTCGTCGAGAGCAACGGTACAATGTTCGTCAACGGCACCGTCGACCGCGAACAAGTCGAGTTCATTCATCTCAAGGTCAGAGTCGAAGATGAAAACGCTGAACCGGAGTATTCCCCACAAATTGCTTACGGTAATGTTTCCAGGAAATTGACATTGACCACTTAGGAAATACTAACTTTATTAAACGCAGTTTTTACCTTGTTTTTGTAAATATTTGTTTACATGTATGTTTAGTTACTAAGAGAGTTTTCTATCTATAGTATTGTTTACATAAACTAAAATGCATCTACTCACATAAATGAGAATAAATACAATTGTCTATGCTTTCTGTCGCACTTAGGGCAGACTTAAGTTTTTAACTCTTTCAGAACCGTAAGCATTTGCTGCATTTTTCATGGGTTCATGAAAAACTACTCTCACTAAGCAGTGATTACAATATATTTGATCATTTTTCTAGGTTTCTATGCCTCCCACAATGGATTTTCATGCAAAGTTATATATTAAATACATTTGCTCATCTTAGACGAATTAAAAAAATCAATTTTTGACGAATAAATTCAAAAAAAGCTTTCAGTAGCTGCAGTGTTTGCAGTGTAACAAAGTACAGTATCACTTGTGTGAAATCTGCTAACATAGAAAATTTCAACTATCCAGACACAACACTCTGATAAACTCTGGCCTCAACTCTACTCTATTTTTAAGGAACAATTCCTGCTAAAAGACAAAACAGGCTTAATTTCTTCTTGACTGATCCGTTGGTTTTTCCTGGAATGGTAGCAGAACATTGTACAGCTTGGGCTCTAGCAAGCAGGCGATCAATAAATTAGTGTGTACGATCACGCAAGTGTGCACCAGACTAAGCTACTCAATGGGCTGAGTTGGAGTGCCTAAAAAGGGCATGTTTTTCTCAACTTTATCCAAATAAATCATTTATAAATGTTAAACAAATGGCATGACTGGATAGCCCAGATTCTCCTGAATAGGACATTACCTAATTTGTAATCATTTAGTTATGTCTGTGCTCATACAGTAGCAGAAAATTCATAGGTCTTATAAGATCTGTTTTGAATGATGCTGTAAGAGGCAAGGAGAGATTTTAAGTGAAATTTTAACACAACGAGGAAAGAGCGCGCACCATTGATCATTGGTGTGTTGGTAGCAGTAAGATAGCCATTTGACATAACTAATGACCAGTGTTCTTGACCGGTCTAATAACCGGTCCTGAAGGAGTTCACATATTATATCTTTGTAATATAATATTCATAACATGTGTGATGAAGAAATTGTATGTACAATAAATTTTGACAGATTTTATCAGCAACTTACAATTTGTATTTTAACATTTTTTTATAGATGTTATTTAATAGTTAAATAAAGTCTAATTATGATTCATTGTTTTACAGCCGATGTTTATTTGACTGTATTAGACATTAATGACAATGAGCCGACATTCCGAGAACCTTGGAGCGAAGAACAGCCATTTTTTAATATCAGCGTGCAGGAAAATATTCCTATAGGTATCATGTATTTGTAAAATTTCATATCTTTGTATTCAGTAGTTATTTATTATTACTATTATTATCATTATCATTGTCATTATCATTAACATTGTTATTATCATTGTCATTGTCATTGTTATTACCGTTACCATTATCATTATCATTACCATTATCATTATCTTTATCATTATGATCGTCATTGTCATTGTCATTGTCATTACCATTACCATTACCATTACCATTACCATTACCATTACCATTACCATTACCATTACCATTACCATTACCATTACCATTACCATTACCATTACCATTACCATTATCATTATCATTATCATTATCATTACCATTACCATTACCATTACCATTACCATTACCATTATCTTTATCATTATGATCGTCATTGTCATTGTCATTGTCATTACCATTATCATTATCATCATCATTATCATTTTCATTATCATTATCATTATCATTACCATTACCATTACCGTTACCATTATTATTATCATTATGATTGCACTGCTCAGCCACATTCGACGCTGCAGCTCCATCAATGTGATCAATAACTGACTCTCTTGGCACACACTCCATTGTCTTGCGAGACAGAAGAATGCCAACCAACAAAAACCATCAGTACCCATCTAACTGAATTTCATAGCAGTGCCCATCTAGCTAAGTTGCATTATCATCATGGAGATATTCCGCGTTCATCTGTTGTGATATTTGCACCGAGTAACAAATTAAAAAACTTCGGTTTCGAAATGAACAAGATTTTCAACAACATTCTAGCCATTACTTTAGGAAAAGATTTCATATAGCAAGAATAAAACTTCCGGTCAAATAAACTTTTCGTTTTTAAAACTGTTAAACTAAATTGAGATTTTAAATAGAATTTTAAATTTCTGTTACTTGGCTAATGGTTAATGGTTTGATGGAAAGTTTAGAAATAAATTTACTGCTTTTAAATCTCTTAGGACATACAGAGTCTCTGTTAAAAAAACTTTAATTCCCTCCCCCCTCCCCCCACTGGATGCTGGTTTTTTTATTTTTGTTGTTTTTGTTTTAGTTTTTGCTCAGCTCAGAGTACTTTATCGTTTTATCACGATGCTTTGATATATAATATTTTTGTACGATATGATGATGTCATGCTGTGTCGTTTCAGGAATACTTTTGATAACAGTCCGTGCTGTTGATCCAGATAAAGGTGACAACGGCACAGTCAGGTTCAAGATTGTTGAAGCTGAAGAACCGGGTTGGGAAGACCTCGTTACTGTTGATGAAGTGTCGGGTATGTAACATTGTTTAAATAAAAGAACAAGTCACATAGTATGTTGGGTTTATTTTACTGTATCACTTAAACTGTTTGTGGTGTGCTAAAGGAAAGAACAAGTCACTCAGTATGTTGGGTTTATTTTACTGTTATCACTTAAACTGTTTGTGGTGTGCTAAAGGAAAGAACAAGTCACTCAGTATGTTGGGTTTATTTTACTGTTATCACTTAAACTGTTTGTGGTGTGCTAAAGGAAAGAACAAGTCACTCAGTATGTTGGGTTTATTTTACTGTTATCACTTAAACTGTTTGTGGTGTGCTAAAGGAAAGAACAAGTCACTCAGTATGTTGGGTTTATTTTACTGTTATCACTTAAACTGTTTGTGGTGTGCTAAAGGAAAGAACAAGTCACTCAGTATGTTGGGTTTATTTTACTGTTATCACTTAAACTGTTTGTGGTGTGCTAAAGGAAAGAACAAGTCACTCAGTATGTTGGGTTTATTTTACTGTTATCACTTAAACTGTTTGTGGTGTGCTAAAGGAAATGACAAGTCACATAGTATGTTGGGTTTATTTTACTGTTATCACTTAAACTGTTTGTGGTGTGCTAAAGGAAAGAACAAGTCACTCAGTATGTTGGGTTTATTTTACTGTTATCACTTAAACTGTTTGTGGTGTGCTAAAGGAAATGACAAGTCACTCAGTATGTTGGCTTTATTTTACTGTTATCACTTAAACTGTTTGTGGTGTGCTAAAGGAAAGAACAAGTCACTCAGTATGTTGGGTTTATTTTACTGTTATCACTTAAACTGTTTGTGGTGTGCTAAAGGAAAGAACAAGTCACTCAGTACGTTGGGTTTATTTTACTGTTGTCACTTAAACTGTTTGTGGTGTGCTAAAGGAAAGAACAAGTCACTCAGTATGTTGGGTTTATTTTACTGTTATCACTTAAACTGTTTGTGGTGTGCTAAAGGAAAGAACAAGTCACTCAGTATGTTGGGTTTATTTAACTGTTATCACTTAAACTGTTTGTGGTGTGCTAAAGGAAAGGACAATTCACTCAGTATGTTGGGTTTATTTTACTATTGTCACTTAAACTGTTTATGGTGTGCTAAAGGAAATGACAAGTCACTCAGTATGTTGGGTTTATTTTACTGTTATCACTTAAACTGTTTGTGGTGTGCTAAAGGAAAGAACAAGTCACTCAGTATGTTGGGTTTATTTTACTGTTATCACTTAAACTGTTTGTGGTGTGCTAAAGGAAAGAACAAGTCACTCAGTATGTTGGGTTTATTTTACTGTTATCACTTAAACTGTTTGTGGTGTGCTAAAGGAAATGACAAGTCACTCAGTATGTTGGCTTTATTTTACTGTATCACTTAAACTGTTTGTCGTGTGCTAAAGGAAAGAACAAGTCACTCAGTATGTTGGGTTTATTTTACTGTTATCACTTAAACTGTTTGTGGTGTGCTAAAGGAAATGACAAGTCACTCTGATATTGGGTTTATTTTACTGTTGTCACGTAAACTGTTTGTGGTGTGCTAAAGGAAATGACAAGTCACTCAGTATGTTGGGTTTATTTTACTATATCACTTAAACTGTTTGTGGTGTGCTAAAGGAAATGACAAGTCACATAGTATGTTGGGTTTATTTTACTGTTATCACTTAAACTGTTTGTGGTGTGCTAAAGGAAATGACAAGTCACTCTGTATATTGGGTTTATTTTACTGTTATCACTTAAACTGTTTGTGGTGTGCTAAAGGAAATGACAAGTCACATAGTATGTTGGGTTTATTTTACTGTTATCACTTAAACTGTTTGTGGTGTGCTAAAGGAAATGACAAGTCACATAGTATGTTGGGTTTATTTTACTGTTATCACTTAAACTATTTGTGGTGTGCTAAAGGAAAGAACAAGTCACTCAGTATGTAGGGTTTATTTTACTGTTATGATTTAAAAAGAAAATGTAACAATGAAATATACAAAGAATTGCCTATAATGCAGGGATGAGAATTTTCTGCGGATACACGGAATTCCAAGTTTTTGGAAGACCAGTAGAGCCATTTTTTGTAAATCTCGTAAATTCGTTGAGAAAATTTTTACGGACCCAGTACATTATTTCACAAGCTGACCGCTAGTTGGCAGGCCGTCACTTTGTTTACATCACGTAGATCAGTGTAACCACGTGTATATCTCTATGTATAAAAATATAGAATCGATTTCCGGAGTTATTTGAGTCAATTGCAGACAGTTTTTATATACTTTTGCATAGGAGCGGCCAGTACTTAGGCATTTTTGAGACAATTAGGTATCATGTATCCTTGATAGTTGGGTATTTTAAATTATGCATGATATTTGATTGATATTTTAAGTCCACTTAAGAGGCTCTCTATGGTCACAAAATTGCAATTTGTTGCTGGCTCCAAAGGGGGCTCCCTTGAACCCCATTAATCAAGTACGGTACTTTTGCAGATATCTACACAAATGTTGCAAATAACCGTTTGCTTCATTAAGTACAACAAAAGTGAATTTTCTTTGCTTGCAAAAAAGAAATACTTTGTTTGCAGAGTTAGTTATTCTTACTCGTTTTAACATCTATGGTTTGTCATAGATCTGCCTAAACAAACTAGGATCCTATTAAGCAAAACTTTTCCTGCAGGTGAACTGATTGTCAGTGGAATTATTGATTATGACTGCAGCGGCTGTGACGTCATTTCATTCACCATGATGGCTTACGATCTCGGAACTCCTTCGCTAAACGCGACAGCTCCGTTTTACATTCATGTTATTGATCAGAACGACAACTTTCCTGTTATACACAATGTGAATGATAGCTATGATGTTCATGCTGTGATATTAGAAGATGCTGATATTGGTACGTTTATTTTCACAACGTTATTTATGATTTGCGTGACTTACCTGCTGAGATAATATAATATACAGGTGTAACGTAAGGTGTACCAAAACAATGAGTAATGCTACAGACCAGCTACCTGGATCAATTGACTCTGTTCTCATATGGAAATTTCATGAGCCTACAGCCTACAGTCTTGAGAAAAATTATTGAACTCAGAGAGATCGCTGTTGAACTTAACCCTTATAGGGTCACCGGGGGGTAAAAAATTACCCCCAGACCGGTTTTTTGCATTTTACCCTTTTACCATACGCATCCCAGTAAACATTTTCTATGACTTTTTCTAAATATGTTTTGTGCACAAAATACTTTCAGTTATTTATTTTAAGCGCATTGTCTCGTCACGAAATAAAAGTGAAAATGCAATATGTCGATTTTTTAAAATTGTCGAAACTTTACTTCGCTTGTCTGTACATTATACGGACGATGTATCTGATAAAACAAAATGTCAGTTACTCAAATTACTCCACCTAAAAGAAGAAAGTAGTAGACAATAAATTCAAAATAACAATGATTTTTGCACACGCGCTAGCAATGTCGGTTGTCTACAGTTATTTCAGCATAGATAAGGGAACGTAACTAAGTGAATTTAAATTTCGTATTACTAGTAAGTCACATGTCTTTAAGCAGAGGTATAATGTATCCTATGGTGGTCAGCATAACCACAAATTATGCTGTTGCTGTTTACTAATGAAACACAGCAGTTTATCAAAAGTAATTTACGAATTATGGTGGGGGTAATTTTTTACCCCCCGTTACCGATTGCACAAAATCGTGACCCTATAAGGATAAGCGGTTCTGTTAATTAAATAATAGATGAAAAACCTAATTAATGGCAGTCGAGCCCAACTATTGATGAATCACAAGCTAACATAATTTTCAACTGCAAAAATATTCCATGAGCATGTTGCACGTGTTTGCAAAAGCAAAAATTGAGGTGCAGTGCTACAGTAAGATATTGAGTGTGTTGTACCAAAACTAGACAAGTTTTAAGATAAAAATTCAAATTTCAAATTTACCGCTTTGCTCACGCATGAGCTGTCGTGTATTTCTTCACAAACTAACACATCTGAACTGAGAGGAACAGCACCTGTTTTGGCGGTGGTGGTGCTTTTGGTGGTGGTGGTGGCGCTTTTAGTGGCAGTGGTGGTGGTGGCGGCGGCAGCGATGGTGGTGGTGATGATGATGATGATGATAATAATCTTTATTTAAAGTGGACTTTTTGTCGAATAATTAACCTGAGCTGAAAGCATTTTTCGCCGACGGTAAATAACAATTCTTCAGCTACGTAACTGAGTCTATTATTACACCAGTTATACCCCTAAATACCACCCGATAGGCTGAGAAACAGCTGGTACCATTTTAAAGTCTCTGGTAAGACCAGGCCGCAGTATCGAACTCCGGACATCTTACACGGAAAGCAGCAACGTTATCTATTATACTATATGGTCTGGTCAAATTTGTCTTACAAAAAGACAGTACATAAATTCTACTTGTAGTTATTACCATTATAACTTATTATTACTGAAAAGTACTATTATGTGTTGTTTACAGGTGAGCTGGTTTTCTGGGTTAATGCAACTAACGAAGATTCTGGTGATTTTGGCACTAATGGATTTTTTGTGGATCAGACGTACTGGAATCAGTTCAACTTTACAGAAGTGGAATCAGTGAGTACCATGTTCCTCCAATTAAGCATTTCTAATATTCAAGATAAACAATCAGATGTTTACTAGGAATGGAAAACATAGAGAGACATTATTTACGTCTCCGTTGAAGCCTTTACGGCAAAGGAACATGGCTTCGACATTTCTACCAAGGTCGTGATCATGGAAACCATGGTTTGAAGCCAGGAACTAGATTACAAAAATTACAGTAAATTTAAAAACACGTTTATTCACAATGTTTATTATTCCACTCAGGGTAACTTGCGTCTGATTCAATGTTTATTATTCCACTCAGAGTAACTTGCTTCTGATTCGATGTTTATTATTCCACTCAGGGTAACTTGCTTCTGATTCGATGTTTATTATTCCACTCAGGGCAACTTTCATCTGATTCAATGTTTATTATTCCACTTAGGGTAACTTTCATCTGATTCAATGTTTATTATTCCACTCAGGGTAACTTGCATCTGATTCAATGTTTATTATTCCAGTCAGGGTAACTTGCATCTGATTCGATGTTTATTATTCCACTCAGGGTAACTTGCGTCTGATTCATTGTTTATTATTCCACTCAGGGTAACTTGCATCTGATTCAATGTTTATTATTCCACTCAGGGTAACTTGCATCTGCAAGTTATTCTGATTCGATGTTTATTATTCCACTCAGGGTAACTTGCTTCTGATTCAATGTTTATTATTCCACTCAGGGTAACTTGCTTCTGATTCAATGTTTATTATTCCACTCAGGGTAACTTGCATCTGATTCAATGTTTATTATTCCACTCAGGGTAACTTGCTTCTGATTCAATGTTTATTATTCCACTCAGGGTAACTTGCATCTGATTCAATGTTTATTATTTCACTCAGGGTAACTTGCTTCTGATTCGATGTTTATTATTCCACTCAGGGCAACTTGCTTCTGATTCAATGTTTATTATTCCACTCAGGGTAACTTGCATCTGATTCAATGTTTATTATTCCACTCAGGGTAACTTGCTTCTGATTCGATGTTTATTATTCCACTCAGGGCAACTTTCATCTGATTCAATGTTTATTATTCCACTCAGGGTAACTTGCATCTGATTCAATGTTTATTATTCCACTCAGGGTAACTTGCTTCTGATTCGATGTTTATTATTCCACTCAGGGTAACTTGCATCTGATTCAATGTTTATTATTCCACTCAGGGTAACTTGCTTCTGATTCAATGTTTATTATTCCACTCAGGGTAACTTCCTTCTGATTCGATGTTTATTATTCCACTCAGGGTAACTTGCATCTGATTCAATGTTTATTATTCCACTCAGGGTAACTTGCTACTGATTCAATGTTTATTATTCCACTCAGGGTAACTTGCATCTGATTCAATGTTTATTATTCCACTCAGGGTAACTTGCTACTGATTCAATGTTTATTATTCCACTCAGGGTAACTTGCATCTGATTCAATGTTTATTATTCCACTCAGGGTAACTTGCATCTGATTCAATGTTTATTATTTCACTCAGGGTAACTTGCTTCTGATTCGATGTTTATTATTCCACTCAGGGCAACTTGCTTCTGATTCAATGTTTATTATTCCACTCAGGGTAACTTGCATCTGATTCAATGTTTATTATTCCACTCAGGGTAACTTGCTTCTGATTCAATGTTTATTATTCCACTCAGGGTAACTTGCTTGTGAACGGAGAACTAGACAGAGAGACTAGAGACAGATACGAGTTGTTCATTCAAGTGAGAGACAACTACAAGCAGCCGTTTGGTAGCAACTCCGCTTACACGACGGTAACTATAGCTTTTCTAATTGTTTTATATGGCATGTTTTGTCTTTAGTTTTAGTCTATAGCAGTGGATTTTACACAAGCAAAATATTAAGACCCGTAACACAAAAGTTATTTGCTTTATTTCGACTTTTCAATGACGTAAAACAACCGCAAACTCCGCTTGATTTTTCACCTGATGTTCTTCCGGAAAAAGTGAGTTCCAGACTTTAAAACAGACAAAAAAAGTTTTTTTTTTGAACAGAAGATTCAGTCATCAAAAATGGCCTGATCTGATTATAGTAAAAAAATCGTTTTTAGACTTTGAAAGCAGAGAAATTAAACAAGTTACTGAAAGAAAATACAGAATGCAGGAATTCTGGTGGAAAAGGTTAAAGTTTCTTAACTTGTATAGCTACAAATTTGTTTTCACATGTAATAGAAAAAATATTCACCAATAGATGTCTCTACTGGTACTGTGTGAATACGCCTTGCCTTTGAAAAAGTGGAAAGGATCAATTTTTTAATTTTCATGGCTTAACATGGCTTCACTATAATTGTATATTTTGCTTAAGATTCGGGTTTTATTGCTGGACGTCAATGACAATCCTCCCATCTTTGAGCCGGTACAAAATCCGTACGAGATTCTGGAAACAACTGACAAAGATCTACTGCTGGTGACGGTGAGAGCAAATGATGCTGATGATCCGAACACAAACAACAGCATCGTATCGTACTACTTGGATGAAGATTCCGGAAACGGTACAGGTAGGTTAGTTACTTGTTCTGACATGTCTTTTTTGGATTAAGAGATAACTATGGCCTTTACTCGATGTTACTCGACGACAGCAAAAACAATTCTTAGACAAAATCATTAGTAATTGTTTGTAAGCGCTGTATTTAGTCAAACAAACATTTATACACTTCTCCTGTACAGATATAATCAGCATGAAAGAATTTTCAAAAAAAAAGGATCTCGCCATGTTGGAACAACTCGTAACTAGCAAAACTGACGGATTTACATTCTAGCAAAACTGACGAATTTCCATACTAGCAAAACTGACAAATTTACATACTAGCAAAACTGACGAATTTACAAAAAGTCAGATAGAGTGACTTAGATCAATGTTTAGAGCTCGTAAGAAGGGGAACATGAATCCTCTAAAATGTTGAAAACTACAACAGCTTATTTTAAATCAAAGCTTAGATTAAATAATAATTACCTCGGATATTCAAATTTTGTTGAACGTTCAAAGTTATGCACGGCTCAGTGAATCTACTAAGATTGGCAGCGGCGCCTTTTTTGTCACGTGCACGTGGCCGACAAATAGAAGGCGGTACCGTGATAACCATTATCATCAACTGCAGTGTTAGTTTCTGACGTCATATGACGTAGAGGACATTTTTCGTGACATCATGCGCTTAAGCAGTACTGTAAAACTTCTGCAGACGCGCTTGATGTGCAAGGGAAGATGCCTGTTATTACACAAACTTTGGTTAGTTTCTGACTTAAGCAATAGCTGTGTTCAGTTGCCATTAATTAACTTTCTAAGCTAATTATTCAAATATAAGAAACAACTGCTAACTTTTAAAGGCAACAAAATGTGTATTTTAGACAGTAAATTAAAATGAGCAACATGTTTAGCTGAAATGTCTTGAAATACAAATGTGTTGAAACAAAGTGAGTATTAACCTGTACAAATGTCCGTTAACAATTTCCATTATTATCATTTCATAAATCAGATATGTATTCGGGATATCAAAATAAAGTATTATAGACAGAGCAAGTGTGATGTTACATTTATGCTGTAGGTTGCAACCTCTGCTTTAAAGTGTTTTACGATTCAAGGACTGTGTTTAATTCTGAGACGGTAAACATTTTCTGATAATTTGTTATATTTTTATTTTTCTCGCTAAATCTTGCATTTGTTATTGCAGAGTATTTCAGAGTTGAAACAGTTGGACCCTGGGATACGACAAGAACGGGCCAGATATGGACAACTCAGTCGCTAGTGGGCTTGTACGGAGTCTATACAATCGTCGTTGTGGCTCATGATCATGGTAAGTCAGAAAACATTTTCTCTCTGCAACGGTGTGAAACAAGATTCAATGCTGAGTCCAGTTTACTTTATTTGTTTGTTTAAACTGACTTAGCATTTTCTCTCTGCAATGGTGTGAGACAAGATTCAATGCTGAGCCCAATTTATTTGTTTGTTTAAACTGACTTGGCATTTTCTCTCTGCAATGGTGTGAGACAAGGTTCGATGCTGAGTCCAGTTTACTTTATTTGCTTGAACTGGGAAAGTCATAAAGCATTTCTACCTGCAACTGGATGTAAAACAGGGCTCAGTGCTGAGTCCAGTTTATTTATTTGTTTAAACAATGGTGTGAGACAAGGTTCAATGCTGTGTGCAGTTATTAATTTGTTTAAACTGACTTAGCATTTTCTCTCTGCAATGGTGTGAGACAAGGTTCAGTGCTGAGTCCAGTTTATTTATTTGTTTAAACTGACTTGGCATTTTCTCTCTGCAATGGTGTGAGACAAGGTTCGATGCTGAGTCCAGTTTACTTTATTTGCTTGAACTGGGAAAGTCATAAAGCATTTCTACCTGCAACTGGATGTAAAACAGGGCTCAGTGCTGAGTCCAGTTTATTTATTTGTTTAAACAATGGTGTGAGACAAGGTTCAATGCTGTGTGCAGTTATTAATTTGTTTAAACTGACTTAGCATTTTCTCTCTGCAATGGTGTGAGACAAGGTTCAGTGCTGAGTCCAGTTTATTTATTTGTTTAAACTGACTTAGCATTTTCTCTCTGCAATGGTGTGAGACAAGGTTCAATGCTGTGTGCAGTTATTAATTTGTTTAAACTGACTTAGCATTTTCTCTCTGCAATGGTGTGAGACAAGGTTCAGTGCTGAATCCAGTTTATTTATTTGTTTAAACTGACTTGGCATTTTCTCTCTGCAATGGTGTGAGACAAGGTTCAATGCTGTGTGCAGTTATTAATTTGTTTAAACTGACTTAGCATTTTCTCTCTGCAATGGTGTGAGACAAGGTTCAGTGCTGAGTCCAGTTTATTTATTTGTTTAAACTGACTTGGCATTTTCTCTCTGCAATGGTGTAAGACAAGGTTCAATGCTGAGTCCAGTTTATTTATTTGTTTAAACTGACTTAGCATTTTCTCTCTGCAATGGTGTGAGACAAGGTTCAATGCTGTGTGCAGTTTATTTATTTGTTTAAACTGACTTGGCATTTTCTCTCTGCAATGGTGTAAGACAAGGTTCAATGCTGAGTCCAGTTTATTTATTTGTTTAAACTGACTTAGCATTTTCTCTCTGCAATGGTGTAAGACAAGGTTCAATGCTGAGTCCAGTTTATTTATTTGTTTAAACTGACTTGGCATTTTCTCTCTGCAATGGTGTAAGACAAGGTTCAATGCTGAGTCCAGTTTATTTATTTGTTTAAACTGACTTGGCATTTTCTCTCTGCAATGGTGTAAGACAAGGTTCAATGCTGGGTAATTAGTCCGACATTTAGTGCTGGATATGAACTGTTTACAGTTTGCAAAAACACAAGATCTCAACAGCAAGCTTGTACTGAACAAAATGGAAAAATTTGGAGTGGAAAAATGTTTGTCAACATGGGAAATCTTGTCAGTCGTTTAGTGTGGTCTAACTGTAGCAAAATGAAATTATAAATATAAAGTAATAGCAAGACTGGAGGTACAAGCAAATTTGTTTTTATAGAACATCTGATGCTATTTGGCAGATGTGCAGTTATTAGCGCAGTATTTTTTATTTATTTTTTATTTATTATTATTATCACATTCAGTACAATATAATGACATTAAGCACACGGTGACATCAAAATTATTACATCTACTGTATTAAATTATTATGTTTCATACACTATCGTTATCATAAAAGAATAATTGTACTGCAGTGTGCTAGAGAAGCAAAGGCTTGTATAAGCCCACTGTCATGTGAACCTGATAAAAAAGAATGGATGAGTGAACAAAAAAACGAACTGGGAGAAAATTTAGATCACACAGGAAGGGTAGAAGGATGTGTTAGTGGAAATGGTAGGAAGAAAGATAATAGATTGTGCTATGTTGACATCAGCTCTAAAGATTTATCAATGATGCCTTGTTTTGCATCAGTACCAGGATTGATGTAGTTTAGCATAACTGAACTTCATTTTTATTTGATCACAGGTCATCCTCAGCTGTCGTCAAATGTCACCATCATATTTGACGTTCAAGATGTTAATCTCAACGACCCAAAATGGGTAGCTCCTCCAACGCCTGATGGAATAGTCAGAGAACATATCGTATGTTTTGTTTTGATGCTTAGTTTAAACTTTATTTATTTATAATTGGATTTACAAAACAGACTGCATCTGATACAGGCACCTCCAAGGTTTTAATGTTTTCTCTTAACATAGTGTCTTGTTCATAAAGTTGTTTGTTCATAAGTAGCTTTCTTCTTTAGCAAAAGATGGGATTATTTATATCAAAGCTTTAACAGCTTTAATGAACTATGTAATTTAGTTTGGAGGGACAAAAGTGGGGAGACGTCGGGGGTCCAAATTTGCCGACTGCCGATCCAAAGCTAATATAGTAGGTGCCATGTATTAGACTCACGGTATGTGAAGTAATGTAGAATCAGTTGCCTAATTATCTCAAAAATGTCTACTGCAGGCCGCTCCTATGCAGAACTATATAAAAATTGTCAGCAACGGACTAAAATAACTTCGAATAATTGACTCTAAACCACTTACACACGCCAATTAAACCACTAAACATGCTGACATACAAATTTCACGCGTGTCGTTACGCGCTCTTTGGATGTAAGCAAAGTGATGGCCTACCAACTAGCGGTCAGCTTGCGAAATAACGGATTGCGTCAGTAGTATGCCGGACTTCTTAGCGAACCAGATTTTGTCCGAGTTTTCCAATATCCGTAATACTGAGGTCCGGCAGTCCGGCCGAAATGCAAGTGTATTGAAAGATATATCTTTAATCTTGAAGACTCTCTACTTCAGTTGGTAAATCCACTTTATACATGGCTAATAAGCATTTCCAGAGATCCAGCAATTAATGACGATCATGAAAAGGTCAAAGGTTAACTGTCCCTGACAACGTATTTGTGTACACTTGACAAAGCCTCATAGCACATGCTATTGTAATAGCAACAGTTTTAACAGCTAGCTTGAACTTTATCTAGTTCATTTTTTCTTGTTCTCAACCAAGATCCTGCTATCAAATCACTCTATGCACAGACTACTGCATAGTTAAGTAAAGCTCACATAAAACAACCGAAGTTATTGAACTGATGCGGCAGACGGCTTTGCTTTACCCGCATGTCACGTGATGGTTACAGCTAAGACACGTTGCTGTGCTGCACTAAACCTCCGACCTGCAGCAACTGGCGTGCAACGAAACTCTGATAATATATAATGTAATATATGTGTATGTGTAATTACAATGTACGTATTATAATATTAGTACTTTCTCCACTCTGTTTACATAGCGCAAGACGTATTACACAAAATACAGAATAGTGATGTAGTTAATTACTATAAAACATTTTATCTTGCAGGACAATTTGGGAATCGGAGAGACGGCTTTTCAGGTTTTAGCTATAGATGACATTGATCATGGAATTAATGCGGAAGTCGGTTACAGATTTGCGAGCGGTAGTAATGACTACTTTAATCTCCAACCTGGCGCGGGCAACGAATATGATGTAGTAGTGAAAGCACCGCTGACTGAAATTTATTATTATGTAAGTTTTACTTTTGCAAGTGTTTGTGGTGTGTAAGCGTAGTTTCTGGAAACTTGAGCATCAACGTTTGTCTTAGAATTTCATATGAAAAAATTTTACAACAGTTTCTACAACTTACAAGAATGTTTGTAATTGTAGGAGTGACTTATTTCAATAGCAGTAAAAATAGTTATTATAACCTGTCCTACACATTGTCTGGGATCTTAAATTGCAAAGTTTCCTGTCAGTTAGATGCATTGAGAGCTCATTTTGGTTTGGTAAAAACAAATTAATAATTTTTTTACTACTTTTTTCATAAAATATTACTATTTTTGAACTAGAATTATTTGATTTTCATGAAAGGACTTGAAACAGTCGTTGGTTGCTTTTAAAGAAATTGTTGTGTGCCCTGCACATCAGCAGTTTGTGTGCCGATAGTTAGTTAATCAATTAGTTCATTAGTTAATTAATTTAATTAGTTAATCATATAATAAACCATAACTAGAAAACTTATGAGGTTGCATGATGATAAAGCTATAATGAGCTACTTGATAAAAGATTTTTCTGTCTCAAAAAATAAGCCTGTTTCATATCTCACCTGGTTTTCTTAGCTAAGGACTTTGATTTACTGTATTATCACTCTCTTATCTTAAACAAATTTACTTCGATTTACTGTATTATCACTCTGTTATCTTGAACAAACTTACTTTGATTTACTGTATTATCACTCTCTTATCTTAAACAAATTTACTTCGATTTACTGTATTATCACTCTGTTATCTTGAACAAACTTACTTTGATTTACTATATTATCACTCTCTTATCTTAAACAAATTTACTTCGATTTACTGTATTATCACTCTGTTATCTTGAACAAACTTACTTTGATTTACTGTATTTTCACTCTGGTATCTTGAACAAACTTACTTTGATTTACTGTATTATCACTCTGTTATCTTGAACAAACTTACTTTGATTTACTGTATTATCACTCTGTTATCTTGAACAAACTTACTTCGATTTACTGTATTATCACTCTGTTATCTTGAACAAACTTACTTTGATTTACTATATTATCACTCTGTTATCTTGAACAAACTTACTTTGATTTACTATATTATCACTCTGTTATCTTGAACAAGCTTACTTTGATTTACTATATTATCACTCTGTTATCTTGAACAAACTTACTTTGATTTACTGTATTTTCACTCTGGTATCTTGAACAAACTTACTTTGATTTACTGTATTATCACTCTGTTATCTTGAACAAACTTACTTTGATTTACTGTATTATCACTCTGTTATCTTGAACAAACTTACTTCGATTTACTGTATTATCACTCTGTTATCTTGAACAAACTTACTTTGATTTACTATATTATCACTCTGTTATCTTGAACAAACTTACTTTGATTTACTATATTATCACTCTGTTATCTTGAACAAGCTTACTTTGATTTACTGTATTATCACTCTGTTATCTTGAACAAATTTACTTTGATTTACTGTATTATCACTCTATTGTCTTGAACAAGCTTACTTTGATTTACTATATTATCACTCTGTTATCTTGAACAAATTTACTTTGATTTACTGTATTATCACTCTGTTATCTTGAACAAGCTTACTTTGATTTACTGTATTATCACTCTGTTATCTTGAACAAATTTACTTTGATTTACTGTATTATCACTCTATTGTCTTGAACAAGCTTACTTTGATTTACTGTATTATCACTCTGTTATCTTGAACAAATTTACTTTGATTTACTGTATTATCACTCTATTGTCTTGAACAAACTTACTTTGATTTACTGTATTATCACTCTATTATTTTGAACAAACTTACTTTGATTTACTGTATTATCACTCTGTTATCTTGAACAAACTTACTTTGATATACTTTATTACCACTCTGTTATCTTGAACAAACTTACTTTAATTTACTGTATTATCACTCTATTATCTTGAACAAACTTCTATCTTCACTTGCAGATTCCTATACAAGCGTACGATTGCGTTCGCTGTGACCCAGCTGACCAGCTGTCCATTGACCTCAACGTAACACTTAGAATTAACTATGTCGACTTTGAAACACCGGAATTTGATAGAAATGACGTAAGTAAAAATGCCGTTGTTATAGTCACCACCATCATCAAACTCATCATGAACACCATTAACATCTCAATTGTCACCACATCACCATTGTCGGCTACTTGTCGTTGCCAGCCGAATCATCGTCATTATCATAGTTATTACAGTAATCTGTTATGGAAAGTCTTTTCTGAGGTTTGTTGTGGTTGACTAGTATTGCATAATGGTCTGTGGGCTATGAAGATGAAATTCACTCCTCTAAATACATATACTACGGCCAAATCACGTTGAAAACACTAGTTCTTGTCTGATCACTGAAGTTAAGCAACATAGAGCCTGGTTAGTACTTGGATGGGTGACCGCCTAAGAATACCTGGTGCTGTAGGCTTGCGGGATGCCCACACTGTATCTCGACACTAGGCGGAGGAGCTGCACAAGCAGCCAACAGCTAGAGGGCGGAGGAGGTCAAGTGACGCAACGGCCATGTGTAGAGGAGTAAACCTTCCAAATCAGGAGTGGAGCCCCGAAGGCGGACCAGTGCAGCATGCTCACTGACTCCGGCAGTTCCTGCAGGCAACCTGGTGCCAAACGTATCGCTCCGCTTTCCTTTGGACTACACCAGGGAGGAAGAGAGGGGGTTCCTGTTGTCTGGGCAACTCAGGATCTCCATACACCTTGC
>JAQGDQ010000150.1:232626-494492 GCA_030141605.1 Tubiluchus corallicola | reverse complement strand
TACATTTTGAATTGCGGCTTAGTCTATTCCATAAGACTGGTCCCATATAGCTAATGAAATGTTTCGCCATATTTCTTCTACAACGTCTTGGTATATATTCATTATGTCTGGTTGTTGTTGTTGGTTCTATACATACATCCACATACATATACATCCATTAAAATTAATAACATCATCCAGAAGTAATATCTGACATTGCTTAAAATGTGTAGCAGTAATTGTGCTCCTTTTGTCCAATATGTTAATTGACATAGCCAGCAACACGATGGATTCCGACAAGGACAGCATGATCACCATTGTCTTTTCAGGTACAAATAAAATCACCTTGTTTATAATCTCAATTAGCCAATGATGATAAACGATACTTAGTTCCATTTAGTAACAGCTAGTTGCTAGCTTTTGTAAACAACTGTGCATTATTATCATTTTATTTAATTCGTAACTAATTATTGTGATACTTATTCATCATCTTCATTTATTATAATTCTTTTTTTCAATCATTTTATTTAATTCATAACTAATTATTGTGATACTTATTCATCATCTTCATTTATTATTATTCTTTTTTTCACATATGCCATTGTTGTTATGTTTGTTTTTATATTTTATATTAACAATAATTGCATCAAGTGTCATCAATTCTTTTTTCTGCTATTACAATATTAAATTATAAGGGGTGAGTGACTAGATGACCTATGGTCCTTCCTCGCCCCATCTCCACGGATAAAGTTATTTTTTTGTAAAATGGAAATTTGTGACACATTTGGTAAAAATAAATGTCCATGTCTATGTATGTCTATATGTCTTGCTTTTCTGTACATTCAGTTTTAAATTGTTGCTCTGCAGAGTAGCAGAAAGTTTCAACTTACTATGTTGAGTCAGGGTGTCAGGGTCCTTTAGAATCTTTCCTGCGAAAATCAGGCAAAGTTGTTCCAACGTAGCACTAAAAAGTGGTATGAGTTTTTCTTTTAACTGAAAACATGAGAAAACGTATTTTCATTACATATAATTTTATGCAAATATCACCAGTATGATATTAACGTCATCTTGTAACATAAAACAGAAATCCAACTAAGCTTAAGAAACCAAAACTTTTGCTTTTGCTGACAGTAGTACCTTAGTTTCAAAAGAGTATTTTCATTATGTAAAAATTTAAATAATTAATAACATTAAAATAAAAATAACGTTTATACTATTATTAAACTAATAATAATTTAACGAGTTCAGAAATAATAATCTAACGTTTGATTTGTATTAAAATAAAGTATCAAAAAATCAACTGTAAAATCATCAAAAGCAGTTCGTCGCTTGTGAAACAGCACAATAATTAAAATATTGCGACAAAATGTATACAATTGCATAACCTCAAACTGTACATCATCAGGAATTTGATGACACAACAGTCAACAACATTTATATAATTTTATGGTATACGTACTTCTTTAACTGTAGCGTTTTGACTAATTTTAACATCGTGCTTTTCTTTTGGTGTTTTAATAACTAAATTAATTAGATCTCCGGAATCTTCATTACCATCCGCCATGCTGGAAGTGCTATAAAATGGAAAATTTTTCCCTGGTGACGCAGCTAAAATGACACCCACGGCGTTTTTGCACGACTTCTTCTGCTAAGCAGTTTATAACCAAACTAAGCACGCGCTTAGGGCATCAAGCTTGCAAAAAATGAATGTTATTGATAAATAAATTTAAACTAAAATGAAGTAAAATTTTAATAAAGCATAAAGGCTTGCACACCATAAACGTTTTTCACAGTTCAAAAGGTGAGGTAAAGGGTTACGGGAGATTGAGATACTTTGGCTGAGTCGTTTCTCACATCAGTGCATTGCATCTTATCAATACTTGATATGTAATAGCAAGGTATTGATATTTCTGTTTTTGATGTACACGACAATACTGGTATACAAGCTATGTACATGTTATCGGTGTTATCGAGAAACGAGGGACGAAAAACCTCAAAACTAGCCCTTTTTGCCCATCTTGCACAAAATTTATACAATTTCCCTTCTTTCTAAAAATGATTGGATAGCTCATTCAACAGTGGGTGTAGTAGGCACATTTAGAATTCGTGTGAGAGCCACAGTTTCCTGTAACCTGCATTTTCCCAGACCCACCTCCAGACTTTTTCAAAATCGTAGAGAAAAAACTTGCTGCATCTGGTGGAACTCCTGGAAGGGGCTATATAGCTCCATGAAAACACCAAGAATGGAACTACATGATGACGTGGGTCTATTAAACGCTTCCACCAGGAAGATTGGCTACGCTGACTGAAGGTTTTATTTTGGAAGATTCTTGTTTGGAAAAGTGCTGACACATTGCATAGTACACTGCCTATAATTTTGCTTCAACAAAAGCTGATGGCTTTTATTACTGTAACCAGTAAACATTGTTAAAATAGTTGTTTGCACAGACTGTGTACAATGCTTGTACATTAATGATCATCAGTGGACAGGCCTAAGAGCATTTAGTAACACCACATGGTGTACGATCTAATATGAGTTAGCGAAATTTGTAGTTTTTGAACACAAAAATCTGTGCTAGTCAAAACAAGTTCTTTTGTATGCACAAGTGTTACCATCTACTGACTGGGAATGTTATACTTCAAATTCACTAAGTTGTCCTTAACGTTTGCTATAAATGCTCATCTTTTATTGACGTTGGTAAATATCAAACCTACTTCTTTGTAACTCATTTATTTAATTAAAGTTTCATTTTGAAGTTAATGAAGAAATTAAGTGGCACAAATCCTTCATAAAGCAAAGAAAGTTTTTTTTATAGCATCGCATAATTTGTGTTGTAAATGCTTTGAGCCGCAAAATGTGCAATGAGACAAAGGAGAGCCGAAGCAGGGTGTGCTCAAGGCACCAGCACAGTTTAATATGGCCCTGCTGCTAAACTAACAATATCATAAATTCGTAATTGAAAATCGCAATTATCACATCATTAAGTGGCAACTCCTCCAAGCACCACAAAGTCTGTATTGAATGGAAGAATATCATGTACCATAGTTTTGAAAAATAAGAAAAAACTAATAATGCCATATTAGTACTAAAAATACTAAAGGGCTCCATAGTCTTTAAAAATTTAGTATGAGCAACGCATTAGCTTATAGAATTTTGGTTGCACCATGTTGAACCAGTTTTGCTCGAGTTCATGCATTTGTAATTAAGGAAATGCAAATTTCTTTACAAAACTGAATAGTTGTGTTATATCATTTCAGGACGCTGATATTAAGGTGTTTGCCAAAATATTACACGATAGATTATTTCCGAAACTTTTAAAAAAGGGCATTCGAAGGTGATTCACTAGCATTTTATTAGAACGGTACAACAAATTCTGCATTTCTACACTGCATTTATGTGAAATGAGAAAACGCAAAAAGTGATAAATTCTATATTACATCCGATGTAAGGCGTGTTGGTCTGGATTCTTATGTTGGAGAAATCTGTGTACGTTCTGTGTTGTATGATGTGCGCAGATGATGTATCTTTGCTTGCTGGTTGATAATAGGCATTATAGAGAAATGCTAAAGATATTTGAAACACAATGATAAATACTATAAGATGACTTTTAACAAGTAAAAACTTTCTAGTTGACATTACAAGATTGAAAGGTAAAATTGTTTTGTCTTTAAAATAGTATTTTGTCACCAATATTGTCTCAATTCTCATTTTGCAGAATTCGATTTTAACGTTCGATGCTTACCCCTCTATTGGCCAGTGGCGATGCCAGACTAAAAAAGCACGATACCGCTTAACTGAGACGTGTCGTAGAAAATAACATTTATTAAAACTGTCGATGCGTCAAATACTCTTGTTCTCAATAGTATAAGGAAGTATGTCAGCTACCTTGCGGTTTTGAGCTTCATGTTGATTTACCAGATTTATGCTTTTCTAACATCGCTTTCGAACCAAACTGCTGGTTGTGTTTGTCACACAGCTAGTTTCTCACTTATGATAAAAGACTTTCAGATGGGCCTTCGGGCGTTTATACTGTTTGCGTCAAGAATTTGGCAGTTTTTATGCTACGTGCTCAGGAAAGCTGTCAGAGCGGTAGGATTTGTGATTATTGTGTTATTTTTTTATTTTACTGTTGATACTCTCCCATCATAATTTGATAATTGCACTTTAGTCGAGTGCTCAAGCGTTTTAATATCTGTGTTACTAATATTATTAGTTATAATGAATCTGAATCGGTTGTAGCATGATTTGGCGCTTTGCCAAGATGTTCGATATTGTAGTAAACACTAGAAACTGTAGCACAGTAGTAAAATTACACCAAGCCCATCAGTATTTTTGATTTGGACAATACGAAAACCCGTCAAAAAGAACCGCCTAAAGTGTAAGCCTGCCATTATTAGTATAGGTAACTAGCCTAGTTGACAACTGAAGATATAGGCTATTACTATGTGAGATGCAATTGTGACTATTACAGTTGCATAATAAAGGCAGTTGAAACAGTTTTAACGGTTTTAGTATTCCATTTGTAGCACAGATACTGATTTTATAAATTTGCTGTTTCAGTGTAATTATTTTTTTTTATTTTATCATAGGCAATTCAACACCAAACAATTCGTTATGAAAGTATACCGCTTTCACCCTTGTCCAAGCATAGACTTAGTGAGTAAACATTTTTTCTAGCTTGAGTAACCATTTTGTACTCTAATATTTTTATCAGTAAATAAGACATGGGGCTTGTGTGAGTATGTGATGCTGCTGTTTTTCAATTGTTGCAGTGGAAATTTAAGTAATAGATTGTGCTGCGTAAAATCACAAGGTTCTGAGTTCGAGTCCTGCTTGTCCCATAACTTTTCACTGCCTCCTTCTCTGATTTATAACCGTCGTGCTAATTATTGTAAGAGTGTGATGCTGTTCTTAGTTGGTGTGCTTGTGACATTTGTTGGCATTTTTCGTTTCTGTGCCAATCCAAGTTTTTTCCGCAGTCCAGAAAGAAAAGAGAAAAGATGTGAGAGAGATGAAAAGAGAGAGACAGTGACTGAGTGCGACACAGCAAGAGAAAGAGAGAAAATGAAGGTGGAGATATTTTGTTCGTGTTTAGAAACCTTTAAAGCACAAGGGAACACTTTTCACAAATAACGGTTAAAAAATTTGTCTTGAAATTTTATATCATTTACATGCCGTCTTATTGCATACTAAGCCTGCATTAACAGTAGCCCTGTGTAAAACTTGTATTTGAAACAGTAATTACAACATCCATAATGTGCACTTCATTAATTAAGTGAATGTACAAATTACTTTGTCTTGTTAGTAAGATCAATACTATGTTTTTCAGTGAATCATTGGTGCACACTGGGAAAGTCTTTTGAGATATAATTTAACATTGCTTTCTCTTCCCTTCATTTACGTTTGGTACATGACATCATGTAATGGCGACTTCGGAACAGTATTGCGGGAGATTTAAAATGAAAACAAACTAAAATTACTTTCAGTGCGAGTAAGATATAAGCATAAAATTGCTGCAAAGTGGTGTAATTTTTAAGGCGATTTTTCTCAAACGTATTTCGGGTACACCTTTTCTTGTCCTTTAAATTAATAGGAATTTCGGTTTCCAATTGCACAAATCTTTCAAACAGGTAAGCGTAATGCTAAGTAATATAACTTTGTACGGAAAGTTCATTGGGATGCATAAAATTCTCTTTTCTTCCCCGTGTAAATTCGTTTTGGTCTTTGCGGTGTCTCCTAACTCGTTTTCTATTATAATAGGTATAGTGCACAGGAAAGTGCTTGTTTTAGACTTAGACGAGACGTTGATACACTCTCATCACGATGGCGTTCTTCGACCAACCGTTAAGCCTGGGACGCCACCAGATTTTGTACTAAAGGTAAGAAGAGCTCTCTTTCTGCGGTAATAGAAATTGTACTTTGGTAGTTTTAGATACTATTCAGTTTTAGATCAAAACTCATGCTTACATTCACGACTTCGTAGGCGTACGAGGCGGGGGTCAGGAGGGGCGGTTGCCCGCCCTCCCAGAGCTAAAGAATTTTACATTTTCATGGCAAAAACTACTTCTTTTTTGGACAATGATTGCGTGTGTGTTAAACGTATTGTAAACAAGTGGTAAAGTAAAAAATAAAGTAAACAAAACAAGATAGGTGAGAAGGAACATGTAAAGAATAGCAACGACGAATGCTAAGTAATACAACTTTGCATAAAAAGATTCCCCTCATTGTGTGTCGCCTCAATCGCAGTCAGAACATTTTTGTCAGGTCATGCAAGACGTTTATGCTACACGCGCGAGCGGTCTTCAATATCCAGGGATGAGAATTTTCCGCGGATATGCGGAATTTTGAATTTTTGGAAGACCAATAGTGCCATTTTTGTAAATTGCGTAAATTCGTTGAGAAAATTGTTACGGACCCTCTACATTATTTCACAAGTTGACCGCTAGTTGGCAGGCCGTCACTTTGTTTACGTCACGTACATCAGTGTAACATCATGTGTATATCTCTATGTATGAAAATATAGATAGAATCAATTGTGCGGAGTTATTTGATTCAATTGCAGACAGTTTTTATATACTTTTGCATAGGAACGTCCAGTACTTAGGTGTTTTTGAGTCAATTAGGTATCATGTATCCTTGATAGTTGGGTATTTTAAATTGTGCACAAAACAAATAACTGACATTTTAAGTCCAGTTAGAGGCTCTGGATGGTCACAAAATTGCAATTTGTTGCTGACTGCAAGGGGCTTGCACCCCTATGGCGGTCTGCACGGCCCCCAACCCCCCGGCCTGTTTTTAGCAATTTGTCATTCTCATCCCTGTAATATCATCATTGATTTTAACCGGGATATCTTCCACACTTGAACTGCGGAAAGGTGAATTTTTTTTCTTCAGGCGTCCAAACAAATTAACTTTTCATTAGACGCTGAATCAAGATCCTACGTGACCGCATTGCACAGATTACAGTAAAGAAACTCAATGCGCTGTGCTAATCTGTATTTCTTATGTAAGCCAAGAGAAAAGTGCCAATGGAAGAATCCATCTTGAGATTTCTATGCATTTATATGTACATTTGTATGTCAAATTGGCCAAATTCTGTTTCAAAGAATCGTCAATTCCATTTCAAGTCCACTTCATAGAAATTAGAAAGTACGTGGCCCTGTAACTAATACTTATCATCACATTATGTGATGTGCGATAGATTGCAATTAAAACGATAAATTTTTGTATTAATTAAGTATGCAGTCTATCAGGTATTTGTATTCGGCTAAGATGAAACAAGAATGCCAACTATTAATTTGCGCACAAAAGTTACAGAACAATATCCTGTCATATTTGTACACTTCGGGAAATTTCCTGGCTAGCTGTCATACGCTTAACATCGTCGGATCGTGTTTGTGTGAACAGGGAAACTTTTCCACAAACGTACTGCTATTCGCTTGAAGCTCGGTCTAAAGAATTTTCCACATTTCTCGTGGAAAATGCAAAAGCTTAGTGAAAGTAGGAAAGCAAATTGCATGAAAAATAAAACTTGGGAAAGAACTTCTTTCAAGGTCACAAAAGGCTGAAAAACTACTTAGTTTTGCCTGAAGGTAACAAGTGAAGAAAATTCCATCTGTAGTATGCATTAATTTTGCAGAAAAGACGGAAATCGGGCCAATTCTGTTTTTCATACCTATTTCGGCTTCAGTTGCCCATTTTCTTGAATTCTGTTTGTTGCATTTTTGAAACCAAGCTTGTCTGATGAGTTATAATTGGTGAATTTTTGAAACCAAGCTTGACTATGAAGCCATAATTGTCGGATTTTTGTAACAAAGCTTGATTGTGTGCCCATAATTGTTGAATTTTTGAATCCAAGCTTGATTGTGTGCCCATAATTGTTGAATTTTTGAAACCAAGCTTGATTGTGTGCCCATAATTGTTGAATTTTTGAAACCAAGCTTGATTGTGTGCCCATAATTGTTGAATTTTTGAAACCAAGCTTGATTGTGTGCTCATAATTGTTGAATTTTTGAAACCAAGCTTGATTGTGTGCCCACAATTGTTGAATTTTTGAAACCAAGCTTGATTGTGTGCTCATAATTGTTGAATTTTTGAAACCAAGCTTGATTGTGTGCCCACAATTGTTAAATTTTTGAAACCAAGCTTGACTGTGCACCCATAATTGTTAAATTTTTGAAACCAAGCTTGATTGTGTGCCCATAATTGTTGAATTTTTGAAACCAAGCTTGATTGTCTACCCATAATTGTTAAATTTTTGTAACCAAGATCAACCGAAAAGTACGGAATTTAAATCATCAATTTTTTTTGCAGGTTATAATTGATAGGCATCCTGTCCGATTTTTTGTACATAAAAGGCCACATGTTGATTATTTCTTAGAAATTGTAAGTATTAAACAATTTCAGTACTTTTCATCAATACTCTCAACACTACGATAGTTACTGGCACATCTCTGGCTGTAGTGATGGGTGATTAATAGATTGATCGAATTAATCGAGATTACAAACATAATCAGCTATTTAATAATGATAATAATAATTTACCAGACGGTTTAGACTAGTAGTAATTCCCTCTGCTTTCCGTCTGGGAGGTCGTGAGTTCGAACCAGCGTCCGGGTCATACCAAAGACTTTAAAAATGGTACCTGCTGTTGCCCTGTCTGACTCGTGGTATTTAGGGTGAAAGTGGGGTAATAATAGTCTCTTTTATGTTGGTTTAGGTTGTTATTTACAGTCGGCGATAATAGCTCTTTGAGCTAATGTTAATTGTTGACCCAAAAGCCGACTTTAAATAAAGATTATTATTATTATATTATTATTAAGTCAATTAATCGAGATTAATCGAAATCAAAATATGTGTGTTACACACTGACTAAAAGGTAGTGTTTTAGCACAAGTAAATGAAAAATTATTGCATTTTTTCTTCATTTTTCTCGCCTTACACAATGCACACAGTTGCAAAGTACAGTGTTGCAAACTGATGCTTCTTATTCATTTTCACGTGACATGTGTAGTGACGTAGTAATAGAGTAATTAATGAATGTATGCATCTATAAAAATACCTTTCAAATACGAAAATGTTTGAAAAATGAAAATAGCTCAAACAATAAAAAGGATTAATCGTGATATCGAATTACTAAAACAAGATTATGATCGAATTCAAAAAAATCAAAATCACCCATCACTATCTCTGGGTTAAGCAAAAGTTCTTATACATTTTCATGAACCTGTTTTGAATTATCCGGGAAGTTTTTGAAAGTTTTTGTTCGCATTATTTTATCGATCGATCGTCTCAGTTCTTTCTCGCCTATAGACGATTAAAAAAGAAAACATTGGATTTAACTTCCTTATCTGTTTAATTTGATTCTAATCAAAGAAATGACAATTAGTCTGTTTTATGACATTCGTAACTTCGAAGAATACCTAAACTAGTGTTGCTTCGGATATCCAATTCATATCCGAAAATGGTAATATTCGCGATATTCTACAAGTATTCGTATCTGATATTATCCGGTAGTTATAAAAGTTGATATTCGAAAATATTCGCTATCTGGTTTTCATTTAGTGCAAACGGTTTTCGAATAATTTATCAGCCGAGAATAAATAAAATATTTACAAGAGATCATTTTAGCCTATGTTTGTGTTTTCAATACGAAAATTTTACACACATCTTTTTTCGTTTGTGTGTGGCAATATGGTGTATCTTTGGGCTAGGTCCTTTAAGATGATATCTCTTTTTTGACAGACGAAATTAAAACACTAAAGTTTGCAAACATTTACCAATTTTTCATTATCTGAACTGATCCTCATATTTGATCCGAATTTAGCTAACCTATCCGGTTATAATCCGAATCCGGAAGTCAATTTGAAGATGTATTCGCTATCCGGCGAAAAGTGTATCCGAAGCAACACTGATCTAAACCGTTTTCCAAGGACATTTTAAGCAAATGACTGCAAATGTCATGACAATTTTGTAGAAATTTTGAGAATGTGTCTGTCGTTTAAGATGGATTGGGCATCATATGCTTAGACTATCTGATGATAATCCAGTGAAGATAGCTCTTCATCAAGCCATAGAACCAGCTAAAAAACCTGCAGGAGGACAAATGTTAACATATTTAGATTTTGCACAGAGAGATTTAAACACTTCAGCTTTGATCCTTAGAAATAAATGCACTTGGGGCATTGCAGCGTGTAGGGAGTCCTGGCATAGGGAGATGAGCAGAATCATGTCCCTGGACGTGTGATTCATTGGATGATGGTGATGATGATGATGATGAGATGATGATCTGGCATAGGTAGATGAGCGGAATCATGTCCCTGGACGTGTGATTCATTAGATGACGATGATGATGATGTAGTCTAAATTTGGATTCAGTTCCCCTGTAACTAACGTCATAACCCTTTTCACAGGTCAGTCAATGGTATGAACTAGTCATATTTACTGCAAGTATGGAAATCTACGGTGCCGCGGTCACTGAGAGATTGGACAATAGAAAGGGTATTTTGAAGCGACGGTACTATCGACAGGTAAACTTCTTGTAACTTACTAGATGAACTCCCTGCTGGCTGCAAATTTAATGCCGGTCCTCCCGGAAATTCTGGTAAATCAGCGCAGAGGCTGTACAAGGCTGTACACAGGTTCCCCGGTCCTCTGGGAAATTCTGGTAAATCAGCGCAGAGGCTGTACACAGGTTCCTCGGTCCTCCCGGAAATTCTGGTAAATCAGAGCAGATGCTGTACACAGGTTCTCCGGTCCTCTGGGAAATTCTGGTGGTAAATCAGCGCAGAGGCTGTACACAGGTTCCCCGGTCCTCCCGGAAATTCTGGTGGTAAATCAGCGCAGAGGCTGTACACAGGTTCCCCGGTCCTCCCGGAAATTCTGGTGGTAAATCAGCGCAGAAGCTGTACACAGGTTCCCCGGTCCTCCGGGAAATTCTGGTAAGTCAGCGCAGAGGCTGTACACAGCTTCCCCGGTCCTTCCGGAAATTCTGGTAAGTCAACACAGAGGCTTTATGCAGGTTCCCGTGGTCAGTAAACTAAGCTTGTCATGTTTATTATGCCTCCATGTTAAATAAACCTTGTATCTTTTCTATGTTGACGTATGCAGTTAGCAACATCCCGGAATTGTAATGTTTACAGCGAAGTTTTAATTAATCTGTGGTTTAAGAAGCTTCTAAATGCTGAATTGCAAAATGTTTTCGCTCGTGCGCTTACCACCGGGGGTTTGGCTTTCTGACTTTCTCACCGGTGTTTGCTAAATTTCAACAGCCCCGTTTACTCACGCGCCGAATGACTTATTTTATAAAAGCAAAAATACGAAAGAAAATAGAAAAAAATACAAATATAAATGAATAAAATGTATGCGGTTAGTAGTTTGATAGTTTTTGCAAAAAATTTAACACGGAAACCGATTTTTACTTGTCCAAAGCTTTGTTATGTTTACTTCTTATGATGTCGTTGGATACAATTACTTGTCCCCCGTTTGGCATGTGTGTACTGACAGCATGGTAACCAAACAAAAAAGACATTGTCGTTTAAGAATTTTATGAAAATTACTAAGAAGAAATTCAGTACAGGGTTAGCAGAAAAAACATAAGTTGGTGTGCATTCATATCTCGTCTTGCCGGACCTCGCGTACACGGATATTGCAAAAATCGGACAAAATCTGGACCGCTAAAAAGTCCCGCATACTACGGAGACAGGCCACTAATTTGTGAGCTGACCGCTAGTTGATGGGCCCCCACTTTGTTTACATCGTTACATCAGTGGAGCTAAGCAGCGCATAACGATACCTGTGTAGCTTGTATGTCAGGAGCGGTCCTTACTAGACATTTCTGAGACAATTAGGCGATTGATTCTACATTCATTACCGTGAATCTAATACACGGTGCCTACTGCATTAGCTTGGTATTGGTAAATACAGACAATCGGCAAATTCAGTCCGACGTCTCCCAGCTTTGTGCAGCAAACCGAGATATGAGTGCAGTTAAACCTACCATTTACTATGGGGCAGCTACTATTGCAATACAAACCAATAAAAAAAGTGGTGGCATTTGTTACCATATTAGAAAATGAAGTTACTGCCAAGATAGGCGTGTTACCCTGATGTGCGCGAGTTTGCTGCTGAATACCGAGAGGCCCTGGAGTACCTGCTACCCGGATTTTTAAGATTTTTCTTGTTCATTTCAGCATTGCACGTTAGAATTTGGTAGTTATACGAAAGACCTATCAGCGATACACAGCGATCTTTCCAGTATCTTTATATTAGATAATTCCCCAGCTGCTTATAGGTCTTATCCAGGTGAGTTGTGACATATTGTTGTGTCATATTGTTGTGACATATTGCCGTGACATATTGTTGTGTCATATTGTTGTGTCATATTGTTGTGTCATATTATTAGGTCATATTGTTGTGTCATATTATTGTGACATACTGTTGTGACATATTGTTCTGTCATATTGTCGTGACATATTGTTGTGTCATATTGTTGTGACATATTGTTGTGTCATATTGTTGTGTCATATTATGAGGTCATATTGTTGTGTCATGTTGTTGTGACATACTGTTGTGGCATATTGTTGTGTCATATTATTAGGTCATATTGTTATGTCATATTGTTGTGACATACTGTTGTGACTTATTGTTGTGACATATTGTTGTGTCATATTGTTGTGTCTTTTAATCATGCTTTTTGTTGATCTATACAGTAGTTCTATACAGGTTTGTGCAAAATCACATTGTGTGCTTACTGTTGCATTCATAGTTAAATCAAGTTGAGGCATAGCTAAATCAAGTTTTGCCATAGTTAAATCAAGTTGAGCCATAGTTAAATCAAGTTGAGTCATAGTCAAATCAAGTTGAGTCACAGTCAAATCAAGTTGAGCCACAGCTAAATCCAGTTGAGCCATAGTTAAATCATGTTGAGGCATGGTTAAATCAAGTTGACCTTACCTTAGACCTTAGTCCTTCCTGCGCATTGATGCACATTGGGCAGACAGCATTTTCCACTGAGTTCTATCGGCGGCTTCGTTCTCTACGTTTTCCCAACGTCTGTTGACAGCTCGAAGGTCTTCTTTGAAGGATCTGCGCCACGTTGTTTTTGGCCGACCTCTTTTTCGTTTCCCACCAGGTGGTTCCCACTGTGCTGCTGTTTTGGCGTAGCGACTTTCTGATAGACGGAGAATATGTCCAGCCAGTTTCATTCTTCTCTCTGTAACTATATCTTGTAACCGCAATGACTGCGCTCGTTGAAGAACTTCTACATTGGTGACATGGTCGCGGTAGGAGATTTTTAGTATCTTTCGAAGGCATTTTTGGTGGAAGACGTTCAGTTTCTTTGATAACTCCGCTGTGACTTTCCAGGTTTCGCTGGCATAGAGAGCCGTTGGCAGCACAATGGCGTTGTACAGACGAAGTTTGATTTTCATGTCAATTTTCTTGCTTGTCCAGATTTTTCCCATCTTCCTAAATACTGCTGTTGCTTTGCCGATTCTCCCCCTGATGTCATTTTCTGTACCTCCATTACAGGTCATCACACTGCCTAGATATGAAAAACTGGTAACGTTCTTAACCATTTGGCCTCCCACTGTTATATGTACATCATTCTGTTGGTTTGTCCACACTTTCAAAACTTTGGTGTTTTCTTGACTAATTCTCAATCCAATTTTTCCCGCTACTTCTTCCATACTTGTGGTCAGTTGTTGCAGGCTTTCTTTTGATGTTTCCAGAAGAGCTATATCTTCAGCAAAGTCCAGATCTGCCAATCGTTGTTGTTGTTTCCATTGCATTCCTAGATCTTTACCATCAACCGCCTTGTTCATGATGAAATCAATCGTCAGTAGGAACAGGAATGGCGACATAATGCAACCCTGCTTAACTCCAGTTTCGATGGTGAAATACTCGGTGTTTCCCTCTTGTGTTCTTATACAACAGCCGCTGTTTTGGTAAAAGTTCTGGATGGTTGAAATGAATTTCTGTGGGATACCATACAGAGAAGCAATTTTCCATAGAGACTGCCTGTGAACAGAGTCAAAAGCCTTCTTGAAATCAATAAAATTGATTAATAAGGGCTGTTGGAATTCCATACATTGCTCAATGATGTTTCTGAGAGTGAATATCTGTTCACAGCATGATCTTCCTTTTCTAAATCCAGCTTGTTGTTCTCTTAGTCTTATATCAACAGCATCTCTCAACCGATCTAGCAGCACTATACTCAGGACTTTTCCAGGTATTGACATCAGAGTTATTCCTCTCCAATTATTGCAATCTGTCAGGTTCCCTTTTTTAGGCAACTTCACGATGACTCCATTTCTCCAATCTTCGGGGACCTTTTGTTGTTCCCAGCAGCTGTTCAGGAGCTTTGTCATTGATCGTGTTATCCCTTTATTACCGTGTTTTAGGAGCTCAGCTGTTATTTGGTCCTCTCCAGCTGCTTTGTTGTTCTTTAGTTTTTTGATGGCAGTTTCGACTTCCAGTTCACTGATGTTGTCCAATCTTACATCTAGCTGTTGTTGTCCAATTTCATTCTCAAAATTGAATAATGTTGTTGGGTTTGGCTGGTTGAGAACTTCCTTGAAGTGTTCCACCCATCGTGCGTTTTGCTGTTCTGTTGTTGTGAGAGTCACACCACTTTTGTTCTTGATTGGCACAGCTGGGGTACCTCCTGTTCCCGTTAGATCTTTAACAATTCTGTAGAGAGTCTTGGTATCATTATGGCTGGCTGCTAACTGTGCTTCTTCACCCTTCTTTTCAAACCATTCGTTCTTGTCCCTCCTGCAACGTCTTTTTACTGCTCTATCTGCCAGTTGGTACTGCTCATTGGCTTGACTCCTGCTTTCTGGTGTTTTTGCTTGGTCTTCTTTCTTTCAGCAATTAATTCCCAAGTTTTTTCTTGTATCCACATTTCTTTTCTGTTACCCCTTCTTCTGCCGATCTGTTCATCTGCAACTGCTGTTACTGCTTCTTTGAATATTTTCCACTGTTCTTCAATATCGTTGGCTTGTAGTAGTGGTTCAAATTTGTTGCTAAGTGCAAGTTCAAAACTCCTTGCTTTTTGTTGGTCTTTCAGGTTTTCAACCGCAAAAGGTCTTGTGATTTTTGGCTTTTGTATCTTTTTCAGTTTGAGCTGCACTTTTCCTTGAACTAGGTGGTGGTCAGAGCCCACATCAGCTCCACGACAAGGCCCTCTCTTATATACAAGAAAATGCGAATGCCATTGATTCTAAAAAATCAGCTCTGCTATACCTTTAACTAACATTACTAGAGCAAAACTATTAACTGAACTCATTCCTGTGCTGGAATGTTTTGTTGTACTCCTGTATGACAAATCTAGCGCATTGGTGTTAGTTTGCAAATTATATAAAGGCTTGTTCACTAGAAAAGAAAAGTTTTTTGGTGACAATTCCTCCAACATATACTACATTGTTGGGGTACACCAGAAGAATGATAGATATTGTTATGGTAGGCAGGTTATTGTTTGGCCTGGCATTGATCATTGCCCTAGCACCACACGTGGATTCCTTGACCTTGAAAAATTACATATACGCACCAAAATCATGATCTTATCTGCTCTGAGAACTGTGATGTCGCCTTTATATGCTAGCAATAGAAATCTTGCTGGTCAATCTAGTCTAGCATTTTGAATACGGTCGCCATTTTAGAAATGAAAATGACAGAAATGGGTTCAACTACCCTGAAATATATGTCATAATGGCCTTTTAATGCTAATTTTCAGACAATTTCTTTTCATTACCTTGCTTGTGCCAAAACGTGGCGGCCATTTTGTTTTTTGCATTTTTCCGCTAATTTTTCGAGCTAGCAACTGCTTTTTTTCAGATTCAGCCTAATCAAATTGATAAGATTGGCTATCTTGCCCACTTTTACAAAAAACGCCTGCAGAACTTTATAGAAACATTTTTTCAGGATTTGGGCTTATACTATTTACATTATTACGCCAAGACCTATGACATACAGATTACAGAGTAATTTAACTCGATTAAAGCTGACAAGCAAATTTAGTTTCATAAAGGCTAATTTCATTTGATCTGCCCAGGTACCTGTATAAAACATCCACCCGCTTGCAATTTTTGAATTGGGTTTTACTGACGCTTAACAAAATGCACTATTACATGCATTTTAATGAAAAATTGAGAGTCGAATACCTTACTGAAAGCCAAATAGTGACAGATATTTTCTCATATTTACATCCCTGGCCTTTGCAATAGAATAGACTCTGCGCATTAGTAATATGCAGTGAATTTATAATAAGTTCATCTGTTTTTTAAACTGTCTAATTTATTACTACTTCCAGTGCCGCCTCCTTGAGCGACATTGTTTCATTCAAATCTTTGGTCGAAAACGATAAACGATTCATAAGCGGCGTAATTGGTTGACACACCTCGCCGCCTGTTTGAGACTTATATGCCGCGGATTTGCTGGCTCACCTGACTCCTCACACTCCTTCCTTGAACATTTGGCGATACGATACGCCCTTGTGGTTTTGCCATTTCCTTTCAACATTGGCGCAACACTTCTTTAGGTGCTGAAATGAGCTGCTTGCTTCTTGCGTTGAGTTGATATTTGATGTAATTAGGTTTACATAGGGCAGCATGTGTATTTAGTCCAAAAGTGCTAAACTAGAAGAATTTACTACATGAAATATCGAGTTGTGTAACATCTTTATACACACATGGCATTGTGACGTTAATGTTGAAAGGGTGTAGGCCTACTGTTAGACGAGTGTTGTCTGAATCTGACTAGCTTTAAATTTCTGGATAGACCTCGCAGATTGATGAGTCTTGGATAGATTTTACGAAAAGTTCCAGATAACAAAATGCTTCCCTGTGCACCAGCGTCCACTTTTCCTTCTACATATAGACAATAACTTGTTAATTCTTATAAGGCCATGTCATCTATATTTGCAGATACTTGAAACTTATTGTACATACTGTGCAGTTATTTTTGTTGTGACTAATGAAATGAGGTGCAATTTATCCATTACATTCACGGTGTGGCGTAATGAACGTGCTAAGTGCTAGCAGCAGTAAAGGCAATTGGTGTAGTGCTTCTCTGGCTCTTTGGTCTTAGATGGTGACGTTGAGTGCCGCTTGATATGTCTTACGTAAAATGGCCTATCTTTCATATTTTTTACATTCTTGTTCTTCTACGGAGTATTGTTAGATTTTTAATGATATCTTTGTAATTCAGGATTATAACATTGAGTTGTTCATTATAATGACGAAAATGGAATAATCTCGTTTAGAACATTAAATAATAAAACCTTTTATAGTATTGTGGAGTTAAAGATGCTTCGAGAACAGCATGGCAGTCTGGGGCAATCTTCTCTAATTCATAGAACGTATTTGGAAAAAAACAAAATATAGAACACAATTCAAGATACCACGTACTTTACAATATATATCGCCGAAAAGGGAAGTATACCATAATCAGTCATGACAAACGCCTGACTGAGCTAAAACAGTTTTTAAATATAACAGATTTGTGTTTACTGCCAGAGCACTTTACACTATTAAAGAACTTAACCATGACTTTTTAGGTTCAAAGGTATCAGATACTATAAGAAAGGGTGTAATCGATCCAATGATTTACAATGGTTCTGAGACAGAATTGATGCTTGGAGAGCTTTCTGCTCTTGGAGGTATAATAAAGTTATTAACTCGATAAAACTAGTAAAATTAAAAAGTAACAATAAATCTCAAAGATTATTCGCTGTTCTTTGGTTAAACATAAGAACACAGGTAAAATAGGTAAAACATTTGTGGTCTAAATCATTTATGTTGATGTCATAACCTTAAAGGGCATTCCTTTCAATAGATTTATTATTAATATATGTCAGCCTTGTTGTACATGTAAATACTTAATTGCTAAGAAATTGGAGAATGTTATTTTTCCAGTTGTTAATACTTACATCAAATATACGTATCTTTTTCTCGAATCACGAGCCATAATAATATGTATGTTTGTTAGTTGAACTGTAAGAATTTAAAACTTTTCAAGTATTTATCTTGGCTAAATAAAAATCATGAATCTTAAATTATAAATTTGTATCATTTTTCCTTTTTAACTGCACAAATAGCTGCAACAGAATGTACGTTTTTTAAATTGCGAACTTTTCATTTTACCTAATAAGTGAATAACATCACGTTTGAGTTGCACGACCTTTGCTAAACAGGGTAAAAGACTGTACTTTATTTGCCTATCAACACTTGATGGCTAAATTTATTTGAGATTTGAAGAAGGACCTCCATGTAGGTTATATTAGTTAACTTTCATTGTACAAACCATGAAGCCAAGAAAACTGAAGTATCTTTTCATAGCCAGTTCAGTATGGCTGTTCATAGCAACAGGATTCAGCTTGCCAGTATCGGGCAGTCATAGCATCATTGGGGCAACTCTGGGATTCTCACTTGTTGCCAGAGGTTCTCAAGGAGTGCAATGGAAAGAAATGATTAAAATTGGTATTCATAATTTAAGTTTAATTTACATGAACAAGTTTTCCACACGTGAGCTTGGACAATAAACCTACATACTGACAGAGGCCTCGACGTTTTCTTAGCCCTACTATTCGATTCACAAACTGACAGACCTACAAGCATACAGACGTCCTCGATGTTTTCGAACTACAGTGAAAGTGATAATGAGTAATTACCCGGGCCCGCGAAATGTCCAAGTAAGCAAGAAAAAGTGAGAAAAAGCAACCGAAGATTGGAGATTCGTGTAGCAGTTTTAAGAACTATCTAATTCTATTCTAAGCCTAAATTTATTAAAAGTACAGCATGTTTAATCTAAAGATATAAAGAAGACTGCACAGAAGGAAGATTGCGTACGACAGGGAGAGAGAGAGAGAGAGAGAGAGAGAGAGAGAGAGAGAGAGAGAGAGAGAGAGAGAAGGAGAGCACGAGAAATTGAGGGAGATAGAGAGAAAACGAGAGAGAGAAGGGACGCGTGGTGAGGGGACAGCAGAGCCGAAATAAAAGGGCTCAAAGAGAAAAAAGAAGAAATGGGGATGCAGAGAGGGTACAAGAGAAAAAGAAGGAACTTTCTACAATCTAGTTCCAACTGGCAGCAGCTGATGTTGTTTAATTAATACAAAATGCAGAAAAGTTGCCCAAACCAGTTTTGAATAATTACAGAAATACGAGGAAAACTTTTTTCAGTCTAAATTCTGCATGCGCATTTTTGCGGTCGTAGAAAACTTGTCTCGTGTAGATTAGACTTTAATGTGGTTCTATCACTTTATTACTCTAATTTCGCAAAATGTAACATTCTGATAAAAAAGTAGGTTAGCAATTGTAAACTATGTTTATCTGTCTTCACGTAAAGAAGTTGTATGCAATGTAAATTCTGTCGTATTTCAAAATAAGAAAAAAAAACAAATCTGATTAAAGTCTACGCTTATGATATGATGGGCTAATGTCGTGCACACTAACACAGGCTATTACGTTAATGTCGGACAATGCCGGAGCTGCAGGCTTTACCAAAAATAACAAACTAGTACTGACGCAGATTTTTTTTCTTTCCCTCGTTAATAAAGGAGAAGAAAAAGTAGTTTTTGTACTATTTTTTAGTAAAGCTGAAAGCTCATTGTCCAACATTAACCAATGTACGACATTAGCCCATTTACATACTTTAACATACTTTTTTTCTAGTGATATCGTGGTTTGTATCCCCATTACTGTCAGGAATTCTGTCCTCAGCACTATTCTGGGGAGTGCGGAAGTATATTCTCAACACGGTTTGTATAATCACCAACTCTTCGGTATTCAGAATTCGCAGATGTTTGATGACAAGACTGAAATATTTGACGTTTAAAACCATTTCATGAGGCCTAAGGCCTTGTAATTTCTATACAAACTTACGTCGTCTTGGCTCGTCTACAGTGAAAAATTAGATTTTGCTTTGTGCCGGACCACTACCGCACTACCACAAAATGCTGGTATGCTGAAGAGCAGTGTACTAAATTCACAGTAATTTCGTACGACATGATACTGTCGTCAGACCACCCATCTCGACAGTTGACATTTCGCAAGTGGTACGGTACGCCAGTAGTACTTACTGTCAGTGTCGTCTTATCTTGCTCCTTTATTCCTCTAACAAAATCTCACTCCACCAGTGAGATTTCTCTGTTTTATTGTTGCTTTATTCCTTTAACAAAATGTTTTAGTCCGCTAAGTGATACATTTCGCCAGTGCACACTTTTCGGCAGTAAAATTTCTCTGTATATTCGCAAGTAAAATTACTCTGCCATGCGTTATTATCATTCTCCATTAACAAAAAAGTTCAGTTTGTTAGAGCGCACGTTAGTCGCTTCAACACAGTTACTTTACTTCAGTCATAATTCTTTTTTAAGATTTTATTACTTTATTAATAAACGCACTTTTATTACTTTTATCCTTGTTGTACGTAATTCTTAATTAGGCCTATACATTGTAAATTTTTGCTGTTATGGTCACCTGAATTGAAAATTCGAATAATAATAATAATAATAATAATAATAATAATAATAATAATAATAATAATAATAATAATAATAATAATAATAATAATAAAGTCGAATGTCATCTACATTTAAAATGTGGGCGATCAAAAGACGAACAGACAAAAGAGTACCTGTCAAAGTACCACCAGTCAAAGCACCACTGGTCAAAGGTCCAGCAAAGGACAAAGAACCACCAATCAAAGTGTTATGGGTTTTTGTACAGTCTTGTATTTTAACCTTTTTCTCTGTGGGAATATGTCCTTAAAGCACAAGAAAACCCTCCACCTACCTAAAGCTAAAAAATTCGTCTGGAAATTTTATACCACTTACTACCTTTTCGTATGCATGGCTTGCATCGGCCGTAACGCTGCATAAAACGTGTAAATTTAAACTCCCGCGATGACCGTTAGGCGCAGCCATTTTAATAGTAGGTCGTTTGAAACAAGTTTAGGTAAGATTAAGTATGGTGAGTCAGCGACATTTTACTAATTGGCACAGACATTCTAAAGCATTCTAGAACTAGTCTAGTTACTAGAGTGTTTCCAGCAGGTAAGCGAAATGCTAAGTAATATGGATTTGCACGGAAAGTTTTTTGGGTCGTAATTTAACATTGCCCTTTCTTTCTCTGATTACGTGTCGTAGTGACGTCATTTAATGGCGCCGTCAGAACAGTATTGCGGGAGTTTTAAAATGAAAATAAACGAGACATTCTAAATCATTCTAGAACTAGTCTAGTTACTAGAGTGTTTCCAGCAGGTAAGCGAAATGCTAAGTAATATGGATTTGCACGGAAAGTTTTTTGGGTCGTAATTTAACATTGCCCTTTCTTTCTCTGATTACGTGTCGTAGTGACGTCATTTAATGGCGCCGTCAGAACAGTATTGCGGGAGTTTTAAAATGAAAATAAACGGAAACTCCTTTCAACGCGAGTACGATATGTGCATAAAATTGCTGTAAAGTAATATAATTTTTAAGGCGATTTTTCTGAAACCTACTTCAGGTGCCACGTTTTTTGTCCTTTAAGCCATTTTCTTATTTTTGCCAAACTTGTACTAGACGCGAACTATGGTGAATCATCACGTCCTGGAGTGTATTTAACTAATTTTTGTGATCACTTCTTGGTTCTGCTCCTGCGTAGTAGCTGGTATAAAAAACAGTTTATGCATTCAAAAGGAAAAATGGAGGCAGAGATGCAAAAAAGGAGGCAATGTAAAATCAAGCTGTGCGGTCTCAAAGTTTTGGTAGAAACTAAACTATGACATTGTTGTTAATGTAACTTGGTCGGGACTAGTGAATAAATTATTCTCCTTTCCGAAGTGTTCGTCAAAATAAGTGATACCATTCTTTCTCGAGACTGAGATTCTAAAATCCTTTCTGTTGATTTACACTTCACGATCCAACCAAAATCTACACTACACCATGCAGCAATAAAATCGCCACCTTAAACATTTTAAAAGTGATCAAGGACCATTCATCAGGGGGAAGGATTGAAGACAACCGGCCCTAGGATCACCAGCGAATGATTTCATGGCAGCGTTATTAAATTAAAATAGACCTTTTTGTTTGAGCATATAATTGCAATTTTTAGATAACAATAACGTAAATTGTTAAGGGTGAATGATCATTTTTGAAAGTCATTATTTGTAAAAGTCTTATACCGTACCTTGAAAAACATTAACGAAAAAGTGTTTTTATTAGGTAGGCTAAAGGACAGAGTTTTGGGAGTGTTTCAAACATAATTACATCGCACGATAATTAAAAAATTTTTGGTGAACAGTTAAAACACAAACTGAAAGACGTGATGATGAGATATGATGACCAGATTAAACACTTTTGTATTTTTCGTACGTACAAAATTATGAATTCTGAATTCCGGTTACCACTTGACCTGAATAACAACAAGATTATCTTACTGTTGGACACTTGTGCAATTAGCGTCTGTCTTTGAGTTTCCGAAATAATGCAGCCATTCATTGCAGTCACAACTTCAATATTTTGAAACCGGATAAATCACGTAACAGGGAATTTTGCTGGCGAAATGTATCACTGGCAAGTTGAAACATTTAGATAAGTTGCAACAAGGTAATAACATATAGCACATGAAATAAAATAAAAAGATGGGTATAAACGCACTTATTTAGGAAAGTGAAGTGAAGAACTAATTAAAGTGGTTTTGCAGCTCAGTCTAAATACGAACAGGATCTTGAAGACAAAGTAAAGTTACTAAACCGACTGGTATAATATCGGTATATTACATTAAAGAATACTTCCCATAAAAATAATGATAGAAACACGCTAGGCTGTAAAGCACTCCTGTTACCATTCAGTAATACGTGTATTTTATTGTATTATTTGTGCTTTATGTATACAACAATTAGGTACGGTGTTTTGGCTATTACCTTGTAAATATGTATTGTATACTTGTCATGTGTTGCATCTGTACTGCAAATTAAGTGATGTACTTTTATTTATTTTTTGACGATGTATTTTGTATGCTTTTCAGCCAAAGACTCTCGAAAGGGGTTTAATAGCCATGCCGTTATTCTATGGAGTCACAATGGCCATTAATCTTTTTTCGATATTTTATGACGGTTCAGAGTGTAAGTAGTAGATATAAATATATCGTAAGTAGTATGTATTAAGCACAGCCATAAAATTTATATGCGTACAACTTCTGATGACTCATACATGCCTTTCCTCTCTCAAGTTTCGGATGATATAATATAAAACTATAAAACTCTAAAGAGTTTAAAATTATGTCAACGAAGTTGACTTCTTGGAGCAAACTGAAGAAAGTCCTCAACACGTAACTCAACCAGTTTATAGTAAATTTTAAACATCATTTTCAGATCGAATGTTATAAGTCTGACTTCTATAAATTGCAATTTCAATAGATAATAGTCTGTCCAAATACGACGCATAATTAATTTTAAATCTCTGCACTCTTTCGTTACAATTTACGTCTGGTAAATGAAAGATTAATCTTAACGTAAATTATTATCTTTTTAACGTAATGTAATGTAATTTAATTTCGGGTTACACGATTTAATAAGCTTATTTTTACTATTATTTGAGCAAATGTATATCAATAATCGTTCACTGTAACACACGTACCAAATGCTGCACTCCTATTAATACCAAATTTGCGAAAGCGGTATAATTCAGTATAAATGTTTTTTTTTGAAGTCGAAAAGCTTACTTGGTCAGTTTGGTCAAGTAACGTACTTGGTCACATGGCACCTACATACGTTTCAGTTTTGAGTTAAATAGAATTGCGGCGTTTCGTCCTTTGATTATCATTATCTGGGACGGCTAGTGAGATGAGAGGCATTAAATTACTGTTTAACAGTAGTTAGTTAGTAGTTGGTCGGTCGGTCGGTCGGTTAGTTAGTTAGTTAGTTAGTTAGTTAGTTAGTTAGTTAGTTAGTTAGTTAGTTAGTTAGTCAGTCAGTCAGTCAGTCAGTCAGTCAGTCAGTCAGTTAGTTAGTTAGTTTGTTTGTTTGTTAAAAGCGGACAATGACAACAAAGACAAACGGGCGTTAATTTAAGAGGCTAACTGTGTGACGCAAACCGTCTCACGCAAAATTTGTGTGCACACGGCCATTTCGGTGTGAAGCGACTTTTATACAAAATATGGATAACCACAGAAAATATTTACTAGATAAGGCCGCGTTTCCACTGCGTCCGCACAGACAGGCATATACACAGACTTTTCTGTTCGCAGTTTTTTGCGTCCGCAAAAGTTGTTTTCACTGCTTGCGTACTCATAACTAGTATACGTCATGAATGCGGCAAAAATTTTAGCGCGAAATTATAGACACAAGACTTTCTAGAAGAAAGCTGACTACTTTGTTATGGTAGTTAAAGAAAAGGCCAAGTAGGCGATACAGGAAGCCAGAACATGATTTTTGTGTTCATACAATTTTGGGTTCATGATCGCTAAGGCGAATTACAACAAGTTGTAATGGATGAAGAAAATGCAACCCAACCTGCAAGCTTCCGAATTTTACTTGATTAAATGTTCGGTATTGCATCTCAACTGAACATCACTTTGTTGTTACGTTAAGGTAAACAAATCCAACAACTAATTAACTGTACCATATTATATGTAATAAATATCTAATATGAAATAATTAATGAGCTTGCAATAAAAATTTGGATATTGTACAGTGAATTCAACGATGAGTGCTAGACAAGATTTCATAATTACTTTATTTTTCCTGTTGGTTCAGTGCCCTGGTAGCAGCAAAGTAGCGGTCGATTTTAACTTGGCTAGTTTTCACTTGCTTATAATTGTTTCCATTTTAAAATTGTAATAATTCCACAATTACGCAAGTATATTTTCAGGACAACGCCGATATACTTTTGCAATAGCTTGTGTAAATATGTACCATAATTTAAAAAATGCATGGATCATAGAATCGCGAAATCAGATCTAAATTTACAGAAACTTAATAACAAAAACTAGGCACATTTTACCATCACTATTGACTTCAAAAGTTACTTCTACCCACCGCTCCCTTGTAAAATCTCCGTAACTGTATGGGGTTACTCTTTGGGGTTACTCTGATCATAACCAGGGCTGAAAGTTAGGCCATGGATTTTGGAACAGTGGCATTCTGAGACTCTGTCCTACAAACAGTAAAAAGCGATAGGCGCTTAAAGTCGAGATGCCCGGGTGCGCACGGAAACAGGATGAGTAGGTGTCAGACAGTTAAGTATGTTTAATAAAAATTCACGTGTATGCGATAAAGTAACGCTTAGCGAACGCGCAAACGAGCAAAGTTCTGTCATGTAGGTTAGTTGCATGCAGATATTGCGACGTGTATCAGACTTGCATGGGTAACCAGTAAGAAATCAATAGAAACTGGAATCAACATTCATTACAGACAAATCGGTTTTGAAAAAATGACCAAAGACAAAAGTTAGACTTTCATAGAATGGAGCTTTCAAGGCAGAAGGTTGGCTGAATTTGAGAGACTAACTGATTATTGATTATTGAAATTTAAGATACTAGGCAACCACTAGACAGATTATTAGAGGAGTAAATGTTCGAGGAGAAATTTTGCTAACAAAGGGTCGATGCTCATACCGTAGATTTTGGCAAACAAGTGAGTTGGGGTCCCACACATAGATAATTGATTTGTGTCTATAGGCCAGCTTTCACTAATGATTTGGTACAGATTTCGTTCCAGTGAACAATAATATTACCACATTATTTATAATTTAAAACATATTTTAATTAAACTTCCGTTTTTTATTTTTCAGTGCTTCATTTTGATAAGATACCGTTATACGGAGCAGTTATTTTATCGGCTGGATTAGGAATAATATGCGGCATTATCGTGTTGATATTTGTTAGGCCATACATGAGGAAAAGAATTGCGGGTAGGTTATCTTTTAATTGCTAATCCTGAGGCTTGATAATATTCTTGATTTTACTACGATTTTGGTATAAAACTCTACTGAAAAGGATGTTTCAGGTAGCACAGTGTTTGTGACTGTTTAGAACTTCAGATCATAGGGTTTTTTTTGCTATTTTGAATGGATGACGCTAAAAATAATTTGTGCACTAAAACGAACTTTAATTAAATAGCGGTGTTAAGTGAATGAAATATTTATGATATTTGGTGACTGTCCGACAGTCACATTTGGATTAAACATTTCAATAAATTGTGATTTATTCCTTCATTAATTAATGGGCCAGTCTCTTACAAATAAGACTGGGTATAATTAATTAATTAATTACTCATGAGTTAATCTGAGCTTAGTTCATCAGAAAACGACCGATATTATTATAATATTATTTCAGGTACGAATAAGCCTGATAGGGGGAATTCTACCGTTAAATTAAACCTTTCTTAAGCTTGCACTTTTAACGGCATTGATTTTAATTACACTCATTTCCTTTTTTATATATTTCTTTCTTTCTGGTATACTTTCTAGAATTCAAAAAGTTATTGATTTTTTCGTTTAATCATGCATATTATTTGTAGTTTTACTTAGCGATCAAAGAGACGTAAGTATTTACAACGAAACCACTGATGATGCAGGTATGGGTTTATGCAGTGCGCAAAAGTGTGCGCTATGGTTTCGCCATGTAAATAACATGTCCAAAACTTCGGATATTTTTGTTTCAGCTTTTGTTAAACTAACTTTTTTTTACTGCTGCTTTACAGTGCTATTCGTTTTATGTTGTATTAACAGTGTGCAGCGCCTCACAAGATTTCACGTTTACTCAGAATGTTAGCTACATCATTAAGTTTCAGCTAGCATAAGGAACACCTTTTACGGGGAAATAATCCAGTTTATCCCCGGCATGCTTTGTCTGCATTGTTTAACTCAAGCTACATCGCCTCCATATCGCATTGCCGTCTGGAAGTGTTCGCATTTGTAAATTTATAACCGTGATGACAAAAGGATGTGTTTGGTAGGTCGAGAATTTGGTAGGAATTCAGGTTTCGCCTTACATTTCGAAGCACATTATTCGACTGAAACTCATGCTGAAAGTTCTGATTTGGCAAGAGGTAACTAAACTGATCTGTAACTAAACGGCTACTGTGGATCAGGGAATCATTACTATCTTTTAGCCTAAAAAAGGGTAACAATAATAACGATGGTATTGATGATAATAATAATAATAGTAGTAGTAGTAGTAGTAGTAGTAGTAGTAGTAGTAGTAGTAGTAGTAGTAGTAGTAGTAGTAGTAGTAGTAGTAGTAGTAGTAGTAGTAGTAGTAGTAGTAGTAGTAGTAGTAGTAGTAGTAGTAGTAGTAATACATTTTCATTGATTAATTTAAACAGCTCACCGAAATTGCAGTTACGTAAAACATGCTGTGATTAACCTAACGTTATGACTGTCGTTATTGCTACTAACATGAACATAATGTAATAAAATAGCATTTTTGTTGCTTTCGCAAATGACTGGACTCATTCCAAGAGTAGGTCTGCCTACATTAATCTTGTAAAATGTTTCCCAGGAATGGGTTCAAGCCATTTATGATAGATTCATGTTGTAGTTTGTCACATTTTTTTTCGAAAATCACAGCAAATTTTAGAGAAAACAAATTGCAGTTATCCTTACCTTTTTTGAAATTGTAAGTTAACCATAAAAAAAACCAAGACTATGAAATACCAGCATTTTATGTTAATTTCGTTATGCGCCCAAAATGTGTTAATTTTTTTAAATTAAACAAGTCATAATGAAAATATTGATTTAATAATTTGTTGATAAGCGAGCATTTGTAACATACTCAAACATAACTTCAGCGATTTTCCAGCTTAAAACAACAGATCGCCTGAGCGTAGGAGCGGTTAATTGACAGGCAGCCCTAATTAATGCCCATTGTCCAGGCTGATTCATGTGAATTTCACGTGATAGCTGAACATTATAATTCAGGAGAAACGGTAACAGATTTTATATAAAAAGGAATCCTTTTTGAATAGACAATTTATTTGGATAAAGGCGCCGAAGTTACACACTTTCGCAAATTTTCGAAATTAAAAAAAAACTAATTTTAATTGTTTTTCAGAGCGTATATCGCTGTCTCAGTCGTCGTCGCCAAGTAGTATCGTAGCAAGCGATAGTAGCGCTACTCTCGTCTTAAACATTCAGGGTATGACTCCAGGCGCTACGCCTGCAGCTACGCCTGGGCAAACTCCAGTGGCCACACCTAGACAGACGCCGAAACACACTCCGTCATCTTCGCCTTCAGGATCACCAAAGTCGAAGAGGAAACAATTACCTACAATTCATGAAACTGATCTGAGTCATTTAGAAGAAGAGCTTGAGAAGGAACTTAAAGAACGCAAAAGAGAAGCAGAAAGGCAAGAGAGCGACTGTAGCGGAAACAACGTAACATTTACAACTGACTCAGCAAGTACAACACCAATGGTTGAGCGCAAATTCAATGTTAGTGTTAATCAGGTAAAGGCAGTGAATAGTTAACGTTATGTTTAGTTTCTTTTTCTTTATTTTGAATAATATGTTGAAACATCAGTGTAACATACTATGGAAGTAATTATGGATTGGAAACAATTGTTGAGACATGGGCAAACAGGACAGAGTGGGACGGAACGGGAAAGGAGATGACAAGAGCGCCAATGGCAAAACAGGATGGACCGAAATATGAAGATTGAGTGAGCTGACACAGTTGAGACAACAAAGACACCATATATCACACTGAAAGAACTCGGGCAGAGAAGTCCCGATGTGACCTCAACAGGATGCCGCTGGTCTGCAGACAACAAAATGTTTAGTTATTTATATTATAACTACTATATTATAACTATTTTTTTGGTAATAAGGACTGTACACTGACGAAAATATTTTAAAAGCAATATTACAGCAATGCATGTATTTTTTGCGTTTTAGAACGGTACAGCCGAGGCATTTAGCATGCAAGTTCTGTCTCTGTCAAACTCAGTAAACACAAGTTATTCTGAGCTAAATGCCAAAGAGAGTTACGCAGAAGCCAGTAATAAGTACGTAAAGTTAAAGAAGGATAAAAAGAGTGGAAAGAAACATGGTTTGGAAACCTCAACACAGGTAATGAGTTGCAATCTAAAAAGAGAAGCACCAATATGAAAATATTTATAAACATTAATTAGGTACGTTTAGAGTATGACCAGTCGTTTTAGTAAGGTTAAGTAAGGCTAAAAACAGTCTCCAATAAAAATTTGTTAGAAGTCTAAACGTTGCAGAACGACACATTATTGTCTGGTTTAAGCGACTGGTCCAGAACTTGGTCAGTAAATAGGCAAATGCCATTGCTAGACTACTTCTAGACAGTACTACTTGCTGTACTGTACTCTTGCTTTTTAGTGTTAAGCCATTAACGAATTGTATGTGCATTATCACTGTTCGTTGAGTAGCTCATTTTAGATGATTATTCTTGATAATGGGTTAGATCCTGGTCTACCGTAACCATCCACATTAAGTAGTTTTCATGCCAACTATCCCCTAAAAATAAATTTTTATTTAAATTGAGAGTAAAGTTGTTAATTATTTTCTTTTGACACATTCTACTGCCAATGATAGAGTAGATGTGTGAGGGGGTAATTGTATGCTTCAATAAATGAGTGAGTTAGTCAGTTAGTCCATCATTCTATCGTCAGATCCACACGTTTTCCTTATCGCACGATTTTGCTTACAGCGAAACGTAAGAGCATAGAATGCTTGAAACGGGAAGAATGGTAGTGATGAGAACAAGTGGGAGAATAAGACATGTCAGGTGTGAGCTAATATATATTATAGACTGCTAATTATATATTATTATAGACTGCTAATGCAGAAATAACAGAAATGGACATAGAAAAGTCAGTAGAAGAGGTAAAAGATAAACCAGAAGCTGTGGGAATATTCTCCTCGCTGCAGATTTTGACAGCAGTTTTTGGTAGTTTTGCACATGGTGGAAACGATGTCAGGTACCAGAGTAAACGTAATTACGTAATTAGGCACAATAAAGTGAATTTTTCTGGCTAGCTTTTTACATACACTAACTGCTGCACAAACGACTTTTCAGATCTTTATAATTGCATTGCACGAGTTCCAGTTAATTTGGCTTTTCGTAAATTGTAACTTAATCGTAAAAGTATTTAAATAAGTTGCTTAAAATAACTTAAACTTTGTTATAAACTAAAATAATATCAGTTATGTTGGAAAATTGGATGTCAGGGTCGGGTATGAAATGTACATAATTTTTCTCTGTTTGTAGCAACTGCATTGGTCCAGTAATAGCCATATTTATGATTTGGAAAGAAGGCGCGGTAACTCAAGAGTCGTCGTCGCCTATATGGATTTTACTTTACGGTGGAATAGGAATTTCGATAGGGCTTTGGGTCCTTGGACAAAGAGTTATTAAAACAATGGGGGAGGATATAACAGCCATCACTCCATCCAGGTGGGTATGGGGTATTTATATTATAAAATCGGGCATTCTATAAAATGTCTCGGTGTTTTATGGAGTGCTAAAACAAACCAGGTAATTATTATTATTATAACTCTTTTATTAACCTCTTTTTGCAGGTATACAATGAATCATTTCAATCTAATACATCCAAGGAAATACAATTATACAAAAGTACAACTAGATCCAAAAACAAGTCACACAAAAAGACATTGTGAATAATTCTAGACAATGGTAAGAACTAGTTGACACACAATACTCAGATGTTGTTTGTCCATATAATACAAGAAAAATAATTACACAAAGTACAACATTCACGCACAAACGAAATAAATAATCACAACTAGAATTAGTAGCAATTATGGTTCAGAAAGTTAAATTATAACAAAATATATAAATTTATTTACCTTACTGTTTTTCACACTGTATATTCTCAGCTAACCCGAAGTAATAAAAACTACATTAGATTTTTGTAAATAATGTCTTTCACCACTTGTATAAATTTATCACAAACTAACGCGTTTCTTTTCAAGTAAATCTCTCTTAATTCCCGGTTGGGCAGAACATCGATAAGATTTTTCCTGGCTTCTTGGTCAACTAAACTACAATTAAAGAGTAGATGGTCAGAAGTTTGTGCTTCCCCACTATGACATGTGCATTCATTTGTGGCTGCTTCCCCGATACTGTGTAAAAAAGACCGTGCTCCTCTTTTCAATAACAAGTTTAGTGCTTTAGTTTCAACATACCTCTGCTTACTGTTTAATGGTAGAGTTAGTGGTTTTAGTACTGGGGTTGTGATATTAGTGGTTATGCCATCTAGTTGGTTCCTATGTTGAATTCTTCGCCTCCATTGCGAGCTTTGAAATTTGATAGACTCTTGTTTGGTGTAGCGTAAATTAATATACTCCAGGTTACCGAGATTTTCGGTTCTCATATTAAGCCCTTTGCATATTTTTAAGAAAGTTTTTGCCGTAGCCAAATGAGTTTTTATAGGGTGATTATTTGTTCGACGATTTAAAGGCAATGCTTCACAAATAAGTATTTCTTGCTTAAGTAAATCCTCATCCGTACAGCTCAAAGTTTTTAATATAAGTTTACTGACTATACACGAAAAAACTATATCTACTGGAGGCATTCCACAAATACATTCAATATTAGATTTCCTGGGATTGTACCCCACCCCCGCAGCAGCTTTCATTACGTCATACCATAAATCATCAAAATCAGCGAGTTTTCTGTTCATCCAGCTCGGCGCACCATAATGGTTGTCATTCTTAAACCTTTATTTTTATAAATTACGTTCTTGAGTTTAGCCCATTTCTTCCAAGCACTTTGCCTGGTTCTAGAGGTATGGCTATTAAAATTCATATGTTTATCGACAGTAATTACAAGCACTTTCGTGTTGTTAACATAATTAATCTCTTTGTTACCAAAACGTAATTTTGGCAAGCTGATTATTGATTATGATTATTTTGATTATTTTCAAAAACAATAGCTTCTGTTTTGTTTAAATTACAGTTCAACATCTGCCTCCATTTAGAACACCAGGCATAAAGTTTATCACATGACAACTGAGCCAATTCGTAGCATTCATTATTTGCGTTTGCGTGCACATAAATTGTGCCGTCATCAGCAAATTTAAACTTCAAAATATTTCTGTTTTGGTCAATTTCACTAAACATATCTGACACATACAGGATAAACAATAGCGGTGACAGGACAGATCCCTGCGGTACACCTATGTGACACAACATTTCTTCTGACAAATAATTTTCTATTCGTATTTTAATACGCCTGTTCTTCAGAAATGAACAAATCAATTTCAAAAGCCTGCCTGCTACCCCTGCTTGGGCTAACTTAAATATTAAACCATTTACCCAAATGCTATCGAAGGCCTTTGTGAAGTCACAGAAGACTGCAATTCCAGGACAGTTTTGAAGCCTGTTTCTTTCAATAGCGGAAACTAGTCTAAGCAGATATTGATTTCTGCTACGCAAGGGTTGAAATCCTTCCTGCTCTTGATCTATAATGTTGTTGTCATTTAGCCAGGTTCTCAATCTGATCTCTATGAGCTTTTCTACTATTTTGCCATAATAGGACGCAATCGTAATTGGCCTATAGTTTGATGGGTCACTGTAATCGTTTCTTCCATCTTTACGGAAGAATATTACTTTTGCGCTGTTCCATGGCCATTTACCTGTTCTTAAACACACATTAGCTAGATTTAATAATAAACTCTTCCCCCAGAAACCCATGTGTTTCAACATGAGTGGGTGACAACCATCACAGTCAATGCTTTTATTGGAAATCTTTATGTTTTTTATCGCACCGGTGAGTTCAACCATTGTAAAATTTTAGTTAAACCAATGATTAGTTTCTTGATTTAAATTAATTCCTTCGGCTACTTCATTTTCTACACATTCAAACCAAGCATGATCAAAAACATTATTGTATAAATGACTACCATTGAAAAATGTTTCATACAATATCCTAACTTTTATCGTTTTCGTTTGTATAATAAACATCATTTACCTTTAAAATATCTACACCATTTTCACTGCTATCTCCAAAGAATTTCCGATAAGTTTTCGAAAAGTCATTTCCTCTATGTACATTTAAATCTGCAGTATTTTGAAAAACCCAGTTATTTAGCTCGTCTGACAGTTTTTTTTGAAATTGTTCTTTTTTACTCTGGTAGGCATTTAGGTTTATGTAATTAGAATGCTGTTTGTAGCCTCTTTTCAGTTCTCGTAATTCGCTGGAAAGCACTGACAGCTGAGGTGTCCAGACGGGCTTACTGTGTGCCGAAATCGTTTTCGTCACCAAGGCTTCCTGAATAGCGTTTAGAAACAACGCCCACACGTTATTGGCATTTCCGTTTTGTAGCTCCGTTGTGACTGTCGGATAAAGTGCTCTCATTTTCTCCTCCAAAACATGCGACCAGTCTGCTCCGATTTACCCTAAACTCTGCTATAACGGGATAGTGCCCCATTGCGGGAGCCCCGGTAAAAAATTCCGCATCTTTGTCCACTGTTTGAGAGAGAACCTTTGCTGCTGTAAAGTTATTTGTTATAATAACATTAATATCTATAATACTTTTGCCAGTTATAGAACTGAACGTCTCAGTGTTGGGAGCTGGTATTGTTAAGTCCAAGTTTATATCAGCTAGTAAATCGTCTATTAATCGCCCATGTTCATTTGAATTTACATCCCATTGATAACTGCGAGCATTGAGATCACCAATGGACATTAAGTTACGTATTCCGTGAGTATTAGCAAACTTTTGGGCGTCTCTAACGTTTTTTTATATATTTTTGTATCAGTTCTTTTGAGTTTGGTGTCACATATATTGAATTCATTAAATATTTGTCACCATATGCTTGCATTATTATCAACACTGAATCCAGTTCCGGAAGTTCAAGCTCTCTCGTACTCGACAGCCAGTAATGCTTTTTCTAATTAGCACAGCGCATCCACCCGAGTATCCCCTAGAAGCTTTCGCAAAACTATTATAATTTGTTAAAGATATTTCACCCAAATCTTTTTCAATTACTTTTGTTTCTTGTACAGCAATTACATCACAGTTATTCTCGTTTGCAAACTTATCAATCGCCATTTTGGACCCACAGGAAAATTTAATAATATTAATCTGGCAAACTTTTAAACGTCTGCTTGAACTATATCATCGTATCCATTTAACTGGTCTTCCTGTTGTTTATAAATTGGGCAATCACGAGACCAAGCTTGGTGTTCGCTCTTACAATTTTCACACTTCATTCTGTCTGTCTGACATGCATTCGAGACATGCAGCATACACTTTTACGGTCGCACCATTTAGCCACATGACCAAAAAAGTAACAGTTATAACATAATAAAGGCCGTTTTTTGAAGAGGAATTTCTCAACATTACAGTATATATTCCCCACTGGTATGCCTTCTCTGATTGCTAATTCGAGATCTTTATCTGAAAGAAAACTGACTTTGACTAATGGCAATGGGGTTTTGTCTTTGCGCTTAAACCGTTCTACTTTGGCATCTGGAAATATTGCGTTAATTTCTTCTTCTACCTCTCCATCTGTCAAAGATGTGTCACAGTCTTTCAGGATGCCAACGGCATTTGATTTTGGTTTTCTTGCCACTGTGCCTTTACCTAAGAAGTTAGCTTGCAAACCACCCACTATTGCATTTGCATCATCTTCATTCTTAAGCTGAAGCTGTATCTTTCCTCTCGCTGTTTTATATGCCGTGTCAAATCTAACTCTAGGAAATACTTCACTTATATGTTTCTTAATGCTCATACTATTTTTCACAATTTCTTTCTCAGTGACATTCTCAATAATCACACTGCACTCGGGTTTATAATGCATATCTGTCATTGCACTTTCAGGTTTGCGGCTAATTCTGTTTGTGGATTTTCCCTCAGCAGCAGTTTTAACCACGACGGTTGGTTGCCTCTTTTTTGTGCTTTCCCTTACCGATGAGCTATAAGACGCTTTTTGTTTGTCTGACATCTTCGTTAAATTGTCTCATATTTTTCCTAATTCCAAGTCCATTTTAGACAGTTTGTCTAGTACAGACTTTTGCACTACATATTCTTGATTTTCTAGTAGCCAATATAATATATGACGTAACTTTGCTTGATTTTCTTCCTGTTCGACTAATTCTGTTATCTGCGTTTTTAGGTTGTCGATGTCGCCCCAACTGCGCTGGTTAATTTGAGTTAAGGAAACAGAATATTCTCTTTCTCTGCTTGTTCCTGGCTGTATGTCCGTTGAATTGTTTTTGTCGTAGAATGCTTCGCTTCACCTATTACAATTGGAACTAGCTTCCTGATAACTGGCTTTTTCGCATTTCTACATAGAGCGCAGCTTTTCCTTTCACCCATTGTAGGACCAGTTTGCGTTGCTATCTACCTGAACGTTTTTGTTGACAGGTGAATAGACCAATTAAGGTCTAATCAATGACACAATAGCCTCAACTAAGACACGCTGACCATGAATTGTAGAATTGCAATAGAACTTGAAGAAATCCAACAATTTTTCACTTTTAATATCTAAATCCAACTGTATAAGTGCAAATGTTTATTACCTTCTTCTTTTGTAGATATTTACACACAAAATGGTAACACTTTTATCATGTTAAACATAAAATTACTTTATTTTTTGGCAAAATCTGCAGAGCTTGTTAACAACACAAGACACGGTCACGGTTGCACACACACACACACACACACAAACCACAAGTGTCTAATAAATTTCTTCTACGCTTTTCCTGTGTATTATATATATATATATAATGCAAAAGTTTGTTTAGGCAAAGTGTGTTCTTGGTTTTTGGACGCGGACAAGCCATTTGGGCGAGGGAAACCTGGGTGAAACCGTTTGGGTGCCAGACACTTGAGTGCGAGACATTTGTTCACCAGCATCGACCCAGTCTGCAAAAATGCATGACTTCATTCTTGTGTTACAAGCCTACAACGCTAAAATTGTGCGATTCCTCTTTTATTACCTATATTGCATCTATGGGCGGTGTCATATTGGTGGTACAGGCGGAAATACAATGTAATAATGCAGGACGTAGCAAGTGCAGTGTAGTTTACTGATGATTTTACTCCTCCTTTTTAGGAAAATATTAGTCTGTAAGATTTTAATCTCACAACTTTAAATTTTATGCAGCGACAATTCTTTTGTTATGCTTTTCGTAACTTAGTTTAGCTGAATAAGTAGTACTACTACAACGTTTTTTCTTTACAGTGGGTTTTGCGTAGAAATTGGAGCAGCCACTACTGTACTTGCAGCATCTAACTTAGGAATTCCCGTCAGTACTACGCACTGCAAAGTGGGATCTGTCGTCTCTGTAGGATGGGTGCGTTCTCGGGCAGCAGTTGATTGGAATTTGTTTCGCAATATCATTTTAGCTTGGCTTGTCACAGTACCCTGCTCTGGTGCACTAAGTGCTGGACTGATGGCATTTTTTCTGTTTGGCATACCATAGCTCCATATTAAGGTATTTTGGGAAACAGACCGGGTGCAAATTTCACATCACGTCAAACTGTAAGTAATACTGGCAGTAACTATCGTATGTGATTCGTGAGCTGATATAGTGATGTGTTAATTTGCACATAGCTAGCTATACACTGCCACATTCATCAGTTAAAAAGTACATTTATAAGGTATATGGATCAAATGCATGCTTGACGTGGTTTACAGCCGAACAATCTGAACCTTAAGTAAGATGATGGTTAAAACAATTTACGTATCGTAATCACAACAGCTAGTACTTGTTTTACCATGAATCCACACAAAACTATTTTCTCTCACAGTAGGGCATGATAAACAGGCCTTACTGCCTTGCATTATTAATCATTAATAGGCCTACAAACTATTCACTGTACTGTAGTTGGTAGTAAGCATTGCTAGTACTGCAGCCAAAAAAATGCAAAGATGAATAAGGGCACTGACGCACTCAGAAAAAAATGAACAAAATAGGCATTTCTAGCCCAGTATAGTTGGATAACCATTACACACGTGTTTTTTTATCATTTCTACATCAATACACTTGAATTATAGCTTTGCTCTGCTATATGACATCTATTTACAGTATGTATACACTGTGTAGGAAACTTTGAGTTACTTTTTATATACTTTCGGAATATACATTAAATGATTCATTTGTCGCACGTCTTTTGATGTTTACTTAATGATATTTATTGTGGCATCAACTATCTTCAGTTTGATCTGGCAAATTGCCATGACCGTTATAATAAGCCATGCAGCCTGGCGATTTTTCATTTTTTAAATCAAATTGCATCAAATAAAGCTAATGGCCACTCAAGGTATGGGACTACAGTAGAAAGGCGAAAATATGAATATGTATACTTCAGAACCTTCATGAGCATTTTCAAGATACCAAGCGTAATAAGCTACTAATAGTTTTCATTTTACCTGGTAACACATAAATATGCCTTTAATTATTTTGTTGCTGTTTTCAGTATTGTGACAGGTAGAGTAGATAACCCTTCCAAGAAGCCATGTCGGTCCTTAATCTATATAATTTTATCACATTTTGTCTCGTTCCACCTGGTCAAATACCGGCATATCCTATCAAGCTTTGTACTTTTCTGTTCCAGCCTCTCAAATTAAATCCAATCATGTGTAAAAATGAATTTTGTACAAATTTATAATAGTAATTTGGCAACCTTGCACTATATTTTATTTGAAATTGCAACGTATGCAATGGGGTTTTCAGTTAAATGCTCTTTCAGCCAAATGCACTATGAAATATTACATTATGCTAGAATATTGTCATATGTACATGGTGGTATATGACCTTTTGCTAGGAAATACAAAATTAACGAATAACAAGTTATTATATAAAAAAAATGTTCAAACAATAGTGAATTTATCACGCCTTCAAAATTTGCCGTGAAAGCCTCATATATCTCACACAGCCTGCAATTTTGAGAGATATGATTAGAGTAGTGACTCGAAGAATTGAGGTCTCGTGAATTTCCAAGTCACTCAACTCGATCAAAGAAATTAATCCCAGCATTTTCAGATGACTGCTCCAATTATACTCCTCAAGACTGAAGACTGTGTAAAATTCACAAGGCTTTCACAACATGATAAATGCCCTATTATTTCAGCAATCCTTTGACGTAAAAAATTGTTCGGTACTTTTACTCATTGATTCTGTACCCGGTAGCTAGCTGTGTACCATCCCGTACAAAGTTTTCAGGGAGTGTAGCTGTTTAATTGCTTCGACTGCTTAGTCCTCTTACCTGAAATATATCTAACTTCTTCCTCCCATTTGTAAAATAGCAGTAATGTAAATTAGCGGTACAATCGACAAAAGTGCAACTAGGGAGTGTTTTGATTTCTGCATGCACCAAAATGGGTCAAAATGTTTCAATGTCAAAATTTTAATATGAAAACGTTTTCTTTAAATGTTTAAATGACTAAAATAAGACAATTTTCCTGCAAACTCACTTGTCGTGCCATGACTAAAATAATCATGTTACAGGCAGTGTGAAGCCTGGCATAAACAAGGCCAATTCATGAGGGGGGAGAATTTTCTAGGTGTACATATCATACTGATTCAGAAAAAGTGATGTAAATGACTCAATGGTCAAGGACAAAAAGCAGCCGATTATTGATTGTTGACTATTGCAGAACTATGATGTGGTTGAATGGTTGACCTGCAGAAAAGCATGCTTACAGCACCAGATGCTGTATAAGAAGTAAATGTTGTTGTGCAGCTTCGCATGTCAAAAATTGAACTGCTTGACAAACTTCATGATACACACATGTCAGTTGTACAATCCAATATGCTATAGCATTTTGAAAACCGTATTATTTACTACACTCCATACAGCTATTTTTTTCACTAACAGATTTTAAGTGCCATTAAAACAATTAACTCAGGGGCTTACTTGTTTTAAAACACTGCCATTTCACGCATTCTGTACAAAGCCTGAGTATTGTATAAAATATCTACAAAAAGTAAATTTACACAGGACTTATGTTCATTTTACACTTTGCCAAAGTCATTTTAGGCATTCTATATAGATCCTACCTGTTATACAAAATGTCTAAGAAAAATGTAGTGTAACAGCAAAAAAAGTTGCCTCATATTTTTCTCATAAGTGACAGATATTATAAAAAGACCCATGGTATTTTACAAAGAATTCTAAATTTTGCACATTGCCTATAGCAAAATCACACAAGTGTGCATTGTTCCTTGAAAATTAATTTAAAACAGCAAGTTAAAAGAAATTTAAGAATAATGCTTTAAGGGCTGCAAAGCAAGAATTTAACAGCAAATGTCTAATATTCGGTTTATTAGAGCGTTAAATAACCAGAAGTACAATAAATATCACACATCCCAATACATGCCACATATTAAATCTGCATTGAGCAATGACAGATAATAATTATAGTTATCACAGACTCTCCGTATAAAATTTGTATTTTTCAAATATAATGGAACTTGTAACCTGCACATGCTCAGCAAAAATAGATGTACACTAATGGCTTTTATAATGTTTCTGGAGTACTACCTACGGTAATTACAAAAGTTGCTTTAAAAGCCATTAACAAGCTGTTCGCCATTGCATAAACTTATCACAAAGACTGCATAAGGGAGAGAAGACCCACTTTATCTTAAAATCTTAGTGCATTATCATTATTAGTTATCCTTGTAATAATACGATTCTTGGAACATAAGGATGCTCCTAGAACAATAGAGAATAGATGTGATATATGCTGCAAGTTTGTGCTGTATATGTTACATTGCACGTGAACAATGTCAAAAGCACCATGAGGAAAACGTAATCACCTGAAAACCATTAAATATAAAACAAAGGAGCCACCTAGTTAATAATGCACAGTGCTTATTTACATAATAACACCATAAAAGCCATAATTCATATTACAAAATATGCATACAAGTTCACAAAACGACAGTGTATATCGTCGAGTCAACAGATCACACACACAAGCAATGCAAAGCTGTTATAAATCATAAGCCCATCAAGAATTTACTATTTGTCAGAAGCAAATTTAGTGAAATGATAAAAATAATTTACTCAAACCTTGTAAATGTCAATAAAACCATGTATATTGCTCACCAATCAACTAACCATATTATCAGCTAAACAAGCTGTTGCCACTTTCAAGTTGTTGTGCATACACAAATAATGAAAGAAACAACTCACGAAGTCTTGTGTCCATGCTGAAGGTATATGTGTTGGATGATTGATGAAATCTATACAAACCCTGCTTGGGTTGATTTATTTGTGATGTCATGCTACACGTGGAGGAAGTCTCTGACTGATTGTTATAGGCTAGTGTAAAAACTGATACTTTATCCACAAATTCTGCAACCCGATCTTTAGCTTGTTCTTCTGCCTAAATAAGCGTAAAGGTAAAATGCTTATAATGCTCACACTTTTGCCAAAGAAAATTTTTGGGTCACACATTAGGTTGTAAATTAAAACCAAAACATTGATGATGCTGTAGGTCCCCTCACTTTCATGTTTGACACCTTTAAGATCGTGACATTTGATACAAGGTTATTCTGTTTGATAAAACATAAAAAAGAACAATCATATACTGTTCAGACACATAATTTGTAATGCTCTTCTAAGCAAATGTGCAAGGCACCTCATATACAAATGTACTCAACTTATTTGTTCTGGGCGTAAGGTGAGGTCGATGGTTTATTCCTGAACCAGCACCATTCTTTACCCTTAGAGATCCTGTTTATAGTTGCCTTAATTGCAATAACACAATAATTGCAAATGTTCAAATCAAGGATTTATCTAACTCTCACCTGGGTAGGGGTCAAATACTTTTGTCAATGTTGGACTTGTCAATAGTTACAAGTCATTTAATTTCTCACACTGAGCTAACAGCTTCTTCTACTACACCGATAATTTCTCATATTGAGCTGATTCAGAGCCACCCACTATGTCCAACATTGTGGTACAGCTATTACCTGTTTATCCCAGATTTGGATATGCCCTTAGAGTGATCTTTGTACTTGACTACCAACTTGTCCCAAAGTTACCCCATACCAAAAATCTCAAGGCTACCCCAAGTGGTTTAGGTATAACTGACTTAAACTCGAGTTGCGGATGAACAATGGATGCTGCATGACAGCATAAGGTCCACAGATTTGGAAGGTTGGGAGATCTTAAAAAACAGCTAATACTTCATGATTCTCTTTCAGATACAAGTAATTTTCACAAACACTTAATGAACAAAATACAATCACAATCATTAAATTTAATCTACATGGACTACTGGTTGGGAAAACCAATTTCTTTTATTATATGTAAAGCAATAATCATATCCTGATTCTTCAAAATGTTGGGATAGAGTAAAACAATCCAATAAGTGCATACCTCAGAATTCAATTTACCCCGCTCATTAACAGGAAACACATGCAGGAAGTTGTCATCAGTTTTAGCACCTTCACAGTGGATTCCAGAAATGGCAAAAGCTTGTTGCTGATTGTCTTCTGCTTGGCTTATAATAAAGAGAGCCTACAGAAAAAAAGTGACAATTCTCATATGTAGTTTCCAAAATGGATTCAAAATGAATAAATGGACTGCCTGACACATACCTTCTAAGTAATAATTAAGCAGTTATACATGTAGTTACTTTTACTTATCGTATATATTAATTTCAGTGGTATATATCTAAAACCGATGAGGCGACGGCACCATTTTAGCCAATCCGTACCTCAAATGAAAGGTCTCCACCCATAGGTTCGCACCTGGGTGTTTACTTTTCGAATTGGGTCCAACGGGACGAATGGGGGGCAAAAAATCTCCAAAAATGGCCATTTTTTGCAAAACTTATATCTGTTATTTCTAGAGAATGGGAACGTGCCGGGGCGGTGCCAGTAATGGTTAGATAGCCTGTTCAATAGTGTAATAGTCATATTTAGATATAGCGGGAGAGCCACGAATGCCCGCTACGGGTATTTTCCCAACCACACAAATTTTGCAGAAAACTGCTCAAACAGCCTCCAGAAAAAAATTCAATTTGTGCAACTGTTTGGGCATGTTGGGAAAAAAAAGCACATTCGCAGAAAGAGGACGAAACGGTCTACAAAATGTTGAAGGTTTTGTTGAGAGAGGTCCACTAGACGAAACGGGAAGGGTGTATTTCAAAGTTCTTTTTCAACCCCCAAAAGCTACACCCTATCTAGAACATCCACTGTCTTTGAGAAATTGTGTGGCTGTTCCAGGTATTGTTGTCACCCACCGTTCTACAGTGTTATAGATTTTACATGTAAGTAAGTTGTGTTAGCCTATTATCATCTGAGAAGCAGCAAACAAAACTACGTAGAATGTTTGTGCATTATTGGTCATTGGTAGGCAGACATAGAGCATTTATTATAGCACACAGTTTCGACTTTGTGCAAAATGTTCTGAATGGTTTCGCTGTGATACTGTATTGTCGGTGCTGATGCTGTAGGTGTCATCACCGTTGGCATCATCATCATCATTGCCATCAACATCATGATTACCGTGTGTTGTGTTGTGGGTGGTAGTGTGCTGTGGGTGTTGTGCTATGGATGGTGTGGTGTGGTGTGCTGATGATGGTGTGGTGGGGTGTGTGTGAGGTTGGTGGAGTGGTATAGGTGATGTGTGGTGCGGTGTTATGTTGCAGTATAATGTAGGAGGTATGGTGTGGTGGCGTGTGGTGTATTGAGTGGTGTGGCAGGTTGGTGTGGTGTGGTGTGGGTTGTTATTGTGAGTTTATGTGCAAAATTCTTTTGCGGGGTTTGGTTAGTAGCATTATTATTGAGTTAAGTTTTTAGGTAGGCAAAAATTACATATCAGTGTTCGTAATTTCTCGGTCAATTTAAAATTACGCGATCGAGTTCAGACCAAGAGACAGACAAATCGCTGGGTGGGACCACCAAGATCGAGACTGATACACAGCTGATAAACACTCAGACTGATTTGCCGAAACTGATCTGTTGGCTTTAATTTGTTCAAGAAATACTCTATAATAACACTAAATCTAACTAATTTGGATACTGACCTAAATGTACAAAACTAAATATAAACTACTTCAAGCTTTCATTCTAAACCAAAGTAAATATTTAAAAAAATTGTTGCAGTAAACAACAAAATTTAAAAAACACAAATCCTAGATAGGAGTGTACAGGATGATACTGCCTCCAGGGATGGACACACATTAAAACATTAATACACGTTGTACTTTGAAACATCACTTTATTAGATTTATATTATTTTATTATTTTATTAGTTTATATTATATTATTTAAATATGGGACTAGGGGAGTAAAAAAGCTTGAAAATTAGGAAACTATACCCTGACAATGTTAGGAATATACAAGTTATCAAGATGCCAACTCTTCACAACAACAGTTTATAACCTACGGCGTGTAAAAGTTGTCTTTGGTTTTCATAAAATTACATCAGTGTGCCTGTGCTGCTTGTGACTTTCCCATTTGCATACATGCGAAATCATCACGCTGCATAGACAGCAGTAGCAAACACAAGATTGTTAATTTTTGGAGCCCTCTATCACGTGATCTAACATTCTTAATTATTATTATTGTTTATTTTGTATACAAAATACACAGCACATAAAATAAATAAAAAAACTCTTGTAAGAATATTAACAGTGAACTAGCAAAGGCCCCGCAAAAACCTTAAACCCACGGGAACAAACCATACCACATCCAACACACCACATACCACACAACCCACACCACACCACTCCACCTGCAACACACCACACCCACCACACTACACCAACTCCACCCACACCACGCTACACCACACTGCTCTGCACCACACCACACCATTGTACTCCAATGCCCTACCCGCACCACACTATACCACAACACCTGCACCACACCACCCACATTACACTACACAAATTTTAAACCATATGCTGCGACAAATGCTATTAGACCCATTCACTGATGTTCAATAATGCACGAACATTCTACATAGTTTTTCTGATTACTTCGCAGACGATAACGAGCTAAGAGATGTGACTAAATTGTAGAAGAGTAGAACGGCGGGTGAAGGTAATACCTGGAACTGCCACGAAACGTCTCAAACTCAAAGACAATGGATATTTCAAACAGTGCACAGCACTGGTGGGTTGAAAAAGAACTTTGAAATACATCCTTTCCATTTCAGTTTTGCTGATTGCTTCGCGGATGATAATGGGCGAAGAAATATAACTTACACCTAGAAGAGTAGAACAGCGGGTGAAGGCAATGCCTGGAACTGCAGTGAAATGTCTCAAACTCAAAGACAATGGATGTTTCAAATAGTGCGCAAATTGGAAATACACCTTTTCCATTTCGTCCAGTAGACCTCTCTTGCCAATGATACCTTCACATCTTGTAGACCATTTCGCCCTGTTCCCGTGCGTATGCTTATTTTTCTCAACATGCTGGTACAGTTACACAAAGCGAGTTTTTCTAGAGGCTGTTTGTGCAGTTTTCTGCAAAATTTGGGTGTATTTGTCAGGGAAAACACCGATTGCGGGAAACCATGGATCTCCTGCAAATTCTAAATATACCTATACCACCCACAAATTGTTTATCAGTGTTATCATAGTCGTCACTGTCGACTCTCACAGAGACTGACTATCAAGACCAAGACCTTTTAAAAAGCTATATTCTTGACAAAATCGAGATACTAGTCTCACTGCATGCGCTGTTACGCAGGAGCTAATTGCATGTTGCACCGTAAGTCTACACAGAAAATCTACACTTTAATCTCTTAGCCTTCTTAAGTTTCTTAATTGTGAATGATTTTTAAATCAGTATAAAATTTGCCAACTGGTATACAATATCAACAGTTTTATAACAACATAATATGACAAATACCTCTGGCGTCAACAAAAGGTAAACCGTCGGACTCAGTCCAGATGCCACGATTTGACTGGCTTCCACAATGCAGACAACTTCCGCATTGTTTAAAGTCTGGAACATTTTCCAAGGATATTTGACAGTGGCATTTGGAAACTCACTGACAGGATAGATAACACTATTATAGCATGGGTAAGGTAACTTTTCCCAACCAATGTCACGCAACAATCCTACAATATAAATAAAAGGTTTTATTTTGTTTGTTTTTGTTTGTTGTTGTTGGAGGAGGAGGGCCAAAAGAGGTCCTATATAGTTAAGTGTTTAATCTTAGAGGATTAACCTTAACAATGAGCTAGGTAATAAGTAAAACCTGCCATTGAGTAGGTTCTGATTTGAACTGTGGCAAACCATATAAAAATCTAATGTTTAGACAATAGAGTACATTTCAGATTTGGGTACTAAACTGAAAGGATGATCAGAACTAAATGTGATTCTGGGCCTGCCATATTGAAACAGCTATTTTTCAAGTCGATGTGCATACATCATGACACAGCTTAAAACACTTGGTTAGATTCTGGTCATGCCATTGGTATATTGATAAAATCTACATTAAGTGCTAAATACCAACTTGCAGTGTTGAGAACTGCACGCAAAAAAGGAAAGGAAAAGACTGTTGGAACTGTCTTACACTGAACGTGAAGAGAACAATGATGATAAAACACACTTCAATGATGAAGAAGTTGAAAAGTTTTTGATATTCTATTCAAATGAACCCATGTGTTTTCACTTAAAATAATTCTAGAAACTAGTATGCCACAACATCTGTTCACATAAAAATGCGAACCTCACATTAGTTCAGCTATTTGTTTAATTCCATCAACAAGTTATCAAGAAAAAAAACTATTAATACTAAACCTTGACCAGCTTGAGAGAACAATTCAGCTGCACCACCAAGTGGCTTGGTTACCACACCTACTAAACCCTTTCCCATACCAGAAACAATTCCAGTCATAGCTGTTGATGCAGAGAGCTGTGCTGATGAATGAGAAATTGTTTGTAATGGCTGGTCAACCATACCTGCCACAGCACCTGAAATTTGCTTCATTAATAAGTCACCTTTCTTTTCCTTTGTCCATTTTAGAAGTCAATTTAGTGTAAAATGTACTAAATTGAGCCATTTTCTTACATCCCTTTCATGGTTAAAATTTTATAACTGGCAGTTACGTGCCAGAATGTACATGTCATGAGCAGTATACTCTATGTTTAATTAATAAGAGTTATACAAAAATGTAATAATAGTACAACGGGCTTTTAAGAAAGCTAAATGTTCTGCATACCTAACAAACTGATACAAAATCCAGTAAGACCTTGTTTTAGACCGGCTGAAAAATGATCGGGTTTATGTCTCCTATTTGCTTCCTGGCGGATAAAGTGATCTTCATCCAGAGACAATCGATCCATGTTTCTTGAAAAACTTGATGCAAAATTTGTCATAGATGTTAAAGTACCTAGAAAAGAAATTGCAAACTTGGTAATCTTGGGTAGACATAATTGTCGACACAACATTGTTTTGCATGTATAAATTTTATACAACAAAAACTAACATTAATGATTAAAAATAGCTTTCTCTTTTCAACATGTTAGCATTAAGGTAACAATTATAATGGATGTATCGTTGCATTTTGACAAAGCTCAGTGCAAATGTATTTATAACTATGACTACAAAATCACTGACCTCAATCAACGACTTTTTTACACCACACTACAAAATCGGAGCAGAATGTATTATACATTATTTACCAGCAGATATATGTCGAAGTAAAGAAGATGCCCCTTGCGAAACTCCTCTAATAAATGAACCAGGCCCTCCACTTATTGCTTCATAGGGCAGTCTCACAAAATCAGCCATTCCACAACCTACTTCTCTCAGCAGGCATGTAGGATTCCCTAACAGATCGAGGGAGCCTACCACAAGCCCTAAAATACATGTAAATACATACATGTGTATACACACAGTGTTAGTCTCAAATTTAACAAGGCAACTTGAACAATTGGAAATTAATTCCTTGGTCTAATCAAACTATACAATTTCATTTTAAACAGCAGCGGGTTACAATTTGTAAGTGTAACCCGCTGCTGTTTAAAACCTCTAACAATTTGTATTTGTGTAGAACTAAGAGCATGTTCAGTCAATTTAACTATCCATTGTTGAAATACAGTGACAGCTCCATATACCAAACTTCAAACAAAGTTTAAGCTAACAGCATAAGTAATGTTTAATTATACCTGCTCGGAGAACTGTCGATGTAACATAATGCGACAAGATGGCATTGATGAGCTGCTTGGGTGTGGTGCAAAAATCCCTTCTTTCAAATGCAGCAAAGGTTAATGGTGTACTATGTGAAGCCAGGAACAATTTCAGTGAAGCATGAATACTGACTAAAAGACTGAGAGAGCTCAACGACAACATTTGCAATCTGATTGGCTGGCGTAGACATGTTGATGTATATTGTACAATACTCGGTAATGATCGGCAGTTGAAGTTTTGATTTGGATTGTAAGTCCTAGTTGGTATAAAACTATCCACCATATGGAGCACATCAAATATAAATGTGTCTTCAAGAAAAACAGACATCGGCTTTAATTCCAATACTAGTGACATTAAGCATAATTTTTCTTCAACTTGCAAAACAGAATGAAAAACTACTAAAGATTTCTTCCTCAGCAGTGCAAATCTTTGTGCTGGTACAAGAAGTTCACTCTCCTTACAGTAACTCTGCCCTGTGCCATCATTTTGTCTCATCAAAATCACCGGAAAATCAAAATTGCCCTGACCAATCATCTGATTATCGATTTGCAAATTTTCAACACAAATCAGCAGATTACATTCTGTCATATTAAGTTTTTTATTAGGCGATATGCTTTTCACTTTGTTAGGTGAATATGCTAAAAGCAAATGAGTCATGCTTACTCTTGCAATTTCTCTGTTGTATGACGAAAATGTTACGTTATCAAGAAGTATAAAGCAACACTGCTGAAGGAAGATTGACAAATCAATCATTTTAAGAATGTGTTTGCTTTGTGGCAGATCTGCCTTTGGGAATTGCAATGACTTATCTTGTTCGTTTTCAATTTCCTCCTTATACGAATGAAATGAGATTGGTTGTTTATCAGTTTCCTCACGCACTACAGTTGTTGTGAAACGACTGCGTATTTCCTTCGCAGAAACTTCTGCTCTGGTTACGGAGTCTATAAATATATGCATGGTGTGACCAAATTTTTCTAAATGAATTTTGACATCACAGCAGTTTGGAATAGTCACTAGCTGATCATGCTCTTCCTCAATAGATATACCTGCCAAAAGAAATAATTTTGTTGTCGCTAAAAATGACATACATTTACTTTAATGCCACATTTTCACAATAAAAAATTCTGAATAATGATTATGGGAATATGCATGTGGAATGTAGGACTAACTTTAATAGCAAAAATAGTTTTCCAACAAAGTTTTCCTATTAAGAAATAGTACTTTTGTAGTCTCATGTTTGTACGAGTATTTTCCCGGCTTAATCAAACGATCACTGGTAAAGCCTGCGCCTCTGAGATGAGGCACAGAACTGGCAGAAGTGTTTGGTAATGTCTAGATGCTAGAACTCACATTCTTGTCTCTCAGTGAAAGAAATAGCCAGTATAATAGACAAAACCACCAAGAAGCAATTGCAAGCACAGACATCATTCATGATGACTTATCTATTCCCTTTTGCTCAATCAAAAAATGCCATCTCAAACTTATGTAAGCTTATCCAAGTTTACACAATTTATGCAGCTGAACGTATGAGCTACGTTCTATGAGCAGGTAGGAACAGGTTGAACAATAAGTTGTTCAAAATCATGTAAATTATGTATGTTTGTGCAAGTCATGCAAGATTATATATGACTATCAGTTAACCAGAAAAGCTGTTCCTTACTGTTGTTAAAAACAAATCTAATTCGATTATGACATTTCACTCAGGCAGCCATGCTGTTATGACAGATATCACTGTCAGCAAAATGGATAACATGTCTAGTACAAAGCTGGTGCAACAAAAACAAGATTTTGTGAATGAGGCCAAACATAAATACGCTAATAGATATAGTTACTACTTTTACATTGTGTTATATTATAATTAAGTTTAATTATATATGTGGTAGGTTTGCCTAGTTGTCTTACCAGAACTCCAGTACAGCATATCATCCTTTTGCTGTCCTAAATGGAGTTGTGGCTTTTGTACAGGACTGATTTCAGGAAACTTTTTTGACAGTAGCGAAAAGCTGTAGTGAGCAGAACTTTTTGGAATGATTATTGGCAACTGAGCTATCAACTCAGACTCTTCTTGAACTGTAAGACCTAGAAAAACAGAAGTGAGGTTGAAATGTAAATAAAGATATAAAAACATTCAAATTCCATATATCTACATATCATTGGAGTTTTTAAAAGCATTATTTCGAATAGAAAGACTTGTTCCAACCTTTTACTGGTGGAGTCATACATTGTCCATAATTAAGAAGAAATGAGCAGTTATTGTATAGCAATAAATCCGGAAAATCCTCATTGTCAATCATCACGTACACAACACCCTCAAATAACTGCACCGATACAGAATAACATCTTGTCTTCAAACCTAAAAAATTTTCAAATACATATAAAAATATAGCAAAAACAACAGTGTTTGTTGTCCTTGTTATACATGTGTCATGAAGAAAAGGTGGAACTGACAAAGATCAGTAAAGTAATCAGGATCACCTATAAAGTTTGTATTTATGAGGACCACCTCAGGGCAATTTACAAAAATAAACTTCAGTGACATATAAAAGAAATCATTATCAGTGTAATTATTAAGGAATTTATGAAAAGCAATCTTGTAAACTTAGTTCGATTATCCTTGCATATTTTCATGGATCACCTTCAAAGTTAATTGTAAATTTGTAAAAATCACCCTCACTAACACTCGGGAATTTACTTGTTAGAAAATAAAAATTCGGAACTAATACATTTCATATACAAACATCACAATGAAACTTTTGAAACTAAAGTATGTTTTTTTGCTTAGTTATGTGACTTTCATTTTAAAAAAAAAATCCATTTACATCAAAGATTTTTCCAGTAGATATACACTGTTTGTAATTAAATTATGGACACTACCTTTTGAACTGCTACTGTCAAGATATGGCACAGCTAAGACTTGTCGTGAATCACAATCGAGATTCAGCCGTAGAGGATAACTGACATGTGAGGTATAACTTGTGGGATGATATGACTCCCACTCCCCATGACTCAAACTTAGGTACAAAGTAAGACTGTTGTATAAACCAGGAACTTGATCATCAAGCTCTTTAGCTGGCATGTCCCACAGCAGAAGGTAATGAAGAATGGCTAATTTCTCTCTAAAGGCTGACAGACAAGTTGGATAACTATCTAGTGTCTGTACGTCAACCTAAAACATAATTAATTCCAGATAATTAATCTGAGGATAAAACTTTGATTATTGCATAAGCTTGACTAAAAAGCTTAATTATTAATAATAAATAGAATTTAAAGACATCATGTTAATGCCAGAAGTAATCTTCCATATTGTGCTTTTTGCCTCTTAAAGATTGCTTATTCACTTCAACGCACTTAAAATATAATAATTTAAGTTCCATTAAAATGAAAAAAAAATTAGCCTGTCATATTGTTTCCACAGTTTATTAATGTTTAATAGTTAATACGTTATTAACAAAAATAAATCAACAGCTCACTAACATTCTAAAAAATGAATAATGTCTTACTTTTTCTGTTGTATTAGGTATAGCATAGGTTCTAACATACAGGTCATACTCCACCATATTGACAATTGCAACACGAGAAGTTACAGTTACAAGTCTAATGCCGTGTTTCATTGTAGACTGGAGAGTAAAATAACAACACTGAAAAAGTTCACAAAGATTAATGAAATTAAATAATAATAACTACAGATAACGCATAAATTCATTTCACACAAAACAGATGAGAAATGTAATACTGAGAAAAGAAATGTAATACTGAGAACTATGTTCTCCAAAACAGAAATTTGAAAACTAAACAAAAACAAAAGATAACTGAGGACATTTTTATACAGGTAATTAATTAAATACTTTCAAATTCCCAGTTATAACACATGACTTTGTTCTCTCAAAAGGTCAAAACCAGAGCTTTTTGGCTGTAAAATCAAGACACCAAGTTCCTATTCTTTGAAATGATTTCCACAATAACACAAATTAATTCTGACGACAAGTAGGGTAGTGTTTTACTCCAAGTAACGGTATTATGAATCCTTATTAACTGTCAGTTAGGCGAAACTAATTATTAAAGTGTTTGAACCCAATTCAAAAACAAAACTCCTAACTATAACTACAAGCTGCCACAATGTTCTGTCTGCAATACCTGCACTTTAGCACTGTTGCACATGTACAATGTAGTATGCGTGTAGCCTTGCTTGCAAAGAACACCCTGTATTGCAGGATGATATCTTAATGACTGGTCTTCTTCTTCCGACAGGAATAAAGGATCAGAATAAAACATTTCATCACCTCTTGGAAGACCGATCCTAAATGTATTCTGAAAATAATGAAATCCATAGATAAATTTAGATCAAATGTAGAAAGGTTAATTATATGATAGAAAAATGACTATAAAAACTAGTATTGCCATACAATATAGCATATAAAACAGTGAAGAAGGACAACAATTTAACACGATCTAATAGCAGAGCTACACACACACACATATTAGAAAGTGTGCTTTTAATCATAAACATATACTGGTCACTGCAGTGCACTGCATTTAATAAAATGAGTTTTTTACTAAATACATAGACACGGAAACACCAGCTCCACGAAACCAATTAATCACAAAAACCATTTTCTTGAACAACTGAGTTGTGTTCATAATACTTTACAATATCCACCACTTCAGTTAGCAGCTGCTTTATAATAACAAAAACCTTTGAAAAGTTATAATAGGAACATTATCTGACCTCAAATCTAGGCGGAGCCAGCACTTGGCTGCTCGGGATAGTCCACTCAGCATTGATGTTACAAGAAATAACAAGTGGGTAATCTGTATCATTGATTATCAAACACCATGGCTTAACATCCATTAATAAAGTATTACAACCAGGCCAGTGTTGTGACATGTCTACTGCAAGCTCTATGTCAGGCTGTTCCAAGTAAAACTCGACAATAGCCGTTCTCTGGGGTAAACTGTAACAACATTCTCTTAACTGCTTTATGTACCTGTTTTAACAGAAAAAGGAAAGAAATATATTAGTGTTTAATGTAAGCATTCGATAACTGAAAAACTTTACATAAAACAAACAAACAGGAAAAAACAAATCCGACATTATCATGCAATCATGTTATACAACACCTTTCTTTATCTGCAGAATTATAAGGCCACAGCAACTCGTAATCAGATTGCCACGACTGACAAAGATGGTCAATATCAGGATTTTCTAATGGTAATCTTGGTACTTGTTCAATCATGCCTACTGACAGAGGCAATGTAGGAGCAGAGGGCTTTAGTTGTGGCCTGTTAAAAATACAAACAACATAGTTAAAAATATAAAACATAGTAAATTTAGTCTAATAAAAAGTTAACCACAAAAGTTTCCAAGATCTTCTAGTGGAGTATAGTGTAAATTTCTGAATTTGAAAAATTGGAATACATCTATGGCATGGATTAGCATAGCGGCCCAAAGCACAGAAGGTTTTGAGTGCTAGTGGAGGTGCAAAATTTTTCACGCTTTCTAATTTAGTATTGCTTTTGTGTGTTTACATGATTGATTTCGTACTATGTGTTCATATAGTGTGGACTGTGATTCCTCTGTTGATAAACCTCTAGTGGCTTATAATGTAAATTTCTGGGTCGGAAAAGTCAGAGTACCTCTGTGTTATAACGGTTAACAAAGCTGCTCAAAAAGTAGAGGAAAGTAGTGCAAATCCAGCTGAGCAAAAATGTTTAGGCTTTCTAATTTAGTATTTCTTCCATGTTTATATGATTTTGTCATTTCCCTATGCATGAAATAAGTGTACAACACGCAAACAGTGCCCATGTTATGATTGCACCATTGTAACAGTGGCATTGTTCACTGCTGATCTGAATCTTCATAAAATTCATGAAACCAAACTTTCAAGTAACTAACATCTTAAGTTATACTAAGATTGCTTTCTTGGTTTAAAATTTCAATAGTAAGGTAATTTGTCAGTCTTGAATCTAAATGTATCAATTTACTTATTGATAAACTCCTTCAACTTAATAATTCACTTGTCAGTTTATCTGATACAATGTCATTGTTGAACTTATTTCTGACTGCTCTGATGATGTTCAATTTCTTGTGAACAAAAGCTTAGTGTGGTATTTTTGAAGGAAGAACTTTGTGTTTGACTTTTATGGATTACTTTCGCTTAGTCAAAAATTGCCGTGAAACACAGTTTGAGCAAAAGTGGAACGGTTATAATGGTACCAGAATCTTTCAAATTTTTATAAATTTTTTACTTGATAACAATAAATTGCAAAAATGTAGTCCTATGCAGCCACATAAAACCACTTTAGAGACCTAACGTCATTATACTGTCCACGGAATCACTGGTCCTAAACAAAATAAGTAATAAATAAGGTACGCACGCTAACTGGAACGTTACGCTATGAGTGAGTTCACCACCAACAGGCCATAACTGATGTTCCCGTCCTTGACCTTCAAGTTCTATACGTTGAGTTGTCTTGATTCGTGGGGTGTGAATGTTCATAGTAAGAGACAGTGGTAAATGTGTACGTACCACAAAGAGTGGTGTGAACAATACCTATGAGACAGAAATGGAAGTTTAGTCTGAAATTAAAATATTAAAGTAAAAGCTTGGTCATTATTTATGCACATAAAAACCATCTACTTGTGAAAAAGAGAAATAACGAAATCAAATTCCCAACACTTTATGTGTGACAACCACCCCAGTTAATTAATAAAACACGATCAATTTGAACATTCATGTTACTCTATCTGCAAACTTCATGCAGAAGTTGACAGAAATTTCAGTCAATTCAACCAATCATTTACCAGCACATGTACTGGGCCAAAACTCTACAGATAGAAATTTTTAAAGCAAATACAAAACAATTAAACTGAGATTTTAATCCTTAATTGTTGCTAGCAAAAAGTTGGTAGCCATTTAGGGTGTCTTTTGTCATGTACATTTATTAAATTTGTTAAATATTTACACGCCACTTACTAAAGGAAAGGATTTGTTTCAAATTAACTAATATTAAATGTAACACACATCTATTTATTAGTACTAAAAAGGAATTTTAATGTGACTGTCAAATTCACCTGATATGGAGAAATATAGAGAGTAATAATCGGATAGGGAGATCACTGCTTTGGTACAATTTTGCTTGCTCTAAACTCCACAGCTAATAAAAAATGTATATAACTGACTGTGTATACTATTTGGCAAGTACTAAGTGAAACACGAGGCCGTTTATGCAAATATTCCCCAGTGCACTCGAGTGCACTAGCTAGCAGTTCACATTCCACAGATGGATAAATTTAAACACATTTAAATTGAAAGGTTAGCAAACTACTACTTTTGCCCAAAACTACCCAAAAGTAATTGTAATTGTAAGTATTTATGCAAACGCAGTAAAATTTTTTTGTATAAAATAACACTTTTAAAAAGTATAGTTTAATTAACGTTGCAGTTTTAAGAATAAACCATCCCTATGACTACAACGCATTAACTAATAACTGTTTCGACAGCAGCATACAATGATGTGCTTATGACTCTATGGTATAGTGTATTCCTAGCAGTCTATGTACCATTGCCATTTAATTGCTCTTAACGGAGGAATTGTATATCATAAGGAGTTGAACTTTTTACCAAACTGTGCATAATTTTCAGTAGTTTATAGGTGGACAAATTACTTTGTTGAGCAAGTAGACCAACCCGATCAGATCAGTTGTCTGGATGAACCAGTCAATGCATGATAAAGCACTAAACAGAATGCCAGCTTTACCACCATGACGTCAGCACTAAATGGTCACACAAACAGAAAACTGTGTGATGTGATCAGGAATACAGCTAAAGCATAGTAAAATCATCTAATTATTTACTTAATTCACTGATTATTTTACAAAATCAATCATAATATTGTTTAAGAACATGTTCGTTTAACTTTTGTGAAAAAGCAATGGTGTGACTGGGCTTTTACTCTAATGTCCTTTAATTTGGTTTGAAGCTATGTGTTCTTAACTTTAGACATCATACAAAAAATTACTTTTGTTTGTTCAAAAAATTTCTTTTCATCTAGGTAAATGACTCAATACTCTATTGACTTAATTAGCTAATTCTCTGTCCATAAAAAGGGGCATCAAATTTGGCACACTAGACAATTCCGGTAAATAATTACAAAAAAATACGCACTAATGCAAAAGCTACAATTTGATGCAAGTCTAAAAGTTAAAATAATTTATAACTGCTAAATAGATGATTACCAGTTTTTGGAATATGTCACCAAACTTCTGCTTTATCATTTGACACCAAATATGTATAAAGCTGCCTTTCTCTACGAGTGGTACCTTGACAAGCTGTGGCTCACCTTCAACATCATTTAACTGAACTGAATGAGACCAATCCGTATCAAACCTCAATAGACGGACTTTTAAAACTACATCAACATCATTCTGGGAGAAAATAAAAATAAATCAACATTTGAACACATCAGATACAACATACTTTTCTATAGAAAAGAGCACAAAATGGCGGCCAAATCCTTCTATGCTAGTACGTTCATTAAAATTAAATATAATTTATCTAGCAGCCATATAACAAAAGTTTATAACTTAACTTCTTATTAACATAAACAGATTTTTACAAAACCTGTAAAAAACAAGCCAAAAAAGACTAATTATAACTACTTTCATAATAATCTAAACTGATGTATATACCCTAATAAATCGACTGTTAAACCCAGTGTCTTGTTAAAATAAGGAAATTTGCCATTCACCTGCAGAACACAGGATGGCAAGGAAGATTTCTGCAATAAGGGCAAACAACAATACTTCCAAGCTGGCTGTATATTCTCACTGTTATGATAGCGAATGTCCACCTCTAACTGCTGAGTTAATCTGTTAGAAAGTATCAGTTCTCCAAAGACGATTATCTGAAATAATTATAGTTCATAAAATAGTATCACAAGTTCAGGTCAATTATGGCGCATTATGAAAAAAATGTGTCTTTACTTGTTACATTGGCACATATATGCCATAAATTAAGTTTGGAAACACCTCCCTTTATTAGTCATTTATTATTTACAGCACAATTGTTGCAAAAAAACTGTGAAATCAAGTTTTACTATATACTTACTGAAAGTTAACAGAAAAATAGTAACAGCATTAATTACCTGTTTTTGGAAATTTGTTAGTTGTCTTATCTTCACAATTAATATTTTGGTAATGTCTTCACAGAGTATTTCTGCTACAAAATTGCCCAGCTTATCTATGGAGAATCCTGTACTCCAATTTCCACCCATTCCATCTAAACTGAACCTTAATTCCTAAAATATGACACAAATTAATATGAGACGTGTGCAAAGAATGAACACAGTATGCATGTTGAAAGACAAGAGTTTAAATGATTATACGAGAAGTTTGGGTTAGTAGTAGTAGTAGTAGTAGTAGTAGTGGTAGTAGTAGTGGTAGTAGTAGTAGTAGTAGTACTAGTAGCAGTAGTAGTAGTAGCAGTAGCAGTAACAGTAGCAGTAGCAGTAGCAGTAGCAGTAGCAGTAGTAGTAGTAGTAGTAGTAGTAGTAGTAGTAGTAGTAGTAGTAGTAGTAGTAGTAGTAGTAGTAGTAGTAGTAGTAGTAGTACTAGCAGTAGCAATAGCAGTAGCAGCAGCAGCAGTAGCAGTAATAGTAGTAGTATTTTACTGACTAAAAATTATAAAATACAAATTAATGGTCCAGCAAAACAAGCACTTATGAAATAGAAATATGGTGATGTGACAACAAACTCAAAATCCAAATAATCACCAAAATGATACCCAAAGCTCTATTTACCTCAAGTTTGAATTATCATTTCAAAATACTGTAAATGAAAATAGATTCAGCTGCTAAGTATGTTTACAAACAAAAAGCCTTCGCCAAAAATTCTGGGCAAAAATTTAATAAATGTGCAAAGGTGAATAAATGTGAGTAAATAAGAAATAGAGCCACAGGATTTTTATATACCACAAATTCTAAACTTTCAAGTATGCATCTTGCTCTGCACATAGCTACTACAAGTACGTAAGCTCAAAAATTAGTAAACATTCCTAATGTGCAATTTTTTTCAGTTATTCATATAATCCAACTGATAGTCCAGACAAATTGCCCAATCAAAAGGCCCCACAGTCCAATAGTCTAAGACATTACGACCCCCTAGCCAATAGTTTTATACAGCGTTACTGTCAGCATAAGCCGTGCATGCAAAAAGGCAGTACGTAAGTGGTATAAAATTTCAAGATGAATTTTTTAAGTTTTATGTAAATGGAGGTTTTCTTGTGCTTTAAAATTAAATATGAAAGATACACATTTTCTTTTCTGTTAATACAGCCCTCTGGCTGCATGCCTACAAATTATTTGTCTAGCCTACACAAATGCAGATGAAATGAGGTCTCCAAAATTCATTTCAAACTCATGATTTCACTAAATCAGCATTAATCAATAGACTTAATTTTTGCAAACAAGTTTGGTTAATTCGCACACACGTACTAAGAATAAAAACTTGTAAATGTAATCACATAACATAGACTTTAATATCTGTTAAAAGCAGACCTGTTTAACTTTGTGGCTCCGCCAACTATATGCGTGCATCTTTCTACTACACAACGTAATGATCTCATCGGTTGAAGCCTAAAAAACAATAAAAAATTAGAACTAATGTAAAAATAGACAATAAAAATTGTATTACAGAAATAACTAATCTAAAGCAAATACCAACCTGTCCAAATAGAATTGTCTCTTGTGTGTCATTGCAGACAATGTATGCATTTAGAACAACTTGATCATCTTCAATATTGGATGCCTGAAAGAAATTAAAATGAGAACATCACAAACATTTCAAGGACACATGACGATTTAAGTACACACGCATGCACACGCACACACACAAAAACACACACACACACACGTTGGCATTTCGAACACCATGATTTTTTTAATATGACACTACAGTTAAAAGACGAAGAAATATTGCATAACACATTTTAAAAGAACATCCTACTTTTAACAAACAATGTTCTATTGACATTAGTATTAGGTGAAGTTAACAGTAATTGTTTGGCAAGCCTTTACAAGTAAAAGATTCAGTTACTTCTTAATACTTTTACCTCATAATCTTAAAAAAGATGCGTGAAAAAGTTTAGCAATTATATACAAACCGAATTCCAAAGTTCTTTTGCTGCACTTATACTGTGAATGGCAGCTTGCCCTAGTCTTATAAATACTGGATCTGTATCAAAGTTACATGAAACCATTTCTTTTTGCAATTCCATTTGACCTTGAATATGAAAGCTTTCCACAAGTGGTAGCATGGTAAGGTTTTTATATTCAACAATCTCGCATCCAACATTAGTAGAAAACTATAAACAGACATATAACATTATACTCTTCTTGTGTGAAACATGACATATAAAAAGTTTTCAGATAAATGTGTGTTAAATACTGTTAATCCAATCCAAAAAAATACAAATCCTGAAATCTAATGGTGCCTATATATGAAATCAGCTTCTGATTTAATACTATTAGCAGTTGCACAAATTCAAAGTTTTCTGATCGGCTTAGCAACAAGCAAGTCTAACATATTAAAAAAAAACTTAAATAGATTATATAAAAGTTTAGCAGAAAAATAGCACCAAAAAATAATTAAGCAACTGCAGTATGGGCTCCAATTAAAACTTACTTCAATTTGGCTATTATCTAGCCACTGTTTACAATAAACGATTGTTGATTCCATTGATGCAAGAAAAAACTCTTGTTCTGATAAAGACGTATCATCAAAACTGAAGTTTTGTAGCTTTCCAGGTATTCCTAGCAAGAAATATCGTTCTGGTGATTTAAGACATTTACAGCAAAAAGTTGCAGTGCGATTCAAGATAGACATTAGGCCATAAATTTGTCAACTTATCCAGAACATTTTGTGCTTTAACAACAGCTATAAATGATAATGTGCAACATTGCAAAGGTAAGACTTGTTCTTCCACTATCTTGTGTAATACTCTCTTTATAGTTAAATCTTAAATCACATTGCCAACATTTTTGAAGCCAATCTTGTGATGGGACTATATCAACTATGGCATATGGTATTCCTTTTATATTTTCCAGTATAATTTATGAACAAAATTATAACTAATTTAGTATAGGTAAAAATAAATATCGAAACAATATTAAAACAGGAGTTGCTTAAGCTCACATGAGACCACCTGAACCACTGCCATTGATGTACAGTTAACTAGTTTGTTCGCTCATGGATGTACTGTAATTTACAGAGATACAATGGTGCACAGATATAGAATTACAGCGAATGAATGTGGAGTCCTGCATTCATGTCCAGAGCCGACAGAATGGACATCGTACTGTATTTCAATATGATGATCAAATCACATATAAAAACAGCACACTGCCATACAGTATTTCTAGACAGTGATAATTACCTTTGCCCAAATGTTTCATGTGATGAAATAGTCGTATCTGCAACAAGCCGATATTTATACTTGCTAGAGTAGTTGGCAATAGTGCAGGATTAAAATATGAATCAATTTCCATAGAAACAGCAAGTACAGCTGATGACAAGCCCAAATTCTCTGATGAAAACCTGCACAATGAAACACATAATAAAACATGTAAAGCGACCTTATAAAATTGTGCTTATACAGTAGCATTGCTTAATAGACTCACTTTGGGACAAAAGTGTTTTGACCCAATTAACAGACTGAATCAATAGTTGACGTGTGCAACATATTGCTACTATAGAAGTATGAGTCATCACTCATCACTTTAATATGCATTGCAAAGCATATTAAACAGTTCCTTTGTACAATTATTTAAGAATACTAACTGATTTGTTCATTAATAAAATAAAATAAAAATAACAAAATTCGCACAAATCTGATTAATATCACAAAAGTTTGTGCAATGTCAGTGGCTTCATTTCTTTGCGAAGAAGTTGGTTTATATAATTTTCATACTGATAAAAACGTTGAGAATCTGTTGATGTATGCTGCATATATACACGCTGAACACCTAATCACCTAGTCTTGAGCTGCAGCTTGCAGTGGAAGCTTCAAAAGTAATTAAATGTTTAGCTTCCAGAAACAAAGAGGTTAACTGTAGTGATAAGCAGATGATCGGGTCAAAGCAAAACCGCTATGCTAGCATAGTAGCACCTGTTTACAAATAAAGGCTGTACTTAACACGATTGGTTCTACGTACATTATAGCGCACAAAAGCAATAAAAACTCTTTAGTCACATCTTATTTTAAGTATGTGAACGAAAAATACTGAGTCAATTATGTGGAGTTTTTTTTTTTAGAAAACTGCCAGCAGTTTCTGTATACATTTGAATGGGAGCAGCCCCTACCAGGCATTTCTGAGTCAATTAGGTAACCGATTCTATTAACCGTGAGTCTAATAAACGGCGCCAACTGTATTGATAAAATAGTTGATTAACCAATCTTGCTTCAAGACAATTTGAACATAAATTTTAGTTACATTAATAAAAACAAAATCATATTTTAAAGCTCAAGCCTACACCAAGCCTCAGAGCATCAATCATAAATTTATGCAAATACTGCAATACTGAATAGTGGTTTACTTTATAGTGATCTTATAAATTTTGCAAACCTTCACAACAGTTATCAATGTATTTGTTAGAGACCAAATGCAGCAGAAATAAATTAACCAAAATGTACAATAAGAAGTACATATAACGAGAAGAAAAATGCAAAAATCATAACATAAAGCAAGAACTTTTTACATAAATTATTATTTGACTTTTTAATATTGTGTAACATTCAAACTCTCTTACGCAAAGTCTTGATTTCCACCATTATTAAAAATAACAACTCGCCACATATTTGACGATGCTCTTTGCGTATGATCATTAGGCATGTTCAAGCTGCAGGAGGAACTCTCTGATAGAGTAAAGTCTTTGTAGTCTAAAAATATTTTCCGCAGAGGGTCCCAGTATTGCAGCACACAAGACACCTAAAATGTTAGACATAGTATTAATGATTGAACATGGCTGTAGCAGATTTTTGTAAGGCTGCACATTTTCATTTTTAAAGCAAAATTAACAAAGAAAATCTTCCAGTAATTTTCAAAGACCATGATTTTACTTTTGCACTGCAAAGTACGAGCGATAAGCAATTTCTCATTTACTTTAAAACATTAAAATTTACACTTCATGCAAGTGTGTGTTATTATAACAAAGTCATACTACATCTAGTTAAAAAAGTAATAAACATTAAATAAGCTTAAGAAATGTGATTTTTTTCAAATGTGATTTATTACATTATTAATAAATAGACAAGTCAAACCAAATACAACACCAAAAGTTGTTTAATGTTTTAATACCAATGCATATCCTGACTGCTTTTCATCATCTGCAGAAGCAAAAGGAACTGGATGTATTGTAACTCGTGTCAAAGATCGAGGTTCAGGATAACACCAAGTCATAGTACCTCGATGCTGACAAAGCACAATTTCCCAAGGTCTTGGTTCCATTTCAATACACTCTATGATAAGGTAAGATAAGACAAGGTAAGATAAGATAAAATAAGATAAGATAAGGATAGACAAGATAGGATAGGATGGGATGGGATGGGATGGGTCAGGATAGGATAGGATAGGCTAGGATAGAATAGGATATGATAGGATAGGATCAGATAAGACAAAATAAGGAAAGGTAAGATGATAAGATAAGATAAGATAAGATAAGATAAGATAAGATAAGATAAGATAAGATAAGATAAGGTAAGATGAGTTAAAATAAGATAAAACAATATAAAATAAGATAAGTCAAAATATACTTGAAAGTAGATCATTTACATAGACAACATGAGCTGTTAGAATCAACCATACTATAATAATATATTACTTAACCTAAAACTAATCAAGCCTAAAACCTAATGTAAAAATTATATATAAACAGTAAAAACCATGTACAATAAAAGCACTAAAAATTGCATTTAGCACGGTATTTAATTCACATTATTTCAGTTTAAGACCTAAATTAATGTAAAATTTAAACATAAATAACAAGAACTATGCCCAACAGCAGCATTTAAAAATTTTGATTTAGCTTTAAGTTCTTAAATAAAATTAAATCAAAATCAAAGTAAATTTGCAAGATAACAAATAAGAACCAGATTATACTAAAATTACAATAGACATGTATAATCTGTAATTTAAATAATAGTCGCTAAGTTAATATAAGACATACACAAAACATTTTTTAATTTCAAAGCGATTTATGTTCTATGTCTGTGCATGTTAGCACAGTATTTACATTCACACGATTTGCAATCCCTAGTTTTAATTAATGCTAAAAACTGTTTGTAATTTGCTGTTTTGTTAGAATAAGTGAAAGGACAAATCATTCCAGATCTGAGAGGCTCTATATCTTAATGATTCTTTGCCAAATCTTCATTTAAACTTGGGCAATACAACAATACAACAATTCTCAATCTTGTAAATCTGGTGCTTGCTTGTTTATCACAAGAACACTAAAGTACTTTTACCGTGTAGTACTTTATGTGTTGTTTTGGCCAAGCACCAAAGGTGCATTACATACACGGTACACATGCTAAAGAACGTTCATAGGGGCTTGTATAGTCATTGTAAACAAAGAATAATCCTTGTTCCTGAATTTGTTCAATTTTACACGTATTTGCGACAGACCTAAAGTGTCTAAAAGCATCTTTGAAATGGCATAAGTAATATAAAAGCTGTATCAGCTAAAACAAAAAGCCAAGAAATGGGTTCAAATAGTACAATCAAATTACACTATATTGGCTTTCTGAGGTTTTCCCAAAATTTTTAGAGAATTTTATTTTTAATCACTATTATTTCACTCATTAGAAAGTGGGCTAAGATTTAGTCATTTATTCCATTGCCATGCCACTACCTGACCTCGACACAGCAATTGGTTAAATTCGATCTATAAGAAATGCAGTCTGACTTTTCTTTGGAAACAGTAAACAGTACCTGTGTCGTGAACATATCGGAATGAACCTGCTCTCAAATCATCTCTGCCTTGAATTATATCCAGGTGACGTGATGAAGGCTTGCCTAGTTTAATCTGATTTACTCTATCATCAATGTTGCTCTATAAATGTATAATAATTGTAGTTTAACAGTGATACAACTAAGCAAACATTTCACATTCTTTTTCATTTGCCTTAAAGGATAAGGACTTTAAAAAAATAAACATTATAACTTATAAAATATATATCTAACACAGTTATCACACTGTAGTTATAGTTATTAGTAAATACTGATAATCACTTTATACCTTGAACAGTTCTTCCAGGTGTTGCTTCACCATATCAAAACAATGCAAATGCTCTTGACCACAGCGCACTGTAACAATATTGCTTTCGATGATTGCAGTTAATAATGGCACAGCTTTAATGCTGACGAGTCCGCCCACCCAAATTATTCCAATGCTTGCTCTAAACGAAAGTGGCCCCAGAAAATAATGCCAAGTATTGCAGAAACACAATTTAACCAGTAAGCCATCACAGTCAACGGAGAAAACAGCTTCATCAGGCGTACCTAAAATAAAAATCAAATGAAACAAAAATTGCACAGTCTGTGAGTATGCAATACTACGTATAGAACTATAGTACTTAAACATCCAAACAAACCAAACACAACTACAAATCAAAATCAGCAATAAACATTGCAAAAAATTTCTCTATGTTCACTCTATTCACCTACTTCTAAATTGCAAAAATTCTCTATTAGTTTGAGAGCAAATAAATAGACGAACAGACAGCAAGACAAACCAGACAAATAAGCAAGAAAAAAACAAACAAAATGACAAACCGTCTAAAACTGCAAAAAACTTACTTTCTATGAATAAATTCAACATCACTTTTGCATCACAACTCAACAAAGATGCAACGATTTGTGGCTGCTCAGGACAAGGAAATGTTTCTAGACTCACAACTAGTTCTGCAGTGCAAATGTGAATGCTGCTCAAGTTTAATAGAAATGATGGAACTTTATTAAGATATTCGGAGCTGGCTTCATTTTCAGTTGTACAGCTATTTCCTGTAAAATTACATACCAGAACAATGTAAAAAAACAAATCGATATGATTATTTATTTGCAAGTAAAAGGCACACGTTAACCAACTATATGACACACTGTGTGTGAAAATGTTTTTTTCATACAAAAGAGCTGAAGGTTTGCACAGGTGAAAAAAAATCCAGCTTCAATAAATAATTACGTAAGAAACATTGAAAAGCAAAATAATAAAATCCACAAATATGAACACCCTTAGTTTCTCGATAAGCTGCTCACACTGCTGAATACTTCAAATTATGTGTCTGTGTGCAATATTGCTTCCTTGGAAAAAGCACGCTCAAACATAACGTGTAAATTAAATATGTACAATAATTTTCCTCAAAGTTAAAACTAGCCTTTCTTTGTATCACAACTCAAGATAAAAAAAAGTCAAAGTCACCCATATAAAAAGGCACATGAGGTATATTCTGTATTTTGTGCCAGTGTTCCATAAGCCGTGTTATATTTTCGAATCCTACATTTATTCTTGCAGGTCTTTCAACTTTCACTGAAACACTAGCTGTAACAAAAAAGGCAAATGATAAATTACAGGAACAGCAAAGAGAAAGGCAAAAGGGTACAAAAGTGCAAAAAGCCTGAGACAAAAAAGCAGTAATAGAGTTGCTGAGTAAAACTGCAAAATATAATTTTTGTTTTAAGCATTTTTTTACAAAAATACTTTACGAACGTAACAGGTCTTACCAAAAGCGTAGTCTCAAAGTTACAGCTCACAATACAAAACAGGAAAACTATTTCTAAAGCCATGTGGTAAATTTAATAAACATTGAATAAGACAATAAATCAATTTTCTATTTTAAAATACTAGTTAAAATGCACAAACCATCTTCAGTCAGAAAGTTGTAGATAGTCAAAGTGTAAAATGGTGGAATCAGACCAGTTTTTGGATTAGCTTTGCCTTGCCTTGTTTCTAACCAATGAAAAGTATAGTCTGAAGGTGCCGCTACAATCTTTTCACTATTTTCTAAAATACAGAAAATTAAAAAGTTTCAAAATAAGAAAATGAATTGGCAGTTATTAATTATAATTTCATAACAAACAAATTTGTAAAGTAAATGATTGAAAAATTTTGTTATACAGGAGTTCTTACCATCTAAGAAAAGAATCTCTTCTCCTCCTCTTAATATCACATTATAGCAAGAGGCCTCTATCTTTTGTTTGGTAGGTTTGCATTGAATATAGGTGTGCGGTTGTGAAAGAACTGCGTACAAAATTGGAATGATAACGCAATTTACGACGGGACTTTCTTCAGCTGTCATAAATGATTCTGCAGACTTTATTGGACTGAGCATTCCAGTTTGATTGTGTTCATCCAGTTCATCACTTATAACCGGTAACAGGTTATCATGAGCGCTATGGTCCAATTTTGCCCAACCTAGCAAGGGTGTTATCATGGGAACCTGTGGGCCAGCTAAATGTTCATTGTGAGGCATTGGCATCATGTCTTCTGGTAATAAAGAAGCAGTTGAAATTGAACTGTGCCTATCTGTCATTTTGTCTCCCGAAGAATATCGTAGTCTGCTATCTTTAGCAACCAGACTATCAGTGCTGATTAAAACAGGTGTTTCATCAACTGGACATGAAATAAAGCAAGGCTTCTCTGGCACACTATCTTTTTTACTTTTTCTTTTATTTGACAAAACTTCTTGGACTTCAGATGAAATGTGATATCTGTCAGGCTCAGAGATAATGTACAAAGCCAGTGACACACGACTTGCTGTTAACAAAACGTCAAATGGAATAAAGTGGTCATTCTCTGGTGTTGACAAGAACTTAACTGCGGTGTCATCAGTAACAGCTTGTTGAAGGCTTGAATTAATATCAGTCAACAGAGAATATTCTTGACTCTGTACATCCCTCTGGACAGAAACTTCACTTTCAATACCACTGTCATTGATTGCAGACACACATCTAGTGTCTCTTCCTAAGACCTGGCTAGTGACAGTCCTCCTATGTACTTCTCGTGTTTCAGCAGTTTGCACAAACTGAGAAATATTTGTAGAAAAGACGGAGTGCATGAGAGCAAGTTGATGCACATTGATAAAAAAATCGATGTCGCTGGTTACATTAATTTCAATTGAATGTCCACAGACCAGAATTGGCTGAAAATGAAATATAATTATAGAGAATGGCAAAATAACAAAATTAGTGATTGTGGTTACCCTTAAACTTGACATTGACGTCAACAATTGTGCCATGTCTAGCATTTTAAGAGCGAAAAACAACAGATACGTACAGCACTTGGGGCAATTCCTTGAATAACCACAGACTTGTGAACAACAGCAGGTGCTACAACCAGTTTTACATCAAATTTCGAAGCCAGAGGAACAAACTTAATACTTTCTGGAATATAGTCCTCACTGAAAAAAATCAGAATGAAAAACAATAGAAAACCACAGCACAACAGAATACCAGAATGTGTGTTGGAACATAGTACTTAGCATTGAAGTCAATAACTAAACCAATGACTATCTTTATATTATTTATGCCTATAAAAGTATTAGCAACTCATGGTCACTGTGAATTGTAGCAATTCAGCAATTGGAAAAGGCCTACATGTTACTACTCACAGATCAATTATCTTGCAAACATATCAAAGAAAAATTCAGAATTCATGGACAATATCTGGAATATTAAATTTATACGATGTAAAAAACATTAATGATACAATAGCTATACATAAGCTAATAACGAACAATTACAAACATACTCCTTTTGTAACATTCCATAGTTCCACTCCATAGCAGGATTCTGACCTTTGCTACTTGTTTCATCATTATCCCTGTTCAGACCTCTTAATACTATCGAGTCCCATTTTCCTAAAATGAAAACAAGATAATTAACATGGCTGTGATTAACACTAATTAACACGAACACGATTAACACTAGTGTGATGCAAATATAAATAAATATTTTATAATAATTACAACACACCTGTGCTAATGCATAAGCCACATAAATCTAGTTGATATTGCCTATCCTCTATGTCAGATCCAGGTATCTGAGTCATGTGAGCTTTTACAGCCTTAAGGAACAAATCTTTGTGTACCGTCAGTCTTGGGAGGGGATTATCTGCTTGGGGAGCTAAAGAAAATCCGTCTAATTGTAAAACAAGCATGTCTGCACTGCAATTAAGAGCAACTGCATTATGTAAACTGCAATTAACATTTTGAAAGTCTGCATTATGTTTAGTGTTGTTACTATCATCAACTTGTGTAACATCCTGTGATGGTAAGGACTCTTTTGTCAACACGGTCTTGTTCAAATGTGTTTTGTGAGATTCTTCCATAGGTAGTTTAAGATTTTCTTTCAGTTCTGGTACAATGATTCTCATGGAATTGGTTTTAAAGTAAACTAATGGTAGACTATCTGTGGTAAAGTATAATCCTGAGGACAACATTTGTGATCTTCCAGTGTCATCATTCTTTGCTTTCATAGAGAAATGTGCAAGTCGCATTACATTGTTCATAATTTCTGCAGTTCTAGTAATAACTGGCATGTAAACAACAAAATCAAATGGCTGCAAAGTGACATCTATTTCATTCACATAACGTAAGGCAGCAGGTGCAGGACAATTATCACTGCTGTCAGTTTTGTCAGCCCACCACCGTTTTTGAATGTTTTTGTTCTGCGCTCTAGTAAATATCATCGACAAGAAACCATGAGATCTGTAGGGCACATGTGGCGGAAACATCGGAAAGTATGAAGAAGCCTGAAAAACAGGTAACTACCGTTAGGTGATAAACATATATAATTTAAGAAAACACAAATATAAAAGAGGAAAATAGTTATACGGCAACATAAATACTACATGAATTACTGCAATTAAAGTGATTAATTATAAAATTTTTGCATGACTTTAATAAAAATTTACAGTTGTCTACTATTGGCAAGTTGATTTTTCTATTAAGACTCACCTCAACCGAGCCTGCTTTTAAATTTAATATTTGTGTGTTATGAGCTAGTTTCTCAGTACAGGTAAACACGACCCCCTGAAATGGGCCTGTTACCCACTGCCCAACATCACTGCAAGAAAAATAATAAAAAATGTATAGTAGTGAAAACTGCAAGAAAATACTTAAAATGATATTGTTTAGATTAGTATAAGCTCCTTAGACCTACATATCAGAAAAACACAACTGAGGAATAATCTTCCATTATTTCTATAAAGCACTTCACAACAACCCACATAACCGAAGAGGGTAAAGCATCTTTCCCAAAGTTTACATAATAAAAGATTACAAAGTTTTCTTGTTCTAAGCTTTAATATGCCACAGCCCAAAAACTCATTTTAACGACTTCCAAGTGAAACACAGTAAGCATGCAATCAACATCATCACAAAAGCTATGAAAATCTCCTGAATTACATTCAGAAACAAGTTAACTAATCAATGCACACAATACTTGCTTGCATCTAAAAATGAATGGTTCATATCAACTCAGATGATTTCTTCACCTTTTTTCATAATGGGTAATATCCATCATTGTCACTTTCAATTTAGCTTTCTGATAAACTTCCTGAAGATCAACTGATGACACAATATCATCCAAGAGCATTTGCACACAAAAAGCTGTATGAAAAATATAAAAAGAAGGATAAAGCTACTAAATTCTATTGGTAAAAATTAAATATCATTCTGTAAGTGAATTTATTAATGTGTTATTTTAGTAAAAATTTATGTAAAAAATGCCATGACAAGCGAAAAGAGATGTCACTTCACTTGTAATTTGGTACCTTTCTTGCTGGGTAGTCTCCCATAGCAAGAAATTGAAAGCCGACCAACAGTCCACTGCATCCACAATGATGACGACATTTGTTTATGCTTTTCTACGCTCACTTCAGTATTTTGTGCTCTAATTAATAAAAAGTTGCAAATAAAGTGCAGCATTAAGGATATAAATTTTTTTAAAGAGAAATCTCTTTATACATGAAAAAAGCCATACATGAAAATAAGCACTTAGTCTGCATTATTTTGTTTTTACTGGCTAACCTGTACAGAATCATCAGTTCCTTTCACCATAATTGTCATAATTTGTCTTCGCAAATAAATGTGTTGCATCATGAGAATTTACTTCAATCACACAATTCCACAGATTTATCAGAGGTTTCTGGATTCTCTTTATTTTAAGTTCAACAAGTGTGAAAGTCAAACCTTTTCGAAATTGTTTGCAATTTTTAAAATTTTACCATAGGCACGCAAGTGACACACACACACACACACGTCCGTGCGCACCCACACGCACACCCACACCCGCACACGCACACACACACTTACTCGATGTTTGCCTCAGTGAAGTGGCTACCCGGCTGACTGACTGATGTTGCACTAGTTGGTATAACAATAGGAAGTGATAATGACAGGACACTAGATTCATTCCTGTTTTCCATTATATGTAAGAAGAATTGATGAGCTTGTTCTGCTACCTTGCAAATTAAGTCAACCTACAAAAAAGTCTTATATTGTGTGATGGAGATTAATTAGATCATATTTTTCCAAAATGCTAAAAAAATCTGTCTAGCATATCGCACTTATTACAATGCAGTAGTGTTAAACTGTAATTAAAAATATTAACTTTGCCTCTGGTCTCTTCTTTATAATCAGAAAGCTAAACGAATAATATTCACTCTTACTAACTAACAAGATGATAGTTACTTACAAAAACAAGAACTATGTACCTGTTTAAGGGACAGAGCAAAACTGCAGATCTTTGCATCATTGTGCACGACTAAACCAAGTGATTTGATAGACTGTTTTTCACCACTGTGATGTTTCACAGCAATAGCTAGAGTAGATGTAAGGTCAAAAGGTTCCATAACATACTGTGGCTTGTGGTGCTTATGAAGTGTGTAAATGTTAAATCCTGATAAATTGATCTTCCATGGGAGATTATCACCTATGTTTTAAACATACCAAAACAATAATCTATTTTCTAGGAATGTTGTATTCTTTTCTTAAAACAAAAGCAATAAAATAAGCTATTTACTACAAAATGATCAGACAAAAATGCATGCAATGCTTTCTTGTAAAAAATAACCCATAAAGTACACTGATGAGATTTTGGAAACAATAAAGAAATTTAAAAACAATAACTTCAGTGAATCACAAATTTATAAAGTATGTTTGCAGGAAAAATATCTGAAATCATTGAAACTAATACAAAGTAAAAGCAAAGATATGAAAAGCAGGCAAAGGTAAAGCTATTCTTACTGACTCACCAGAACTTTCTTTAGCTGGAACAGGAAAATCATTGGAAAAACCTGTACTGCCACTGCTCTTAGCCAGCAAATGTGGAAAAACTAAAACAACTGTACTAGGCAACATGCCAGACTGATAAAGTAGCCGTAATTCATCGGTCAGGTGATTTCTTGGCTTTAGCAAAGCCGGCATTGGAGCAGAGGGAATGAAACACACGCATGGCAGAATATCAACCTAAATGAAGAGTACTACTTTACATCACTAATAAGATCATACTCAGCATATAAGTTCAGGCTCCAAGAAAACATTAATTTAAGCCCTGGAAAACATAAGAAACTAATAAACTTGGCAGATTTAAGGTATGATGCAACAATAACTTTGCTTACACTAAATATTGAATTTAATTTAGTTACAAAGCACAGATTGCAAGTATAGCATTTGGTAGTTCTTAGAATGTATAAATCACATACCTGTACAACAAGACTTTTCAATAAAGGATAACAAGTGAAAAGTTTTTCACGAAACCATCTCCCATGACTAACTGGAGTTGAGTTGTCGACAGTGAGAGGGCCAGTTGTTGTTTTAGTCGGAGTTGGTGTTGTCTTACTTAACATCATAGAATTTGAAAGACAAGAACCTTGAAAAAATACCCAATTCAATTTTTTAACTTACTAATGTATTACAAAGCATCATTACAGTAAATACAGCTATAACAAACAAGCAGCATATCATATACGTATAGTAAAGAATATATTTTTAGGCTTACATATGCTACATATGCTTACATACACTAGCACAAATGCACAAACTTTTAGGTTTTTTCAGATAAATCAAATAAGCTAACCATGTAATAGTTCAAAATACTTTGCACACTTTGTTCACTCTGTAATTATATCAGTGAGCTTGCTAAGATACATTTTCTAAAAAAACCAATCCAATTCAATACACGATTTCATGCTGAAATCTTTCGTCCTTCCACGCCATATAATGGAGCAAGAAATAAGACAATAATAATTAAATAATGTCAAAAACATAGTACCAGCAGTTCTATTTGTGTCACTTTTGTCTGCAGTTGCCTTCTCTTCTTTGAAAATCCTAAGATGAACTTGTTTTCCAGTTTCATTGCAGGGTGTAATCGGGTGAGGCCGATATGAACAACACGTCAACAGAGTTGGATCAAGACAATAAATCACTCCTAGCAGCTTTAAATTACATAAACCAGAAACTGCAAAAAAGATACAAACTAAAAAACTGTGAGAATACATTTTTTTCATTTTAATGCCTGTTAATAACTATGAACTACGAATGTATCACACATTTTTACCATAAATCATGACCAAGTACACTTCACTGAAAAGATTATGAATTTTCAATTTGGTATCAAGCACAAGCAAATGAGGTGTTACAGCGTCTAATCATTCATACAATCTGTGCCCAAACTCACTTTCCCTGTTTTCCACACTTGGAAACTGTATTAGACTTGATAGACAATATTCATCTATGGCAGAATATGAATCCTCATTTTCAGCTACTAGAGAGTCTGCACAACGAAGATCTTCAGTTTTAGCTGGACCATGCAATACTGGCAACAGACAATCCTTGCCATTATCTGCAAATGAAGTTTAAAATTTTGTTTTTCTTAAATAATCTAAACTAAATATAACTTAACTAATGAAAGCATCGATAAGTTTAACATTTTACTACTAAGAACTAAAACATAAGAAACAAATTAATGCATTGCACAGTCCTCGCTTAACAGCATTAATATATTACTAAATGGAATGTGGCTAGATAAAGCTACTATAATAAAAAATAAAGCCATATCTCCCGTGTAAATGCATAAGACCGAACAACAAAAACTGAATAATTATGATTCAAGATTTTCACAGGTTTTACATTGATTACACTAACATTTATTAAATGCACTATCGAAAAAATACATTTTATTGTACACTGTATTTGTAATGGTGGCTCGTACACATAAACAGAAGGGGAATTTTTTAAACACAAGCAGTTAACATGCAGTTATTATCATTAGCATCTATTAATAAATAGATAGACAAATGTGAGCACTGAAATTCAATCATCAAAGACAGCTATTCAAAACAGTAGATTTCCATACCTAGAAGCTTTTTTTAGAATCGTCTACAACACAGAGAGGTTTAGTGTTTTGAATGGCTAAAACTTTGTTGCTCAAGTAAATATCCGTCATTAAGAAAAATCTGACTATGGTAAAACAAATAATCATAAAATTGTGTACGTTTAAAGGGAGGACCTACTGTATTGTTAGTGCTTGGTGACAAATTTTTAAAGAACGTGAAAAAATCCGGTAAAGTTACTTACCTTTAAATTCAAGACCAATGCGAAACATCTTAATTTGAATTTTTCCAGCAAACAACTCTTTAGTACAAACTAGTTTACATTTTACATCCAGGACAGAACACTCAATAAGGGGATTAATTCGAGTGAAATCTACAATCACAAAAAGCATTGCAGAAGTAAACAAATGTAGTGGCCTTTTCCAAGCCAGACAACAAGCACACAAATGTTAAGATAAAATGCTGAAATCATTCATTTTATTTTTTAGCAAATTCCTAATTTCCTCAAGTAATTATGTGAAACAAAAAATAAAATCATTATTTTGAACACATTAAATTCACAGCTACATATATGTAAATGGTATCATTATCATTCGCAAATTTAGAAGAACTTATAAATTATAAGACGTGCCTTGAGTACATAGTGCATCTGCAAGCAATGAATCTTCTGTCCAAATGTTGACATCATTTGGTCCTCCGGTCCAGCTACGCAGCAATCTGGATAAGAGAAAAGCCTGCGGTGGAGAAAGAAATAGCTCAACATGTGGTAATTCCAGCTGACATTCATATAATGGGGGTTCTTGAGTCTGCCAGTAAACCGGCAGTGCTAAATTCTTGGTATAAAATGCACTGTCCCACCTAGGCATGATGACAACGGAGAGTTCAGATATTGTCTGTCCTTTAATTTGGGAAAGTGAAACACTGGCTTCAAAAACATTGTATTGTGTATGAACATAAGCATGGTGTAACAAAGAGGAACAAGACTTTTCTGTGCTACTTGCCACTTGTGCTACCCGTGTTGGATACATGGCACTACATCTTTCCACACTAAATTTTGCAGCAGTTACTGACAGAAGTGGAATAGTATGCATCGATACTTTCTGCTCAGATGAAGCACTCTTCCTGGATCTTTTCTTCTGTCTGTTTAGCTTCAAAGATATATCACAGGTCTGGTGATCACAAGGCAGAAAATTTATCTTTGGATTAAGTAATACAAGAGACTGAGTTCGATTTGGCACAAATTCTTCTAACTTTTTGACTTCTGTTGAAGGTACTTGTTTTCTTTTAACTAGCACTTGATCTGAATAAATAAACATGTAGATAATCAATGACTAGAAATATAGTACAATTATTAAAAAAAATGTGAATGTCTAAACTGGGAAATTAAATCTAGACTTCTGTACTAATTATCATACTACTGAGGTGCACATAAATATAACAGACTATTTCTTAGAATTAAAAGTAACAGTTAGGAAGAAAGAAAAATGTTTTCGATTATAATTTATTGGTAGGCACTTAATAATGGAGAAAACATACCTGATTCTTGCATGTGATAAGGTAAATAATCATGATCATTTGCCGCATGGATAAATCGCTGAACACGATGATGAGAGTTACTAGAAACAGTTGCTAAAAAGTTACTAAACACTACTCTCAAGTTAGCCTCCTCTTGCAAATTACTATGTTCAAGATCGTTAATATCAATCTCTTCGTCATCATCTGGCAGCTGAAGTGTATAAACATAATCTAGCCAAAAAGCACCATATTTCTCCACAGCAGTAGTTTCATCAAACTTCTGCAGATGTTCTTGCAACGACAAAGAAACATCAAGACTGGTTTCCCTACTTTGCTCTCCATTGAGAAACAGTGACCTTGATAAATACTGAGAAGCTGTGCTAGAAGTAGGACCGATGACAAAAAAACACGGATCTAAAGCGGGAGTTTCAACGTTAACAAAGTCTTTATTGCCACATAAGCATTCACCCAGTGATGAGACTTTTCCACTGGTTATTCCAATTTGCACGTTTGAAAATTCTAGGCCTTTTATCATAATCTCTAAAGCTCCGCATTCAAGCTCTGCTTTGATGAAGGGATAAAAGATCAGTTTACTTGCCCCAAAAGCTTGAGATATTTCAGTAAGCTGAAAAAGATTATTTATGAATGACAAGAAGCAAACTGTGGCTAAACAAATCAGTACAATACACAAAAGCATATTACGTACATTTGCTAAAATTCTATTCAAGTTGTAAAGTTTTGTAATCGTATCCAGTTTATTAATCTACTTTAAAACAGTAGTTACTAACTTTAAACGTGATCACAGTTCTAGCTACGTATGCACCAAACTGGAAAGTTGCTGGTGTAAATTTCCTCATTTCAGGTTCACTACTTGCTTCCTCATCTTCTCCTTCAGGTAATATAGATGGAACATAGGACCAGGCCCAATTAATCCAACCTTGGTCTTCTGTGGTAAGTTGCTCTTCTAGCTCTATGGTATAAAAATGAAATTAATTACAACTAGCTAGAATTAAACACAGTGTGATAAGTTTGTTACACAGCGCAAAACTAAAGCTGCTTATAAAAATATTAACAGAAATGGAGGTTTTACCTAGCATATGCAAAGGCTTTAAATGAGCTGTTTCTGCCAGTTGCTGTTGTATCTTCTGCTTGTAGATTTGTACTGGAAGCTGTCCATAATACATAGTTACAACAAGATTAATAAGCCTTATCCACATTGGCAACTGTTGGTCTGTAAGAGAAACTTCTAAATTTTGGCAAAACAAGTTTACTGTTGTTTGTGATGGAAATTTCGCATACTCGTTGTCATATCTCAACTGAATTCTACAAGTTAATAAACACTTGTACACAAGTGGATCTTGATAAATTTCTATTTTGCCACTAGAACTTCGTTTATCAAGGCACATAGTCATGTCGGATAGTTCAATAACTCGATGCAAACACAAGTCATCTGCTGTAACATCAGCAAAGCTTCTTTCCCAATTTGCATTTACTGTATGGCAGTCAGCTGATTTCACATTCACTGAGAGAACAATATCATCTTCTACATACTTCAAGATTAAATTTGTAACAACAATGCTGACATTGTTCATTATCCTGTTCACCACAGTCTGTATGTAACCAGGAGGTATGTCCTGAGAATCTTTTTGCTGATGCTTCTTTTTGTAGTCACTAAGAGATGACTGTGATTCAGACTTTTGAAAGTCAGCTGAAGGGACTTTTTCATTATCAGGACTAGCCAGCTTCAAAATACATTCAATAGTATTGATAGAAACTATAACCGATTCTGATCCTAATTTTGTCCATGGCACATGTATTCTGAGTTCATGGATATGTCCACTGATAAATGAAAAAGGTAAACGAAGCTCCTGTTCCAGAACATCGAGTTTCAGATCAAGATTATTTAATACAAGATCTCCTTGCCATACCTAAAATGAACATTTCACATTGTGGATAATATTAACAAAAAAATTTAAGATGTAAAAGCATTATAAAATACAAAACTAGACAATACAGTAAAACAAGTTCTCAATGCAGTGACTACTTTTAATCAAAGTGCATTTGCTTTATACTTAGGCTTTCATTATCAGCTGCATTCAATTTAAATATCTTCATCAAATTCAACTACAATTTGTCACTGGTATAAGCAAGGTTTTAAAATTTGGTCAAACACTACGAACCAATTTTAGTAATTTTTCTACATAAAAATATATTCACCATACGTATCTTGTAAAGTAAGGGTACAAAATGCTATTCCATTTTTTATGCATCATTTGCACAGATTAAATTAAAACGTGAATTCAACATGTTGGTATGTGAGACTGTGAGTTTTAACAATGCCACCACTTTTCACAGTCGTCCATATTTGCTCAACACGCAAAGCTTAAACTCAAGCAGGGTTTCGAAGGTACAAATATGTCACTAATGGGCATCTATGCCCTCCCATTATTAGCCTGATGTCTTGCTGTTCAGTGTATTTACGCTCAGTCACGCTATACTGGCTTGCCTCACATATGGCCAAAAGTTGACCAGTTTTTGGATTAGTTAATTTCTGTAAAAATGATTTTTGATTGTAGAAGGTTTGCAAATTATTTTTGATAAAAGATTAAGTTTAAAAAAGCATTATAATAGTAAGCTACAGCACAGTACTCTGTGCTGCTTGTGGATAAAACGGACACAGTCACTGGCAATACACAAAATGTGACTTGTCACAGATTTTTCTCTTTGACAAAAGAGAAACTGGAAAATTGCTTTCGAGTCAAGTTACATACAGGTCTAAACAAATTACATTTAAGTTTTTCCTTTCCTGAAAACAATCGAGCCTATAGTAAGGCAAGATTGTAAATCAAGCAAGAAAGGAATCCTAAACTAACAACTACATAATCCAAAAAATTAACGAAAGCAATACCAAAATTCGAAAGACTGAATAACTTTCCACCTTTACTGGGACTCAATCTAGAACCTTCTGCTTTCCAGACAGCTGTGCTAACCATTATGCAACAGAAACATTTGACTTTTCAGACTCAAAATTTGTAATAAGTAAAAATAATTAAATTAATAAATCTAACAAGGCTTACCGAAAGTTGCAGATCAGCTGGCTTTAGATTTTTAACATACTTGTCAACGTAACTAAGAAGCAATGGTGTAACATACGACTCTAGTTTGAACATCTTTGCTTGCTAAATGAAGTAATGAATCCAATTCTGGAAAGATAATGCTAGTATCGACATATCTTACTTTTGTAATGAACTGTGGTATCACTGCAGAATTGCATAATTACTCATAAAAGGAACAATACTACTAATTCTAGCAAAAAGTATAGATTTAGTTGGATGTCTTTGAATAGCTGCCATAGTTCGATGTCATGCATTTCCTGTTCACTGTACTGTTAATTTTGCATGTCTTGTATCGTTTGCACCCGAATAGATTCAATTCATTTCAAAATAATAAAAAACTAGTGCACAATAAGCCCTCACTTAACCAGGCTAATGCATTCCAGCAAATGAAACAATGCTTTCTATAAGAAATAATGCAAAAGCATTCAGTTGCACTCAGGAGCAAAAATCAATAGTGCTTGGCTATGTAAAAGCGTTCAGATGCACTGAAGTTTTGCTATGTAAAATCCTCCAATTAAGTTGCAGGAGAAAAATCAGTAATGTTTGGCTCATAAACTAAACACTATATAGGGTTTACTGCTTACAGTTCTAGATTACATACATGTTTAATTAAAAAGCTAATGAGTAACTAAAGTGTGAAAACTAAAATCTAAATTTGAAACACAAGACCTTGCTCCTCTAGTTGTTCTCGTTCAGCCACTTTTCCTCTCTGTCTTTCTTCATTTGTTTTTTCTAAAAATGTAGGATTGGTTTCTTAAATTTTTTTCTTTTTTCAGCCAGTACTTCCTTATCACAATGCATCTCGTTTACTAGGTCCCGTATTACCTTGGAACTGCACTCACTATCAGGGTCATTTTCAGTGTTGTCTTTGCTGCAGCTAAAACGCGAATGAAGTGAATGCAGTAATTAACTTTGTAGCATGAGACATTTTATCAATTAGAAAAATTTTGTCTAAATGTAGGGAAGCAATGAATCATCCTGGTCTGACTGCCTGTTATAAGTTTAGTTGAACAAATTATTACTGGCATAATAACCATACGGTGATCTGGTACCATACCATACCATATCAGTACTAGTACGTCTCTGTTCTAGAGAAGATAAAGACGATAAATCATTATCATGAGCTAAACGAAGACAACGCTTCTGAATTGTTTTGAGGCATTGAATATATGTAATATATACTGTGGTGACCACATAACTGCAGTATACTTCAACGAAGGATGGACAAACCTTTTATATAAAGGCAAAATTGCAGAAGAATCCCTGCTAATTAAAGTTTGCTTAATCATGCCAATAGGTCTGTTGGCTTTCTTTTCTTATTCAGCAATATGATCACTAAACTTCAGATGATTGGACATAAACACACCCAGGCCTTTAAAGGTACAAACTACCCAAACTATTTCGTCATTAATTTTATAATTATAAGTAACACTACTTCTCATACATAACAGGCTTCAGCTGCAAAAGCCACTGATCAGACCATGATTCAACAGCATAAAGGTCAAGCTGAAGAACTGCACAGTCAAACTGAGCCTTGATTTCTCTAAAAAGTTTAACATCATCCACAAACATTCTTGTATTAGAAGAAACATGATCTGGAATATCATTTACATATAAACTAAAACAATATGGACCACTAATTGTTCCCCGAGGTATACCGCTCTTGACAATTCTCCAGTCAGTAACAACACAATTTAGTTCAATGCACTGACAATGGGTTGCCAGAAACTGACGATACCAACATAACAATCTTTACCGCAAATACCAGAAAATTTCAACTTACATAAAAGTTCTTTTAAATGAGTCAAATGCTTTACAAAAATAAAGATAAATTAAGTCAGTAAACGTAACATAATTTTTTATCAAAAGTTTTGGTCCATTCGTTAATAGAAGAATGCAAATTAGAAACAACTGAATAGCCAGGTAAGGAACCATGTTGAAATTCAGAGAAAGTTTCATTAACTAAAAGAAACCACAAAACAACATAGCAAATAAGCTTTTCTAAATTTTTTTACAACAACAGATGTAAGTGATATAAGCATCAGTTCATCACATTTTGTGGTGTTAACAACCTTTAGAAGGGGAGTGACATTAGCATCAGTCCAAGAAGAAGGGAGTTTACCAGAATTCTAAATAAAATATACAATGGTAATGAGATAAACACTGCTTTAAAATGAACCCATGAATGCCATCCAGGCTATGAGATTTCCAAAGGTCTTAAAGACATAAGTGCAATTTCAATACCATTAACGGAAAAAAATACATCTTCAGTACTGTTGTTGCACCATCTTAACGGTATAGGCAATTCAACATATTCTGATTCTTCAGCAAAAACTGTTGCAAAACAGTCATTTACACAACTGGCAAGAGATAATGTCTGTAATTAAACAACCAGAAACATTTCGAGAAATATGGGCTTCAGGATGTAGAAACTTTTTAGAGTATTGAAAAAATTTCTTGCAGTTTCCAGTGGCAGCAATATCACTAACTAGCCCATGTTCCTAATTCAATTTAGCATTGCAAAGAACATTATTCAAAGAATTAGCATTGATAAGTAGCAAAATCACAAGTTAAACCGATCACTTATAAATTTGCCATAAACAATTCTTTTCTTTTTTTAATTTACCAACTTCAGGCCCTTTTTCCCATCGGTTTAAAGATTTAGAACATCTGATTGAGATAATAGATTGATAACAAGAAAGAAAATATCCCAACACTCAAATACATCTTTGTCTTTAAACAAACTATACCAGATTGTATATTTAAAGCTTTTAAAGTTTAAAACTGCCTCATTTTTAGGTAACTCACTTTGCCAATGCTAAATTATGCAAAGGAAAACACCAATGTCATGATCACTTTTAGTAAAACAAGGCACAGGCTTAGCTTCTGAAATACATTTAAAACAATAAATCAGCATTAGATCAAGTATGCTGTTTTGAGCTGTAGAGACACATTGAATTTATAAAGTGTTATTTACAAAATCAAGAAATATGCTTTATAATTGGGATACAGAATCAGGACTTGACCAATTAATGCAAAAAAAATTGAAATTACCACAAATAATTACCTCAAACATAGAACAAAAATTAGTCATAATGCTACCTAAACACTTAAGAACATCAGTCTCGGAAACACCAAAAGTATCTATATAATATGCATTAGAAGGTCTATAGCTAATATAATATTACTGTAGGGCGCCGAGTAACCCACTAGCCGAAGTAACCCTGTAGGCACTTCCGGTAAAACGCATGTGCTAAATTTGCATCATACATGGGCAGCCCAAGAAGGACACTGGCGATTTCTGTTCAGAATTATGACATAATGAAACGTACAATTAAATTTGTTTTAGAAAAAAGTAACTTTATAATAATGGTGGATACTCCTTGACAATTTACAATGTATTTTTTTACAATAATATCATCATTATAATTAGCTCCATTAACATCATAATAACATTAAAATAAGTATCTAATGTTTGAAAGAGAGAAACTATGTAGGGAACATGGCTCGTTAGCGCGTTTACTTAGTAAAAGAACAATTATTTGTCCAAGAGGTAGTGAAACGGATCACCTGTCTGTGAAGCGAAACAAAATAAAAATGATATACCTTAAGCAAATGTTGGAATCGCCTAAGAGGTGGGCTTATTTCACAATAAAAAGATTAATATCGAAGCCAAGTTTAATACTGGCCATTTTACTAACTCAAAATGATAAGCTTTTATTTTACCAGATGTATAATAAATTATTGAACGCTTTTGACGTTTTCAATTATCATTATTAAATAAACAAACACAACGGGTGCTACCAGTACGGTTAACGACTAAATTTGCGACCTGTCTCTAGTGTCCTACTTGGGCTAGCCCATGTACGTCAATTGTCCTACTTCGGCTTATGGGTTACTCGGCGCCCAACATTACTACTTTATACTAGTATAAACTCAAACAATTATCAAGGAAGATATCTACTGTTTGTGATCTTCTACATCAATAAACATTTAAAGTGCATTCTACCGTTTATATCTTTTGTCATCACGACAGAACAGGATATTTCTAATGCAACCTCAATGCATCTCTAATTCAATTTAATAATTTCGATTTACTTACAACATCACGTCAAATCGTCCATCATTGCTCAGCTCAGGCAATACGGTGAATCTTCTAAGGTTCAGCGGTTAACGGCTCTCTTCACCTTTACCTACATAAGCACAACCTATGTGTAGATGAGCCGCATGAGCAGTAATCTTTTCATCAAATGTCATTATTTTAATGTTCTGCATACAAATTTAATACCTTCCCGTTTAATACCTTTCTCATCTAACTGCTACCGATTTACTCTAGATTTCACGATTTCTTTAAAATTTATCCTGTTACTAATCCTAAAAGATTCATACAGTGGTCATTATTATTATTCTAAACTAACACGATAATTATTTATTATTCTTTCAGATTTCTTACAATGCAATGCAAATTCTGTAATATCTTCTTGTTTTCTGCACTTACAATATTGTAAATCTTCCTGATTATTTATTTTGACATTACATTTCAATTCTCATACTTCACTTGATTTCCATCGTGTTTTTAATATTCGTGAGTTCACACTCAATAATGCACTTTTGTTTTTCGTACCACTCCCCATCAAGGAATCTTCATATTGTCATTCTCTGTATTCCATCTTCATGCTCTTGCAACATAATTGCTGGTTTATAGTTTTCCATTTTTCTTTTCCCTAGGGACTTCTTAATTTCACAATTTAAGTTGCTGTAGTTTCTTTTTTGTTCTATAATTTTCCATCATCTCACTTATTTTCGTATACCAGGTATTTTTAAATACTCTTTTTTCTGGCTCAACGTTACAATTTGTTTAGCTAAATCTCTTTCATCTGAGATCATCAGCTGATAATAAAACATAATCTTTTTATAATAGAGCTGTATTTTGCATATGCCAGGAACCTGTTTCTACAAGCATACCCCAAATATGGAGTGCTTATTTTTTTATTCAAAATTCTTCTCAACATGTCTTTTTCTATTTGTTCTAGACTCTCCCATTCTTCTTTTTTGATATTCATCCAGATTTCACGATTATTTAACACTGCATGATCGTGGGATTATCATGGTTTCGAACATGATCTATTGCTTTGTTACTTACATTTTCTTCACTTTTGATTCTCAAAGCTTCTGTTATCGTTCAGGCTTTTCTGTTTTTTAATACATCAATTCATATGTACAATTCTGCATTAACGTGAAGAAACTGTGAAGAAATGAAGGACCATGCATACACAGATCTTAATCCAGAAAATTTCAGACCAAATACCCTAGTTGAACATAATTATGCAACATCCGCATGACCATCATCTTTAATTTCTACATGCAGTATGCAGTAGGTAGTAGGCAGTAGAGCAATATGCAGACGATATAATTTTAATTCTTTGCAGCTAATTATTATAGAGGACCTGTAAGATGCAGAATCGGTAGTTGCTTAGAAAAATATAATCTTAAAGTCAACAATACGAAAATTGAACAATATCATATTCAGTGAAGAGTTGAAGAAAAATGTAAATACCTTGGCATCTTGTTATACACCGAAGCTGACATACAGCGAAAATTCTAGCATTGCCTGTTTGTTCAGACCTCACAATGGTTCTGAAAAAATAGACTTGTTTTCCTCTTGAAATCAGAGTATGGATCCCTTCAATTTTAAGTTTGTTGAACCTGCATTTTTATTACCATGCTGAGTTTTTGACAATACTGAAAAGTTAAACAGCAAAGGAAATTGATGCTCTTCAAAGAGATTTCTGTAGAAAATTGGTGAAAATTAAATGACTGAACCAAAATTCCAATGATCACTTGTGTGATGTGGTAGAGAAAAACCACTGGAGTAAAGAAAATTAACCAAGTAAGAAGGGGGATGAGAATAATAGGAAATGTAAATGTGCATTCAGAGAGAGAAAGTTATAGCACATTGTTTAATTTGCAGTGCTCTTTCTCTCTTACTCTCTCTCTTTCTCTCTGTCACTCTCTTTCTCTCTATAAAAACGAACGAAGAATTATTTCATGTGATGGAGCCACTGATGATGATCAAATACTTGCATAGTTTTTTTCAAAACATTCAAAAAATTGGTTAGTAATATAATGAACTGGCATGAAAAATTTGCATGCTATAATTGTGTCTTCGTTTTCGTTTTCAGCCAGTTACAGGCAATTGGCAGTTTATTTCTAACTGCTTTCCTCGATGCAAAAAGGTTTGAGGTCTGGATCTGAACTAAACTTCCAAACTTACTAAAAATAATTAATATTTTATGATATTTTTTTACAAATCTGTGCAGTCTAAAATATATTTAATTTTACAGTTGTGTTAAAAATAAAACGCAACTGAATCGAAAATGGTATTATGTACTAGTTGACGACGTCTGGTAGGTTGTTATAGTTCTTATGGCAGCTGTATTTGCAGTTGAAATTTCGTATTTACTTTTGCAGTTAAGGGAAAACTGTTAAAAAGTAAGCATGTAAAAAATTCGCTGTAACTAGTATTGGCAGCTACTTGTAACTGTATAATTTACAGGTGGGAACTTTTAAAATTTTGGGCGTGTAATTTCAAAATGCATATTTCCATACTAGAATTTCATATAATAATTATAGTATACTGTTTAAATATATAAAACTCTAAAAATATTATAAAAGTACTTATGGGTGGTCTGCCATAGGTTACGGCTTCTTAGGTCTCCCCACATTATTTTCTTTAATAACAGTGGTAACTTTCACATAATTTTTATTTTACTGATTATATGTGTGCTTGCATAGTAAAATCATCCGTAAGTCGGCATTTAAGCTTTTCTAGTTATTCACATATCCTGAATCTGCATTTCATGAGGATCATTTTGATACCAAGCTCATCACTCTGTGTTATTTCTAAGCTGAGATAATCCACATTGAACTTCAGGTGCAGGCTGCGCACTGAAAAACGTAATCTTGAGAAAAACGCTGTTAAGGTCAACTGTTGTTTTTTGTTGCATTTCTACAAAACACTTGGCAATAGTACGAAAGTGTGGTTGCTATGGATTTTACAAGAACAAATTGAAGTTAAATTTAAATCCAGTAGATGGCCCCTTCTGATGAAGATCTGGGCTTGCAACAGAAAAAACTCGAAGCAAAATGACTGCTTCCACGAGATACATTTGAAAATACAATTGAGTTTTTTACAATTGCATTACTAGTTTCTAGACAGAAACGTGGGTAAGAAGTTATAAAATTAGATTTTTAGTATTTGTTGGACATTTTGCTGATAATTTGATGCTAGAATATAAAAGTACAATATATTTAGCATTTGTTTTCGTAAGAAATAAAAAAAAAGACATTTGACCAATTTTCTGGTGCTTTCTACTTTGAAGCATCTTAATGTAGATTTAACTGTGCCTACTTATGGATGGTTTTGGTTTGCAAGCACACATATGTTGTATTTCGAAATTGTGTGCCATTTAATTCAATTTTATTGCCTCAATATTTGTTTCACATTATAATATTATAGAAGTAGAAAATTTCAATAATATGTGAGTAGGAGAAGCGAAAGACCAATTGGTCACTAACTCAGATGCTCCTGTTTTAACATAATTTTTTTTAATAGGCATAAATGAAAAACAAATAAAGAATATCAAAGCGTAAATATTTTATATTTAACGACCCGAAGGCAAAACAAAAAATAAAAAAACAAAGCAAAGCAACAGCTTAAATCAAAGTTACATATATATATACATATATACTACATATACACAACACACATTTAATGCAGCAAAAATAATGTGTTTATGATATATGTTAAATCAATATATTATTTTGAATTTAGAAACGATCTTAGAGAGAAAACGAAAAATGTTAAATGCAAGAAAGGAAATGACAAGCAAGGGCATAAAGCCTACATAGAGCCACCTCGATCTATGGTAAATCTGAGGATAGCTGACTTTGCGACCCTGTAAGTTCTCACTTTCGTGCACGTCGGTTGTTAGTACTTGAACTTTGACCACTGGAACAAAAAAATTCATCATAAAAATTGTGGTTAAAGGCATTAACGAACTCTTGCGGGGACAGAGATGCATGTAAAGTCTTAAAAGTGTTTCACAAAGATTAATTGAAGTAGGTAGGTAAGCTTCTTAAGTGGTTCAGTTACTTTCTTACCAATCTTTTTCAACGTGTTGTTCTTAATGGTATGTCCACTGAATGGATGCCCCATTATAAGTTTTATTCCCCAAGAAACTTTGGGTGGCCCTTACTGATTTCTTATCTTTATTAATGATATCACTGATTGCATTTTCATAGGGGCTAGCATCCCATTATTTGTTGATGATTTGGCACCCTTTCCTCCAATATAGGATGATTTTGATCGTTATATTTTATGACATGATGTGGATGAAATTTTGGACTGGTGTAAGTAGATTAGTTGGTGGCCCTTAAACCTATGAAATGTGCTTTACTTAGAATACGACCTAAATTTACGACACCTAACTTTCCAAATAATGCACGAACAGCTGAAAAAACTGAATTAGAGACTTAAGAGTAATGATTTCCAATGACTTCAAATGGAATTCCCACCTGAACTGTATCATTATAGAAGCAAACCGTCATATTTGGCATCATTTGCATGATTAAGCACTGTGTTATATCAAGAAATGTAGCTCTAATTATTTCTCTGTATGAAGCTGTTGTTTGACCCATTTTGGAATATGGGTTTGTTGTATCGTTACCCTAGCATGCTACTCTTAAGTGTGCTCTTAAAAGAATTGAGGATATACGTACTCGTCTTAGTATTGGCTCGGATCACACTTGGTTTTTTACTTTTGAGCAAAGGCGCGAGACTGTAGGCCTTGTGAACTGCTTCATAATAATTAGTGAAAACGATGTTCTGACACAGGCAGACTTTTTTCTAGGCCTCACAGAGAACTTCTTAGTCATGAGTTATTTGTGCAACCAGCTAAATCCAACATCAGATCACACTTTTTTGGGTATTGCATAATTCAGCCATGGAATCATTTTTTTTGTCATCATCCATCAGTGCTTCATAGGTTGACAGTTTCAAATGGCATTTGAGAGAGGACAGTTTAAAGATAGTTACCATTTAGGTCCTGATTTCTTTGGAAAGTTATTCTTGGGTAAGGTATGTGAGTAAATAGCAAGGAAATATAACGTATACTTCATTGATCTGATTGATGCAGAACAAGTATTTTCTAATAATTTCATTCATAAGTTACAATTCATGCAAGCTGTTTTTTTTTATAAAAGTCTTGGTGAATTAGTCTTGTCACTTCTTGACCAAGTCTGACACTTTCCTCTTTTTCATAGGACATTCGAACTCATATTCTTTGGAACAAAAATGGTGCACTATTTGCACTGAATTTATAAATGAAATGTAATGTAAATTAGAGAGGTTTTTCTGAAAATTAATCTCACCAGTGGTGTGTGTAGTGCCAAGATTTTTGATTAGGTAAGTCATGTAAAGCACCTTTTAAACATAAAGAATAATCCAGTTTGTAAATTGTGCTTAGTTCACCTGGAAGGAGAGCATCAAGATTCTGGCCAAGTCAATTCAAAAACTTAAAAAATTTTACTGCTGGTTCTTCGAGCAGACACATTCTTCTGCACTCATGAATAAATACTGTTTATAAATAAATTTTTTATCATGATATACTTGTGGTTTTTAACAGAACCTGAAAAGAAAAGAACAAAGTATATATTGTGCTAAATTACAGAATGTAAATTTGTGCCTGGCAGATGTAGCAGAGCATTACAATATGGGATCCAGTGGATCGATGATAAGAGGCAATGATGGTGAATATGCTTAATAATTTTAATTTATGTTAATTTTGTATGTTAATCAAAACTTCTTAATTATCAATCAAAGTTATCATTGTAATGCAGAATTATCTTGCAGCTTCTTTTTCTAATATTTTGTTAAAATTAGGACCGTATGGTCTATCACTGATTGTCTATTTACATGTGGTTGAAATTCGCAAATTTATCTTTTGCACTTTTCTGAAATCTGCTGATTTAGATAGTGTCATATTCATTCTGTTCCTCTTACTTATTCTTCACATACCAATAGATCTCTTTCGCCATAAGTAAGCTTTTTGTGTAGATATAGTGAAGAAAATACCAATTGAGGTGAAACCACGAAAGAAACTTGGTAATGCTCTTCGCTCAGTTGGTTCCTTTGGCCGACGTCAAAAAGGATCTAGCCTTAGGTCTGCCTTATCTGTTGACATCGAAGAGGTGGAGAAAATTAGGTACTTGTACCAAGTTTTCAGTTTTTGTGTGTGCTTGTCAAATAGCTTTGAGTATTTAAAAAAGTTAAAAAGCGTCTGGAGCCTTTATGTGTTATTAGTTTGATATACACTCGTAACTTGGTTTGCCAGACAAGTGCGGGGAGATGTTGGTCCGAATTTGCCGATAGTCCGTATTTTTCAATACTAAAATCATACAGTAGGCGTCTTGTATTAGACTCGTGGTAATGTAGTATCAATCACCTAATTGTCTCAAAAATGTCTAGTACGGGTCGCTTCTATGCAAAAGTATATAAAAACTGTCGGCATTTGACTCATAGAGATATACACGTGCTTACACTGATGTATGTGATGTAAACAATGTGATGGCCGGTCAACTAGCGGTCTGCTGGTGACACAACGGACTGTGTCCGTATTATGCGGGATTTTTGACAGATCATATTTTGTCCGTATTTTCCGATAACCGTAAAAGCAAGGTCTGGCAAACAGAGATATGAGTGTATTGACGTACTTCACAATATGTTTAAATTTGTCAACAGCAGCATACAAGTTTTCCAGTTGCCACGAACAAGGCGAATTATAATTTTCAAGGCTGTTATTTCCGTGCTTCTGTGACTTTAGCGACTTACAGCTCGCTGGTTGCTTGGCCATATATCTTGTGTAACGTAATGTTAAAGCTAATGTATCATGTGTATGAGTCAGTTGTTATTTTATATCTTTTTATTAATCGACGTTTTAAAAACCTTTGGTTTTTAGTACAATTGATAAATTAAATTATCCGTTCCTTACTGTGAGAGCCATTAAAAGAAGTTTTTAACTAAATCTTATATACACAGTTAGGCCTTGCTTAATGATGCTGGTGTGTTCTAGCAAAACTCATCACTAATGGTAGTGTCAATATATGAAGCAATGTCTTCTACATAAAAGTGATCGCTAAGTTGCACTGCTTGACAAAAGTTAACAATGCCTGGCTCATAAAAAATACTTGATGGCATTTGTTCCTGATAGTTTTTAACAAAAAGCTAAGGAGAACTAAAGTTTATAACGAGTATTCAAATTTGAAACTTGGGTTTTCTTTCTTGCCTACATGTTTATTCATCTGATTGCTTTTCTTGTTCCATTTCTTTCTCTTACTTCTCTTCTGTGCTTGTTTTCCAGAAGAAAATCTAGTTTTGGTTGTGTAGATTCTTTTCTGCTAAACTTCTTTGTAGTACTGTAAAGCATTAGTAACATGATGTCTCACTTTTGAACTTGGCTCTTTATCTGGGTTATTTTCACAAAAAATTCAAGACCAGAATCAATTCGTCTAAGAACTCATTACAGAGTATCAAAATGGCTTGCGTTAAAAAGAGCCTCTTGTTTAATGCTGGCCTTTTCTGTTTATTAGACTTTTCTGTTTAAAACTGCTGAGAAATCGTTCTAGTGTTGTTTTTCCAATAACGTAAATGCAGATGAAATGTAAATAGCAAGAATTAACCCTGCAGTGTAACACTAGAGAATTTTACTATAGGACTTCCATCTCTATGTAGGAAAGTTAGCCAGTGGCAAGCAATGAATCATCATTGCCTGTGCCAGCTGCTTAGTAAGGCAAATTATTACTGCAATTTCTGTAATAAAGCTTCGTAATAGGGCTTTTTCATAAAGCACCGGTGGAGCAAGTGAAATTTCAGTGCTTAAAGGCTAAAAAAATCGTCATTAGAATCGATAGTTTGCTGAGCTACAGACCATGCAGCAAACCATGCAGCAGAGTAGCTAATTTGATTAATTAATATGCTTAGTTTTACATTTCTATTATAGGAACCACATTAATTATTGTTTTTTTTACTTTTCTGCAGAAAGGATTTCGAAATGTTTAAGTTGAACAAAGAAAATGAACTTGCTTCTACACAAAAGAAATCAGAGAAACTTGAGAGTGAAAATAAACGCCTTCGTAATGAATTACAAGCTCTGCAAAAGACTTGTAGCAAACTTAGGATGGTATGAAACTACAATTAGTCTAAAAAGGTTGTTTCTGAATAAATGCTAACAATAATCATTCAACATTTCTGGCATTGCTAAATGCTAAAACAACTCCATAAAGGTATTTACTTATGTATTTTTGCATTGTAAGCCACTAGAAAAGAAAAACATTTAAATACTTTTGATCAGATGTGTACCCAAGACTAGGGCAGGCGAGACCATGATGAAGACTAAAACTACAACTTTCAAGACCAATAACAGAGTTTTATGACCAAGGCGATACCAAGACTAAGATCGCATTGTTCGAGACTATGACCAAGACCAATATCGGTGCTTTCACAGAAAACAGCTTTAAACTCAATGTAGGGCAGAACACATGGAGGACATTAATGAAGATATTATTTGCTGATTGCATATTATGACCAGCATCTTAGATCATATTTGCTATTGTTTGTATGTACTTTATTCAGTGTGTAGATTTTTATCCTTTCTAGGAAAGAGATAGTGCACTTGATGCAGAATACCAAGCTCTAGAAAGGGCAGGCACTTTTGAAAACGAACGTGACAAAATACAGCGACAGTTTAAGGTAGGCCGCCATTATTATCTTAATTGTCACAGTTACACACATATCATACTGTAAATTATCAACACATTGTTTAATTGCTATGTGGGAACTGTTTTTATTTAAGATATTTAGAGAAACGAAGGAAAAAGAGATGCAAAATTTGCTGAACTCAAAACGAGAGCTAGATAGCAAAATTAACAATGAACTGCTAGTAGATGAGAGGAATGCTGAGGATAGTCTGCCTCGTAGTGCAAACGATTCTGCTATAGGTGTGTATGATTATGAATATGTCTACCAATTTCAATTTCATTCTACCCTTTTATTATTATGTTATTAATCGCAATGATGTTGTAGCTTAGCACAAGATGAAAGATGAAAAGTTAGTTGGTGCACTTAAAGTGTTCTTAAAAATGTTTTAACAAACTAAAAGTAGTGTTATTGAAAATTTTAGTAATGTCTCCATGTTTAAAAGTCGTTGCAGATTGTAAGTGAATTCTATAGATGATTTTTTTTCTAGGTGGAAATCACTCATCTGTTGACTGGGGCTGGACAGGCCTTGAGACAGATCAGTCGTTATCCAGCACTCTTGTATCATTTCACAACAAGCTAGGCCCTGAATATGCACATGGTGTGATTGAGCTTGAGGGACCATTTATGAATGTGAACAAAGGTAATAGATTTTAATACTGTTCGTGAAACAGGTATGTCTTTTCACTTTCATAAGAAACACCTCACATGAAATGCCTCATTGTAAATAGTAACATAGTGGTGTGACTGATTAATTGATTTAGTGGATTGTAATCGATCATGACTGTTATTTCCGATTGTCGATTGTTTTTTCAGCTGCCGATACAAATTTGTTATATTATCAGTACTTACCATTATCAACTTATTTTTTGGAAAATCCACAAAAATCACAGTGCATGTATAGCTGCCATTTGATAGGATCAAGTAATATGGTGCTATTTTTGCACAATAATTAAGCCTTCTGGCTTTGCTGCTTAGACTCCAAGGGTTTTCATAAGCACAAACGATTTCCATGTGAGCCTGCTTTTTTGTAAACTACCAGAAAATGACATGAAAACCGATTATAATTGATTATCAAATCACTTTCGTATCTGATTGATCGATTATCTAAATCCCTCCTATTTGACTACTAATAACACGGTATTCATTATTAAAATTAGCAGAATGCTTCATGCTAACAAGATTTATTGCCAAATTCATTTAAAAGCAGATCAGTGCACAGTAACAGAAGCGTGTTAGATTCATGAATCAGATTTGAGATTAGAGCCTGGATCAGAATATCACACTGTAATCTCAGAACCTATTAAAACTTCAAAGTCTAAGCAACTACATAGATCTAATTATGGATGGTAGGTTACTAGGGAATATACTACTTGTGGAGATTTTCTTCAACCATGATGCACTTCTCTGTCTGACCAATAGTACTACTAACATTGTATCTGTTGAGAAAGAAACATATAAATGACATAGGAGTGCATAAAATAAGTTCTTTGAGGGAAATTCCTTAGCTCTGCTGAATACTGTGTAACTTTACCATTATGATTTACAACCAAATATAGTTTTTTGCTTTGTCAAGTATACCAATGGTGAATGAAGCTGCTGTGAACAAAGGGATATTTGAGATTGATGAAATTGCCTATAAATTGTGCTTTTTTTATGTAAAACCTTCATCTGTAAAACAATTCTTGTTTGTTAATTAACAGCAAGAATTAGATTAAAATCATTCATACTATCAGTTTTGGTGATACAGATTCGAAACAACGCATACCAGTTATATTCTTGGCTGCTTTACTAATTAGTGTTATGAAATTGATATTGCAGGAGACTGGAATGCTGCATCAGCTAGTTTAACTCAAATACTGCCACCTTTCACTGATTTTGTGTTGGGCAATATCATGGTATATGTATCTACAACACCTGACATGTGTGATGATTTTCATGAGTTGAATAAAACTTGCTTGAGTCGACTTCAACAGCACTATGAGCAAGAAGGTCGCGCATTCACTATTATACACTTTTCAGATGACAAGAAAAATAGTAATAAAGTAAGTGATTTTCTTTTTAGGTTATTGTATCTATAAATTTACATTAAGCAGGAAAGTCTAGAAATGTGTATACTAAACAGTAATTTTCTAGTTGCATGATTGATGCCTGGTTCAAAGAGTGAAGTCTTACGCACTAAGACATCTCAGAAATCTTACCAGAATTGCAAATTTGTTTGAAGCTGAGGCCTGGAGAAAATTTTTTTATAGTTTAACAAAAAGTTGATAACTATACCAACTGTTTCAGAAACTTCAGTCAACTTTTCAAATCCGACAATCACTGATTCAACGATCTACAGTATTCCTTGGACTAATTGGTGATCATTGCAGCAAATCATTTAGTGTTGAGCTGAATTCAGCTTATGTGCAAAATCCTGGTTCCAAGCCATGTGTGTTTGTGTACAGAGGTCAACGGTGCAAATCAGAGTAGGTTTGGTCTATAAGTATAGTGCCTTTTTGTAGAAGTATAGTCTGTTGTTTAATAATAATTCTGCCCCCTTTCTGATGCAAATAGCTTGATTAATTTATGTTTCTTGTTTCCTGATTTTTCAACCCTTGCTATATTATTTTTTTAATCTAGATGCAAATCTGGTCATACTGAAATACAGCAATTTAAAGCACAAATAAAAGAAAACAGCAATATTAAGGTAACTTATTTAGGTACTCTTATTACACTGATTAATTTCTTTTTAAGTTATTTTAAAATTCGCAGTAAAATGAAGTAAACTGTTCATTTATTAGTATATCGACTGTTCATTCGATAACACTGTATTATGTTTTTTTAGGTTTTGAATGTAATGTGCAACATAGCTAAGTCTTGGTCATGTTTAGAAGATACACTCCAGGGACTTATAAATAAGGTATGCTGCCGTTTAAGTGGCTAGTTGGCTTAGCTTTTTGGTACTGTTTGCTAAAAAGCACTTTATTGCTAAGGAAATGAATTTATTGACAGGCTTGGACAATCCTACTTGCCAAATAGGTGTATGTTTAGTTTTAGCTGTATTAGGTGAACAGAAACTTCATTGCAAGTTTTTTTATGCAACCTATTGCAAATTTTCTTAATATTTTAGGTTATTCGATCAGATGAGTTTTCTAGTACTAGAGGTATAAATGAATATGATTCAGATAATCCCGCAACTTTATGTGGTATCAATCACTGGGATCTATACGGTGATAGCTATCAATTGGAAATACTAGATTCAGCTGCCAGATGTCTCTGCATGTTAGGATTTGAAAAGGTTTTTTGATCTGCTTCCTTTTCTTTGCTTTCTGATTGCACAATAAATGTGGATGTAACAGAATATAAGCACTAAATACTGAATGTCAGAGGCATTTAATTGCCTAGCTAAACACACCGAGGGTAGAGCAATGAAAGTAAACATGTAAATAGAGGAATTCAAAGAATCAGATAAGTGCTAATTAATTAATTGACTTATCTTTTTAACAAATCTCCGTGTTTGCGCTTTTCCATGAAGTTTTGTTTGGTGGTGATGATAGTATGTATGAGTCACCTTTCACATAGGTATTATTCTTGATTTCAATGAGAAAGTGGTATGTTATTTTTGCCAGTCAGTCATGAACCACATACCTACCTAATCTTTCTGATGTGACCATTTTTACAGAGGATGATTTTTAATTAGTTAAATGATAAATGGCTTTAAACATGAAGAAAAAGCTGCCTTATGCAGATACGGTGATTCAATTTTTCACAATCATTACAAATAAAGTGTTTAAAAATATTAAGGTGGGTTCTTTTGTATTTTGTACTGTGTTCTATAGTTTCATTTTATACATAGTGTTATATTTATATACTGTAGCATTTTGAACGTCTTAATGGACACATTAATGCTGCTGGTCCTTTACCACCTCTGCTAGTGTGTGGCAGCTCAGGCTCTGGCAAATCTCTTTTACTGGCAAAATGGCAAGTTTTGTTTCTGCTTACATTTTAGTATGCTTTAATTACTCAACCATCGCACTCTGACAAAAAAAGTAAACATGCATCATAACATAATTTTTTTATAATTATTAAAAAAAATTGTAATTATTCTGCCAAATTTCATAATAAATTCTGTTGATTAGACTGTCATTTTTTTATATAGTAACAATAAATTACAAAGCAGCATCTGATTTGATCTAAATTTTAATTCAATTGATTCAAAGTGGATGCTAAATTTAATGTGCATAACATAATTTATAAATTTGACTGTGGTTTGACTGAAACAGCTTATTAAGTGCACTGTCTTGATACAAATAAAATTTTTGCAATTCAACTGACTTGTGTGCTGATGTTTGAACGACCTTGTTGTTATGCAGGTTTTTATATATCTATAATTTGTGTAGAAATGTATTGTGGTCGAGTTTCTCTTTTTCTGTTTAGGTTATTACATCTTTTGGAGAAACAGCCCACATCTCTTGTATTATATCACTTTGTGACGGATGAGAATTCATGTGATGCTGATCCAGTATTTATGCTGAGTCGTTTGACTTTCCAGGTATTTACTGCCTTAGTGTACAGAAGAGGTTTTACATATTTTGTTCCCTCTCCTGTTTAAATTAAAGTGTGTCAATGAACTGAAAATCTTGTTTTTTATTATGAGAACAGTTTTGCTTGTAGCCAGTCATTGAACAACGATACGTTTATAAAGTTGCTTTTCTATCATTTTCTTACAAGTCAAATAAATGCTCTGATCTTGGTTTAGATGATCATCTCAAATTTTGCTTTTTAATCTTTTGTACTAGCAAAACTAAAATCATGAGTTAATTAAGTAGAAACTACGAAATTGTTCTACACATTCTCTACTGATGTAAAAACTGCTTTTTTTTGAACTTGTGCTTTGTGTTTTTTAATTTTTGCACATATTAATACTATATTTTTGTAAATTTTCTTAACTCTTTTAATGGCGCATGACATGTAATATTTCTTAGCTTTTTGTGTAAATTTTATCTTCTCTATAGCATTTTATGTGTTAAAGTAAACTTCAAATAAATAAATTGTAAAATGCCAGTGTAAAGTGACACTACACAAATTTGCTTGTCTTTCTTACATAAAATGTTTAAGATTTAGGTTATGTACATTTCATTTTCATGCTTCAGATGTTTAACGAGGTAATTTAGAATTTGTGTCAAGTAGTTGGTGGACATGTAAATAAACCAATGAAAAGTTTCAGCTGCATTGTTTAAAATGTGGTCTTACAGTAAAATCATGAATTTAAAGAATTTATCTGAATTTGTTAAATGAGACAGAAGCTTCTATTTTTGTTTTGTTTTATTTTATGTTATTTAACATTTTTATTTTTTTGGGAGTGGCTTAAGATTAAACTTCATGCCATTTTATTAACAATAAATCATAATTGAACGTTGTAGGTATCAGACAAGGTAAGGCATACGTGAGTTATTAATTACCTTCTTGGAGGAAATTGTTTTCAGGTTTTAAATTCTGCAAAATATTTTATATGCAGCTGTGAATGTGATTTAAATATTAATAATTTTAGTAGACTTTACTGCAAACATGAAAATTAAATTCTTACTGGAAACAGACTGAGAAAATGGAAAGTGTGGAGAGATGAGAAAACATATATCTCATTGTGTTTTCTCAGTTTTGATATTTTAGCGACATTTCATCTAACAAGTATTTACTTTTTTTTTGTTTCAAATCACTTTGAAACAAACAGTTAATGCAATATGGGCATTTACCGCCTGCCTTAACCTCAGATCCGATGAGAATTGTTGAAGAGTTTCCACATTGGTTAGAGAGAATCTCATCTAAACAACCTGCAGGCATTGTTGTAGTTATAGATTCCATGCACAAATTCAAGGTAAATTCTGTCTGCAGATTTTGTAAATATATTTTTCTACTTAATTCAACTTAACAGCATATAAACTGACATGAAAAACATGGATAGCTCCTCATGTTGTCATCTGCCAAAGTCTTTAGTCTAAAAATCATTGGAAAAGTTTTAAAAATGGCAGAAAGACAACAGGTTATAGATAATTCATCTTTTCTTTTAGTCATTATTTTTGCTTCAGGAATTTATTTTTTGAAATAGTAGTAGCATTTGAGATCTGTTTCAGTTGACTAGATTGTTTAACTAGCATTATTTGATACTATATTATTATTTATACTACTGTTTTATTACATATTATACAGTACTGGCATTTTAAGTAGTAGCATAGGCCCTATAGCAGTTTAATTTATTAACGGCAGAAAAAGAATACAATGTTTAAAATGTCAGCTAGTAAACAATTTATAAATAATGTGGTTTTTATTTTCCAAGTTATTTTGGTAATTTTTTTGAGATATCAGTAGCACTTGAACTTTGTTTGAACAGAGTAGATTGTTTAAGTAGCAGCATTTATTATTATTTAATGCCAGTGATTTTTTGGCAGTTGCATATAGTGGTTTAATTTTCTGCAAGGAAAACACGAAAATTTAATAAATTGAAGAAAAATCAAGTTAGCTGAGTTAAACTTTGTAACTAATAAGGACGTCAATCAACCCGCGCGTACCAATCTGATGCTGTATAATACAGTATCTGAAATATATTATTTCAGTGCATTAAATCTTGATATAGCATGCCACATTACTACATGTAGCCAACTGTAATAATAAGATGTCAGAAAACTTTGAACAGGCAGCACTATTTTTATTAATTTTGAATTGGTTGATTCGTTCATTTGGCTCCCACATGCTTTGAGCCATCCATGACACTTGTCTAAGGGTTTTTTGGATTGTGAAAACTAATCCACACTAAGTCGGACTTGTTCTAACCTTTCTGTGTGGGTACTGAATATCCACATTACATGTACCCCAAGCACAGCACTTCGCCATTCTGTACTCTCTTTCCCTGCTATTTAATGAATTTACTTCAATAAGTAAAAACAATCATGAATACCCTGTATATTATTATGCGCTTCAGGTGCAAATACCACTGAGGTTGGAAGTAAGTTCCAGGCACTATCAATAGAAAAGCGATCAGAGCCAAAATACAGTGCCTGATTGGCCCCCGCTAGTTGATTGACGTCCTGCGATCTATGTATTAACGTATAATTTTCATATCTATACAGACGATTCACAAATTTATATATCTTTCAAACCTGATAATTATGTACTGTGCACAAAATGCTAAATTAGCTATAGAACCTTGCGTCTCTGAAATCAAATCCTGGGTGGTGCAAAATGTTTTGCCCTTAAGCTCCTCTAAGACCGAGTTAATATATTTTGGTACTTCAAATCAAGTGAAGAGAATATCAAATTCAGCAATTTTATTTGTTGAGTCTACTGTTACACCTAGTGCATTTATGAAAAATCTTGGATGTTTCTATGATTGTAATATGACACACCAAAAATGTATTAATTACATTTGCAGTGCTGCCTTTTTTCAGCTTAAGAATATTATACTGAGATATTTTCTTGACAAAGGAACTTCAGAACAGCTCATTCATACATTTATACATTTGTGACAAGTCAACTAGACAATTGCAAGGGTTCAAAATGCTGTTGCACGACTGATTTCTCCGAGACAAATGTGTTCACATAACTCCAGTTTTGGCTCAATTACGCTGGTTACCTTTGCATTTCCAAATAGAATTTAAAATCTTGGTGCTTGTATAGAAGTGCATGAATGGTGCTGCCCCAAATTACTTAATAGAGTAACTCTCATGGTATATGCCTAGTAGACATTTGAGATCAAGTAACTGTATTATTCGAATGTGCCAAGGATTAGTCTTGCCACTTGTGGTGGTCGGTCATTTTCTTATGCTGCCCTGCATCTTTGCTGCCCATCATCTACTGCCCTGCCCCTTCATGTCAAAACTTCACCATCACTGCCTCGTTTTAAATCTTGACTGAAAACACTTTTATATTCTCCTGCATTTAGTAATTCATAATCGGTAAATTTCAATCACCTTAAATAATTTGATAAATTTTAATTTGTGAAATGTAACATTTTTTTAGTTCTGTGGTCTTACTGTATTTTTACAACTCTGTAAAGCCAGCAAGCCATCTGGGAAGTCAGGCTAATAAATTATTATTATTATTATTATTATTATTATTATTATTATTATTATTATTATTATTATTATTATTATTATTATTATTATTATTATTATTATTATTATTATTATTATTATTATTATTATTATTATTATTAATATTAATATTATTGTAATATATCTAATTTTTTAATTTCTTATTTTTTTACGTCTTTGTCTTGTCAGCAAAAATTTTTTGGTTGCAAAAGAATAGCAATCTTATTCAAAAAATGCTTAATTGAAATGTCAGTGTGTACAAAAAGTCACTGTTTGCACCATAAATTTGCTCAAAACCACTTTGCTTAATTATAATTAGAGTAGACTGTCTTGTCAAACATGAACTTTTCTTATTTAATTTATTTGTGTTATGACAATAAAATTGGTTTCTTAATTTTACTATTGTTGTTGTTACAGAATGCTGAATTAAACATGAAGTGGTTGCTTGATCCACTTCCAGTTGACACTAGGATCATTGTATCTGTGGACGAGGAGACTTGTCCTCAAGCTTGGCGGTAAATGTTCAAGTTGCTGGATCTGTATTTATGTTATCAGTGGTTTTATAATTGTGGTACACACTTGTTATTGTGGGTCATTCTTGAATATTTAGAATGCCTCTCAGAATAAGAAATTCTAAAACTGTGGGTATTTCTGATAATCCTCTGTGAATTTTTGTTCTTGGTGTGCTAAGTTTACTCATATAAAATTATTTTTCTTAAAAAATATTGATCTAAATTTTTTAGAGCCTGGCCAACTATTAATTTAGAGCCACTGAGTAATCGGAATGTTCGGGAATTTCTGCATGCTGCTTCTGAAGAAGGCTTGAACTTGACTACAGATCAAGAAGCCAAAGTATTAACACGGTAAAACAAACTAAATTCTAGTGATAGTGATTTATTTTTTTTCATTACTACTAAATTATTATATCATGTATTTTGTTTTTTGGCTAATATTGTTGTTCTTACTTTATGCATTAGTTGTTAGTTTTTTTATGCACAGTTATTATTTATTAGTTTAACTGTAATTTTGGTGCACTGTATTTGCATTTTTATCTTCTGCAATGATTTGTGAAATATGTATTATGACATGTAACTTTCTGTAATATAACAGTAAGGCACAGTACACATTTCATTCTGACCCCTGCAAATACTCCTGCATTCTATAAAAGGGTTAATCTTAGTACAGTGGGCGCCATTTGTTAGACTCACTATTAATAGAATCAGTCATGTAATTGGCTCAAAAATGCCAGGTACAGGCCATTCCTACTCAAATGTATGTAATAACTGTCAGCAATTGACTCAAATAACTCCATGTAATTGCCTCGATAGTTTTACTTCATGATTGTGTATGTATGTGTGTGTGTGTGTGTGTGTGTGTGTGTGCGTGCGTGCTTGCGTAGGGATGGCTGCTGCGCATCCACGGGTAGGCATGCTGGCGTGTTGCCTCTGCATGCGTGATCAAAGATCCTTTTGCTACTTCTGTGTCATCTTTACTTTGCCGTTATGCACTATTATATAAGCAGAAACAATTATGTTAAGTACCGTTTTGTTTGTAAGGAAGCATATTTATCATGTACTAATATGCTGGTGTAGTGCTTTGGCTTTGAATTTGTCACCCACTCGTCCACTGCAATTAACCTTGTTGCCCAAGAATTTAGAGATGCTAAACCTTTAGTCATATGCCTAGCAGTTTTTTTTTTTGAAGCTCTTTCTGCTTTTCACAAAATGCTCAATAAGAAGCTCTGCTAATAAGAACTTTAGAGAGAAAGGAATTTCTTGTATCAAGTTACATCAAAGCAACTGAAAATATATTGTTCATTCTGATATACTGCTATTTTGTTTTTCCATTAAATCATTTTTTTTTACTTTTGCAGATGTCGTTCATCTGCTACCACTAATCCATTGTATGTGGTCTTGTTGACCAACATGTTGTTATACAATGATCCCACTGATATAGATGGCCTCCTGGAGTATTTACTTTCCACAGACTCAACACTGGAGCTTTATGAATGTATACTGGTGAATTTCTGTGGAAGATACAAAAATGCAGAAGACAGAGAGTTGTTTAGAAAGGTATGTAGTTTTCGAGAGAAAAGAAGTGTACTTTAGTAAAATGAATATGCAAAATGTAGCATAACAGTGATTGCACAATTAATCTAGAATAAGGCATGAATGTCGTATCAGCTTATTAAAGACATTTTGTTAAAAAGAAAATTAGGAATTGTTTTTACCTACAAGATTAGTTTTTATTCATCCTTATCACACTTTCCTGCACATAAATGTGTCAAATGAGAATTACAGTTTTGTGCAAATTAATGAAAATATAGAGCAAAATCTTAATATTATTTTAGTTGTATGATAGTATGTAATTATTTGCTTGCTATCTTCTCTATAGTTATGGAAGTCATTTACCCATACAAGCTGTTTTGCATCAAGTTTTCGTGCAAACATTTGTGTAATAGAACATGTCACAGTATTAGTTCCTAAATTACTCTCGATGCCCATAAATGAATTTTCTCTATTATTGCTGAAGTCCTTAATAAGGTTTAAATTCTGCTTTTTTACTTAGTATCTTATGTGGGTTTTCAACAAGATCTACCAGCATCATACTAAACTCGTGTTAGCCATGGGAGTAATATTTTAAATATAAATTGAAATTTCATTCTTAGATCCTTTGGCTTGTTTTAGATTCTGCAGTACGTGTATGCATCACGGAATGGAGTTAGTGAGTCTGAATTGTTTGAACTCTTGCCGTCTTTAACTTGGAACTTCTGGGTAGTTTTGTCTGATAATTTTTTAAAGTTATCAGTGTTGAAAAACATCTGTGGATTACTTAATTTTGCTCAAGATGAAGTAAGTCACTTTTTTTAAATCCAGCTTTGAACACTACATAGCATTATGATATTGTTTTGTAGGACTTGAACTTAAGCCCAAATTATGCTACAAAATTTAATATCTGAAATTTTATATCTTCTTACAGTACAAACTCTCAAGTATAACATATAAAATGAAGTAATTTATGAAAAGCAATTTTATTGTATTTTCTTTGTTTCAATGTTGTGTCAATATTTTGGAGTTGCTATGGCAAGATTTTGCTTAGTTTATTGAAAGAATGATATTAATACGAAGCTCCAGAGACTGTGTCACCAACTGCATGTAACAATATAGCAGACGATTTCAGAGATTTGAATTTTTATAGATACATCTGTTTTTTCTCTCCTATAGCTTTGTAATAATATTAATATAGTTTGTAAAAAAATAAAAATTATCGGAAAAAATCAGTTTCATTTATTTCTGCGACTCTATGCTAACTTCGTTTTTTAGTAGCTCATAGGACTGAAGCCCATAGAATTGCAGAACTGTCCGGTTTAAAGAAAGTGCATGGTTGACCATTGTAAAATTGGTTTTATTCATCATACTTTACCAGTCTTTAGAATTTTGTAGGAAATGTTTTCCTGATAAAGCAGTGAAAGATATTATGTGTATGGGTGCTTTCACGTTGCCTAAATCAATGAAAATATTTTTCGGTGAGTGAAAAGTACACTGAAGTGGACAGACCTGGCAAAAAATGAGTGCTATAAACAGCACTTTAAAGAAAAAACTGCTTCAATGGCCTTTATATGTTATAATAATAATATATAATTAAAAGCGTTTGGACAACCTATGTTAGTTTGATGGCTATGAATCTGAGTTTTGTTCTTGTCTCAGCAATTATGTTGCAGACTAGCATTAAATCTGCTTGTTGTTTGTTAAGCATACAGTGTATACGTTGCCCTGCACTATTTGTAAAACAGCTTAATGTAGGCCAAACAAAATTCATTGTTATGCACTCGCATATTTACGAACACATTAAAAATAATAATTAGTAAGTCATTTGTTTACATACATATCACTTTTCATGGGAATAAGAATGTGCACATGAACGTTGTTTAACGACCAGACTCAGTAGAGGGATCTTTACAACAAGACGAACAATAAACAGAGAATCTGACAAATAGATGCTTAGGTCTTGGTGTTTTATCATTTGCTCCCTGCTATAAAAGTGTGTATAATAATTTTACATGTAATAACTTATAAGCAGACGTCATCCCAATTAAACTTTACATCTTTTAAATTCATCATATTTGTTGTGTTTCGTCAAATTGGTGAAGGTTGTCGAAACGTTTTTGTTAATATGTTGCTATGGTATCGTATAAGGGCTATTAAAGCAGTTTTCTTTAATTTATTGTTTATAATATTAACTATTGTGTTTCTGCGGAACTTAAGGACAAAAGGAGTGTTGTTGCAAGGGCATGCACATGGTCAGTGTTGGCATCTTTACATTTTAATTTTGGTGCAATTACTTGTTTAGCAAGTTTCTTTTTTGCTTTGTTTGTTTGCAGGTAAGGAAAGTTGTCAGAGATTATTACTTTCAAGATCCAAAGGCCTTAAATAACTGCAGAATGGAATTAGTTGAATTTCACAAGCAGAGATTACTGTAATTATTTCTTCTTCTATTATTTAAATTAAGTCTACATTATATACCCTGTATTACTCGTTATCTGTTGTAACAAAGTTTGTGCTTAATAATTAATACTTTTTTGTGTTATCTAGTTCCCGGGACTTATGCCTGAGGGCTGCAGAAGAACTTCCACATCTTTTATTGTCATTAGGTGATACCAATCAACTTCAAGATCTTTTATCTAAGTTATCTATATTCAGGGTTCTTTATGCAAGGTAATTAGTCATAAGTTACTATGTAAATGGGTGAAGTTCATAAATTAATTTTCACCCAGTGGCAGCCCGTAGTTAAAATTAGTGGGGGTGCTGCTTCAGAAAAATTTTAGCCATTTAGTATTGTTTTAATACTGCCTTAAACGAAACAACATGTAATTTTAATGTTGTAATTTGTAATTGCAATTTTAAACAAACAAACATACATAAACTTAATCAAATCCTAAACAAATCCTAAACAAACAGCCTAAATTGCCGCAGTCCAAGAATATGTCGATACACAGTTTTTAACCATATGACAACTGACCACAAACTGTATGGGCGACAGTACTTTCTCTGCCTAGTAGCAGAAGCTAGCAGTGCAGCGTACAGTGTGTTATCTCTGACATATACGCATGGCTGCATGCGCCCAACTGGCAAACACCACATTGCTGGGCTGTGAAGCAAACAGTACTTCTCTCAAGTGCTCTGGTTCCACACAAATATAAAGAAAGAACTAAAGAAAAAAGACTTATTATATTGATTATTATCGATAATATTGAGTAAATATAGCCAGTTCTACCTACTTTTCACCTACTGTTTTCACCTTATGACCAATTTTGCTAAATAGCATTTTTAATGCAGTCTTATTGGTATTGTTTACTTTTTTATAAATTTTCAGGGGTCGCAGTAGTGAGCTGTTGGGTTATTGGCAACATCTTGGTGTTGAAAGAAGCACCATGGCTGCAATATATTTTACTGCTATTAAAAAGCTTGAAGAAGGTACTTATATGTACATTTGTCACAATTTATTGTGTAGGTTTGTTGACATGCCTGCATGCGCATGTGTGGGCGATGCCCATTGGGCATGCATGATAAGTGCTTGGATTAGGGATGTTCAACGATACAAATTTGGCGATACGATAATGATACAGTAGAATACTTGTTTCCAATGATACGATAACGATAAACAATTTTTTAGATGACATGATGTGATACCATAATTTATTTTAAACAATACCGAAGTTAGACAATTTATGGAACAACAGAAAAACGGTCATTAATAATTAAAATTATTAAGTGCTTCAGTGCATTTAGTGCTGCATACTTAAATGACTGCTAGTTATGTCAACTTGTTCATAAATAAGTAAGCTGCAACAAATAAACATATTACTGCGATAAAAATATTTGTCTATGCGAGTTGCATATGACCAGGAAAGTGACACTAAAATGCGGTATTGTATATTTGACATCCATGCGTCAGTTTCAATGTGTATAAAGGGGTCTCTATACTTTGTCAGTATGATATAAGTGACGACACTTGCCAAATTCAATACGACTATGATATTCCTAGAATAATATCGATACCATGATGATAAAAACACATTTTTCATTTCGATACTTATTGATACGTATCATTTCATTAACACCTCTAGCATGGATACTTGCATGTATATGGGTACTTTTTTCTCTCCCATTCTTTGTTTGTTTGTGGAACGGCAAGTGTTCTTCACTTTTGTTGACTGCCTTACTGCTGTGATGTATTTTCAAAAGACAAAGAAGGTCAACATCTTGAAATTTATTTCTATAGATCCATGATTAAGGGATCTAAAGAGTTATTTAATACATTTAGAATCTCGTCAAGATGACAGCGGTGCAGCTTTGTCACAGACTGCAGATGTTTATGAAGCCCTCGGACGATTCTTAAAGGACATTTGTTTGTTGAAACAGGTAATACCGCAGTAAAATTAAAATCAATTATAAAAAACTTAATTTGTTTTCATTCGACTGCCGAACAGTATTCTTCGAATTCTTTACGTTTGAGTATCAAATAGCACTCTTCAAAGTCTTTTGAATAAATGTGCCTAATTTGATTGCCTATCTCTAAATCATTGGAGCTCTATTTTGATTTATAAACAAAAGTAAGCTAAGATGAATGTATAGAATTTATAGATGACAAAAGTGCTAATATAACTATTTGCTTTTTTTGTCTATGTGACTGATTCTTGTTGACTTGTCTTATGTTCTCTCTTTAGGCTGTTACTGCTCTGCAAAGAGCACTTGAGGTGAGAGAAATGGCATTAGATCCCGATCATCCAAGTGTGGCACAAGTGTTGCATCAGCTTGCAGGTAAGGCAGCAAAGTAAAATCGGAAAGGTGTCTTATGGAGCAGATTTGCATTGAAACAACAGGTTGCAAGCTATTGTGATGTTTACAGTTCTGACATCATTTCGCTTAGAGTGTCAATGATAATCACAGAATTCGTTATCAACGTTCCATATGAAAATATTGAGTTGTGAAAATAAAAATTTCAAGTTTTAATTACATGATAGGTTACTCATATCCTAGCTAAGCTATACACATGTTACGGTCTTTGATTATTTACATTGTGATTAGGTGATTTCTTAAGCGGTGCAATAAAGCAACAGTATTATTGAAATATATCATGAAATATGGTGTTAAGTTCCTTGCTAATATTTTATACTTGCAGATTGTTTAAGCTATTATCTACATCATGTAAATTATGTGCTATTGAAAAATACCGATTATCGAAATATCCAAAACTGGTTTGACACTCTAAAATTTGACACTGGTTTAAATGTTGGCACTCTGGATGTTTCTATAACATTTGTTTTGTTACGGGCTTCTTTGCAAATGTAGTCAATGAAATATTATATTTCTCGCTTGCTAGCATGATTAAACAGCCTACATGGTGAGGTAAATGTAAAATAAGTGTTAACTTGATTCATGCATAGGGATAGTCTACTTGGATGCCATTGAAAGCGTGCATTTATTGATTCTGAGATGAATGGTAATTTTCAAAGTCTTTTTGGAAACTAAGTTGCCTTTGTAATTAGTAAATTTTTCTAGTGATTCTTGGGGTTAGGTTAAACTGTTGATGCCTGAGAACATAAAATCCACTTAAACGCAGAAACTGCTTTCTTTAAACTTTAATAGCTTGTGTTTTTTGTGTCTAAAATAATGAAAAGGAGAAGCCTCGGAGGTCCTTTATTTCCAGTGTTTTTGACAAGGTTTGTTTTATAATTTGTAGGTTTACATGGTCAGTAAGGTGTTTTTTGTGTCTGAAATAATGAAAAGGAGAAGCCTCGGAGGTCCTTTATTTCCAGTGTTTTTGACAAGGTTTATTTTATAATTTGTAGGTTTACATGGTCAGTGGGGTAAGTATTCTACAGCAGAAGCATTGTGTAAGCAGGCATTGGATGTGTATGAAAATGCCTTTGGGAAAGATCATTGCTTAATCGCAAGAGAGCTGGAAACATTAGCAATGCTTTACCAGAAGCAAGACAAGTATGTAGAGCAGAGATTTGTCTCGTTCTAATCATTTCTGGTGCTGTTTTTTTAAGTAAAACAAATGTTAAATTTCAGACTATGTTAAACTTGGGACTAATTTTAAGTTTGAAACTAATGTTAAATTTGGAATTTAGCTTATATAAAGAAGTGACAAAGAAGTGACAGCATTAATTTCAGAATTCATGTTATGGTTTTTTAGTAAATGAGTGAAATCATGTGTAAGAGGTTTGTCAAACCTAAAAGATATATTGTCTCTTACATACCTTTTTCTACATACTTATCATATGTGTACTATAGTTTCATGTTTAACACGTGTTACTGAAATTTGTTATGATTATAGTCATTTTTTTGTATTTAGGTTGGATCTGGCAGAGCCACTACATAAAAGAGCAAAAGCTATTAGACAAAAACTTAAACTACCGGGTGATATATCAGTGAGTTTTATTATGACCATTTTGTAATTATCAAGTTTATTCTTATTATGAGAATCGTAGAATGCAAAATGTCAACTTATTTTATGGTATACTCAAATTTTTAGTAATGCATAAATAAATATTGACATTTTCTTAAATCTCGATTTCTGAAATCAAATGCAAATCGATTTGAGTTTTTGGCTTTCAAATTTGAATCACTTCGAATATCAAAATTTTAAATTCGGATTGAACACAAACTCAGTATTGAATATTTTCAAATAAATTGAGAGCTATTAATGAGTTCACAGAGACTTTACATGGGAACTACTATATCATCACTAAAACTAATGATTGATTTATGCATCTGAAATACGAATAACTGTAAAAATTAACTTGTCGCACTTGACAGTCTAGAATATCTACTGTTTACTTAATGTTTTTAAGGGATGTTGAGGTTAGTTGTTTTGTACGCCTTGTATATTTTATTGTATTCAGAATGCCTCCAGCTGATCACTCTCCATAAAGCCATAATAAAATTTAGGACAATGTCAACTAGACTAGGTACTTGCTTTTACTGAATGTTCTCTAGTTGAACCGTGCAACCTGCCATACAGACGATTGTCAAAGCTGACCAGATAACATATTTTCGCAAAAATCCTGTAAAAAGTTCACTGAAGTAGCTGCTAAATTGTTCTGACTGCACGACTTGACAAAAAAATTTGTAAACGTTGAATTATTCGATTCGAATTAATGATTTTTGACTCGAATCAAATTCAAATTAAAAAACTTGTTTTAGTCAAATTTGATTTGAACGGTCACCCCTGTTCCCTACTTGGCTATTCAGCTCTCCTCGTAGTAAATATCTGACAACTTGTGTAATTTTTGATCTTTCTGCGTGATACAGTTTCTCCATGCTTCTATCTGAGCTTTTATTATTCTTGCCATTAAACTAATGTAACTAAAAACTAACTGTAACATTGAAACAATGTCATAGTGAGATAGAGACACACTGAGTGAAGTGTGTGAGTTATTTGTTTTGTTCGTAAAATTACCGAGAAGCTTTTACTTCACATCGTATGAGCTATTAATTGTCATTCAGCAGCATAGCAGCCTGCAATTATCTCAGTAATTTTTGATGTCTATCAATTTGTTTTTCAGTGTGGGCAAAGAATGGATTACGTCAAAAAGAAGTTGTTAAAACTTGAAGGACTTGCAGTTGAGAAAGCAACGCCAGAACTAGCTCGAGCTCTCAATGAACTTGGTGTTTTGTTTTATTTACAAAATAATCAACAGTATGTTTGCTGTCAATGTAATAGCTGTCAAAATAGCATTTATAGTGTAGTACGTACACCCCGTACCTTTTTGAGAGCTCTGTCAGATATCTGTGTATGATATTAATACTTATTTTAGTTGCATTCCTTTAAAATGTTTGTGAACACTAATTAAATATAATAATATTCTTTCCATTAGCAATGTATGCGATCATTGGGAAAAAAATCAGTTTTAAAATCTTGTCGTATTAGTCCTGAGAAATACAAGATCACAGAATGCATCCAGCATCACACAAGAAATTATAAGACATACTTCAGACAATGATGGCATATACTTTTATCCGCCATCACACGTCCAGCATACAGCAAAACTCATTCAGTAAACCAAAGATGTTGCATGTTCTTTTTTGCCGGATACTGGACGAGCTAAATCTATAGCAAGAGCCTGTTTTTATTAAAAGTATAATTACGTTTTAAAGTTTAGATGAAAACAATAGTGTTGTCTACAATACACATGTTCAATTATTCATAGATGTATAATTGTAGACGTATAATCGTTATAATTAATTATTTGAGAGCTTTCTTTACTGCTGAATTGCAAATTTATGTGATCAAGTTTATGATCAAAAGCTCTCTGTCTACCGGCATATGAGTATAATTATAAAAATTCTCCCCGTCAGCTAAGACTACAGTTTAGCCATCATGCCAGTGTACGATCTCAGTTTGTTAAACAGATGCAATATATGCTTATTCCTATTCTTAATTAGCTTCAGAAAAGAAGCAACTACATTCTGGGTGTACAAGTAACTGGTTTACATCCAGTTGCAGTAGACCACCTTTTCTGAATTCTGTTAATTCGCCCTTTGTGAGTCAAGTTCCACACCATACAGTAAAAGTGATCTTTTACAAACACATCGTGGCAAACTAACTTGTATTATGATTGATTATAGATATTTATACAGTAGGCGCCGTTTATTAGATCCCTTGACTCAATAATGCGTGGTACGGGCCACTCCTATTCAATTGTATATAAAAACTTGGTAATTCCTCAAATAACTATGGTTATTGACAACATTTTCCCTTCACATACTTAAAATAAGACACTTATGTATGCCCAAAGAACTTTTACTGTTTTTATGTCATTTTTACGTCGATTTTGTGCACTATAATTTACGTAGATATAATCATGTTAGGTACAGCTTTGTTTGTAAGGAGGTACAGTACATTTATCGTGCTAATATGTTAGCATAGCGGTTTTACTTTGAATCTGTCACCCGCTTGTCTGTTGCAGTTAACTTCGTTGTTTCTAGAAGCTAAACATTTAATCACTTGCCCAGCGGTTTGCTTTTGAGGTTCCAGCTGTTTTGAAAGTTGAAACGCTGTCATCACAAACTGGTAGCTCAGGCACTAGGTGATTAGGCATTTTGAGTAATTATGTGCAGTATACAGCAACAGATTTCAACGTTTTTATCATTATGAGAATTTCATGAATCATTTTCTTGTGAAGAAATGAACCAACCGACCTTGCATGAATTTTTAGTAGTAGTAATCAGCTTTACGCGATTTTTTCTTTTCTTTTTTATTAATTCACTTATATAAATTAGTATTCTTAAATAGTTGCACATAGCAATTTTGACATTAGTTCATTTTTAAAATTCATTTAAATCCTTTGCAATGCACATTAACGTGATGACTGATGACTCATACGTACATAGTAGTAATAGGCCACATCCGTTGGCTAAGTGAATCAGTCAGTTAATTGGGTCAAAATGCTTCCATCCCAAAGTAAGTCTATTAAGCGGTGCCAACTGTATAATCATTTTTTAATTGCAATACCAAAGGCAGTATTGTAATTAGGTATGATAATTTGATGATATTGTTAGTCTGATTATTTCCCATTTATACCATTGGGAAAATGCAGCACAAAAACTTTTAGGCAGCTAGTGTTAATGAACTACTAACATACCCCCTTTAGCTTTACTTGCATTTGTATTTGTGTGCAATAAATTATTATAGGATGGCAGAGAATCTGTTCCAGCGGTCACTAGAAATCCGTGAATCTTTGCTTGGACCAGACCATGCAGACTGTGCCCAGAGCTTATACAATCTTGCTGCTCTTAACAATGATAATAAGAAATATGACAAAGCCGAGACACTGTATGAACGTGCTCTTGTTATACGAAATAAGGTAGGCTTGTGCAAGTGTTTGCTTCACGACTTCTGTGACAAAGTAGCTGTTTACCACCCATTTTTTCTGTCATTTTATTACTTATTTTCATAAACAAACTAATGTTTTTGCTTAATGCATTTTAGGTATGCCCATCAAATCACCAAGCAGTTGCATCTGTGATTAAACATCTTGCTATGGTTTACAAAAAACAGGTAATAAGATACACAACTTTATTGTGGCATTGAGGTTGAGGAAAAACTGTAAATGTGACATGGTAAGAGGCAAAATTAGCTTCTAAGGGTTTGCAAGATTTGCATACATCGATATGTGGATGGACAAGTAATTGGGACTCATTTGAGAATCAAATTTAATTTAGGTCAAGCAGTCCTTCAGATTAGTATCAAAGCAAAGTTAACAGATTTTTTACAGACATTTTGTTCTATAAATGAAATAAAACAGTCAAAGACTGTGAAATTTCCCAACTATGTTCTTTGTTTTTCAGCCAGTTCTCTTCACGAGTGTTCAGAGGAAAGAGCCGTATTACAGTGTCACGTAATACAAGAGTCAAGATGAGATCTTGCAGGCCCTTATAGTGACTGGCTTTTCAATGATCTTGTTGTTTATTTCAGTGAAGTAAACATTTTATGAGTGTATTAAAAGTCTGTTTTTCTTTCAAGAAAAAGTATGAAAAAGCTGAACCTTTATATAGACAAGCTGTCAGTATCAGAGAAGAGACATTTGGTGAATCTCATCCCAGTGTTGCAACGGCTCTAGTCAACTTAGCAGTACTCTATTGTGAAATGGTATTGTATAACTACTTTATTTGAAACTTTTCTAAAATTCAGTATTTACCTCCTAGAGGAACGATATATTTGCATCAAAATGTGGCTAAGATTCTTCTGCTGGTTCAGTGTCTCACTTTGAAGACATGCCAGACCTATCAACAGGTGGATAGGGGATATGTAATCAAAGGAACAGAAATTTCTGCCTAGAGTGTAGCACATGATGGATAAATATAACACTGCATAATTATCTTGCTGTGTATGATTTCTTTCAATTGCTGCTAGGCGAAGCCATGACGAAATTTAATCGTGGAAAGTAAAAAAATACCTTGCTCAGCAAAAGAAAACGGGCATAGATGTTGAAGTTTTAACATTTATAATCAAGTGCTTTACATTCTAACATGAGTTTCTGTGATGTGCTTATTTGCAAATTTATTGAGTTGCGGGTCTACACGCTAAAATTCAAGAGTCTCGCATGAAATTTGTGAAATCTGGCAGGTGTACTACTCGTCCAATGGTTAGTAAGTAATATATATACTTACATAGAATATTTGTGCATACTAATGCAGAAATTGATTTTTTTATGTATCTTAAAAGAAGCTTTAATGAGTTATTTTTTACCATTGTTGCTTTATTCTTTCTTGTTTGTATTGCTACTAATGCAATAGTGTGATTCACGCAGCTCAGTGTTACATGTAAGCTTTTTGAACATCTGCAAAATGTCAACACTGCTGTGAAGTATGTAATGCATCCCTATAGTACTGTTTTTTACATGACCATATCACGTATTTATACTACATAGGTATATCCTCATGTACTAACAGTACAAAGAAAAAGTGCACCAAGTACATCAGGAGTACTTAATAGATTTGCATTTGTATGAGAGGAGGAGAGTACTTACTATGCAACAGCCCACATATAACCAGCAATCATCTGAAACCTTTATAGGTAGTAAAAGCCTCACAAACTTCAAAAACACTCCTGACTTTAACTCACTTTTGTTGCAAGCTGATAGTTAAATATCTGGTGTATATCTATTCCGACTGGCATATTTTACTAGCACACATATTATTTACTGTTTTGCCTAAACAGTACAGTTTAGTTTAATATGGTACTGTTTTGAATCTGGTACATAGCAATTATACTTCATTTGTTAAGTGGTTTTATAATGTCTGTTATATAACTTTCATGTGATAGGGCAACTATTCATTGGCACTTCCTTTGTACACAAGAGCATTACATATTTTTGAAAACATGTTGGGTCAAGATCATCCAAGAGTTGCAGAAACCCTGAAAAACATGGCTTTGCTGTATTACGAACAGGTAAACTTAGTTTAACAGTTACAATTGCATTTTTGCTGTTATTGTCATCACCGCTATTGTTAATTTGACCATATATTCTTACTACAAGCAGCAACTCTGGGATTTACCATTTTCCTTTGCTTTTACCCCTGCGTGCTCTCCATACTAAAGATTCCACTGTCAACATTTGTGAACCTATAAAATTCTAGCCTGAAATTAAATTTATGTCATACTCACTCACTGAGATGCAAACTTTAATTCTGCCAATTGAGCTAAGCATGACTCAATTTGAATCATGTGTTATGTATCATGAACTCAGTAGAAAGCACATCCCAAGAAGTGATCATGTGAAAACAGAGCAAGTGCATTCATCCTGTGCTCTAGTAGTGCAGTGATTATCAGAGAAATGTTGAGAAAACAATGAAACACTGATATAAAAAACTTGCTGGTATTTGGAATGTGATAAAATTATAAGATTTGCAAGTTACCAGCTTGAATGCAATGGTTGCAGTGCTTCTTGGATGTGTTAATTTGGGCACTGTAGTTCGTTTAGTATTTACCTTACATACATAATTCATATATATGTACAAAGAAAAAGTGCACCAAGTACACGAGATGTGTGTGTGTGTGCATGGTATGCATGCATGTATGTGTGTGTGTGTGTGCGTGCGTGGTATGCATGCATGTGTATATATGTGTGTGTGTATACATTTGTAATTAATAATTTATCGTCCGTTGATAGGGTGATTATGAAGCTGCTGCAAGACACTACAAACGAGCCACAAATATCAAAGAAAATAACGTTCCTGATTCTTCTACAGACTAAAATGTGCGCAAACTTTTTAGTTTTATTTAAAATCGGGAAAATATAATTTAACTAAGTGAGTAAAAATATTTATTAATTTGGTTTATTTTAATCTTACATTCAGATGTTTTTCCTCTCTATTTATTCATATAAAGATTTGTGATTTTCTGACCTATTTGTACTGGTCACAGTTTATTGTGTCTTAAATAATATTTTAAAAAGATACTTCTTTGTAAATAAAGATATTCTCAGTATGTAAATAAACAGTTACTTATTTCACACATGGTTAGTTTTTGTCTAACACAAGTTTTTCTGTTACCATAAGCTAGGTTAGCCTGAACATTGATCCTCAATTGTTTTAAACAGATAACGAGACACACATTGTTATACCGCTCTTTCCGCCATTTTTGGTCCCTGTTCGTGAAAACTGCAAGGAATAATTTTGGAACCCCTCTGTGGAAACTTCAGCGTGATAATTACAGTGGCGGCATTAGCTTATTATTGTACATATTGTACTATTAAACGGAAAAAAAATCACAGGTTGCATAACATTTGGCAGGGGAGAGAACATTACAGCACATGTCATCATTTAGTGAAAAAACTGCAATTAGATGTACAACACATAAGTATGTGCTTCTTCCATCTATCAAAAACTCAAATAGAAAATATTATTGTGTGTACGTCTTAAAGTGATAAAAACTCACTTAACCAGAATTTCCAGAAAGCTAATCAGTGAAAATGGTCATCGAAAACTTGAAAACTCGCTATAGTCACCTATTCAACGGTGGTTTCCTGTCTATGTATTGCTGTGAGATGCATATTCGGACCATAGTGAACATGTTCGAATGAATATAGATCACACATTATGGATTGCGCATTACGCATTATGTACACATGTATTTTAAATAAACTGTTGTATATGAATTACGGAACATGCATTAAATACACGTGGAGTCATACTGTAAGACTGAAAAATAGGTGTGTTTACCGATCACAGCTCTTCAGATACAGCCAGTCCACAAATGGTCTGACGGCTAACCTGAAGTCCCAAAGATGGGCTGTACATAGTTTAATACGAGCTTTTCAACTGTATTGTCTACATCCTGCCTCATGCTTCAAGATAAAGCACTTATCTAATTAGAGATTTATCCTTTTTAGTCATATTTTAGGAACACAGCTAACAACCTAATTACTATGATATTATCTATCACAGAGCTGCCCAGATATGAATGCACACACTATTTGCAGCACACTCAATTTGGGGGCAAATTTACTAATGATTTTACAAACAGAATTGATTGGCAAAATACAAAAGATGGGGTCTTTAGCTTGCCATAATTAAGAAAGCTAAGTAGAAAGTGCACTTTTTAATTATGGTGGAATTAAAGTCCCATCGTTTGCTTTCAGATAATCACTTGCTTTCAGGAACACCAGGATTACCAATCCAGAATTCATATGTTGAGTTTAACTGGCTCATAATAATGAAGCAGTTATTTGCATAGGCAAGTAGCAAGTCATAATGCTTTTCATTTTCTCAAACATTGTAGTAAAAGAGCAGTACTATAAAATTTACAGATATTCATGAAGAAAAACTAGATTATTTCTATATAGCTTTGTTAAAATAATAATGATACAAAAGCCCCTGGTTGAACTTAATTATACTTGGATACTTAATTATAACTAATCTCATATCACATACAACAAAATTGACACAAAAGATAACTTGGCACCATAACATTAAATGAGCTAATTACAATTTACAAAAGTTTATCACAGTCAAATGAAAGGCATACACATGATTTGTACAACTCAAACATAAAACAATAATCAAAATAAACTTGAAATTTACAAAACTCGATAAGATACAAATTGAAGAAAACCGACCATTTAAAATCAATTGTGACTAAACACGGAGTGCAGATATGAAAAAAAAACATATTGGGTGTACTCTTACACTAGGACAAAAAAAATTAATATTAATTGATTATATATTCGTTTCTTATATTTAGTTATACGCTAAAAAAGCGGTGATTGTTGTATAGAACAGTAGCACTTGTAGCACGAAGCAAGTTTTAAATGATTTAGAAACTAGAAAAAACAAAGCTCCCTGTAAATATGTATAGATAAGTGTACTATAATATATTAAGGGCCTTCAATTTTGCTTGTTTACAAAAAAAGCTCCAAAAGTTTATTTTTTGTCTATGTTTACCAGCTTACTCATTTCTTACCGCTTGCTGTAAATAATTGAACCAAAAATAATTTTTAGAGGCTACATTCATTTAGTGTCATTTTGCATTTCACAACCCATGTAACATTACACAATACTAAGCTACTAAGACACCTAATCAGATTTGTTCATAAGACACCTAATATGTATTATATCTGAACAGGCTCAAACTATGGTAAAATGGGAGATACTACCATAACAATACTTTATGCTGAAAAATAATTGGCAAAGTCAGAACACAAAAATAGTAAATAACAAAAAAAAGTCAAAATGAAGGCCCATGGATATAAGTTACAGCCTCATATATAGCAGATAATATACATATGCGATATTGACAAGGTAGTTAATTGGAAAAAGCAGAACTATACTAAAAAATAAATTTTGCATAAACACCAATAGCATTATCACTAATCTACTGAAGTATCATATAATGATAAAGGCAGTGCAAAAAAACTAAGCCAAATTCAGCTCATTACAAAATGCACATTTTCAATCCAATTCAAATAAATTCATTCTAAATTCTGCATGTTGATCATGAAATATGGCAAAACTTGCAACTGCAGGAAACGAATGAAGGCCGTTAGTAATTTGTGTGATTTGACTATTGCAAAATCCTAAGAATATCCACAAGAGAAAATATATTAAGCAATAAATTGAATTACCTGGTTTAAAAAGTTAAGATGCAGCCTTTTGAAGACTCAAATATCTGTTGGTAATTTTGGCTGGACATGCACAAATTCCTAACTGTTAACTCTGATTTAACAACAGCAGAATTAACTTCATGGCTCCTACATTAGTATGTAAAGTAAATAAAAACAAATTCAGTAAGAACTTATTTATCCTTTACTTACTAGTTGTAAAAATTATTTAAAATGAAATCAAATAGAGTATTTATAGTGATTTCAATATGGCTTAATTTTTTCTGGCAGATGCTACTTTTAGTAATATGATGACCACATCGGTAGATATGTTAAGCCAAAAAAGGATTTCTACATGACACTCTTTAAAGTGAAAACTTTGCCTATTATTTTTAGCATAATTTGTAAGATTTGGTTTTTAATCACATTATAAATTGGATTATAAAGACACAATTCCTATATTTCATCATACCACTCATATTACAATAAATTAGCTGTTGCTTATCTTCAGACCTAATAGTTACAAAGCTCGTCAATGCCATACATGCCAACTAAAGCAGTACCAATAACCTAGTGGCAAAATTTCAGGTTAAACTTGCAAAGATCCACGTGTTCATTTGACTGACTACAAATTTTTACTAATATTTCAAATACAATGAACTTATATAGCATTTTAGTAAGTGGCTATCTGAACATTAGGCTGCCTTAGTACAATGTTGCAAGCCAAACTTCACATACATTCAGAAATACCTTATAGGATAAACTTGGGATATTTGGCAACAGTTTCTATGATGTCAATCAATTCAGTTTTATTGTAAAACCACATCGTTAACGAACGATGTGAAACTGGAACCTGTAGTGTTAGTTAGAAAGTCATGTGCATTTTTTCTCCATAATAAAAGCGGAAATTCAAATTCAAGAGAAAAGCATCATTCTTTTACAATTTTAGTAAGACGCTCACAAATGCTCTGGCCAAAATAGACTAGCATGAAAATTTATTTATGGTGTTCCCAAGAAAAGCTGATAAACTAACCAAGTAACTGGCCAATACTATATTAACTTGTTTAGCAACCAGGCCCTAACTTTTTTCAACCAAACTAATTAGCGGGCATTCATTTAAACAGGCATTTATTTAAGTAGGGTGTTTATTACTTTTTAGCTTCTTTACTCCTCATGGGCGCCATTTGTAGACATTTGTAGAAATACAGTGTATTTCCATCCATGCCAGATAAATGATGGATAGACAGTTCACCTACACTAAAAAACGAAGCCAACATCAGGCAAGTAAAACCAACTATTCAAACATGGGCACTTATTATTGTTTTCATTTTATTTCCTCATTCACTTACTTCAACGGATTTTAATTAAGCACGGCCAAAATGCGCAAATGTGATACATATATTTGCACAAGTTATGGTTTACGAAGTTACATAATGATAATACGGTAACATAAACTTACTTGAAATGTAAACAAATTAAGTTTGAATCAGTTTGGGTGCTGCAGAATTTGTATAGTTGTTAATGCAATCACGGAGTTTGTACAGAATACTTGTACGAGTGACCTTAGAACAAAGCATAGACACATGCCAAAATTGTCACTATGCCCATATTTCCAAAGTCAGGAAATAAGTGAACTGTAGACTGTGGTACTACATAAAAATGCTTTTTTCAAATAATTTTTGAAAAAATGAAATGGCCATTAAGGCTTACATTTTCACAGCCGGGTACAATATAAAAGTTTTGCCCACCCTGGCAATGCAAAATGAAGTAATAGTTTTTGCTATAAAAAAAGTAAGTTTTTTCAATAAATTACCAAGAGACTCATGGATGAGAAGAGAATACAATAGTTAGCTTTATTATTTTGTTGGGCAATTAAAATATCACACAACCTTAAAAAATGGGATACAGCAAGTCAACAATTTTGGCACACGTTATTGTTATGTTCATAAAAGTTCATAAAAACAATTTCTCGGTAATTAGGAATGTCAGTGCGTCACCTTGAACTCCAGCTAATAGAGGCAGCAAAGAAAATCGGTATAACTGTCAATTTGAGCAGAAATTAGCGATTTTTTTAACAAAGTTATAAGAGCAAAGGTCTTATGTAATAGTGGACTGTTACAGTTCTGTATGACACTTTTCTATGGTTGACTGCTAATTTGATATTAGAAAGCGGTTCGCTCTATTTTTTGACTTTGAAAAATGGATCTAGTCACCAATTTGGGCACATGCTAGTGTCAGTTTTCAATAGAATTTTGCTTTAGTAACGGCAGATAGTTTTTGCATTTCTTTGCAATTTGCTATGTGTACTATATATATATATATTTATATATATATATACTATATATATAAAGTATATGTTGCATACAAGTTATTAATATATATAATTTTCCTTGGTTGACTGACAAAAGGTCCTGGACTAGCAGTAATAAGAAATTTCCTTTACTAATCATGCATTTTCACTATCAAGATCGAAGAGTAACGGTGGTGCACGAAATTCCTTCTCCTCCGGTGGTTTTGTTATCCACTGGCCAAGACTTCGTTCTTTCATTAAATCATACAACATAACTTTGGCTTGATAGTAATCACCAGCTTTTCTTTTTGCATCAATATATCTTTCCTCATCATTTAGGTCATCTCTGTAGAAAGATAGTTAAGAAATATAGCAACGTCAGCAACACTACCAAAGACAAACAATGACAATAAGCCCAAAGTAATGAATGTCGAATAACCTGTCTGGGTTTACATCCAGTGTTACCTTAGACGTGACTATCAAATGTAAAATTTTGTAAAATAAACTTCAATTTAAACTTACCGCCTCAGCAGATGACATGTTTTCTTAAACATCTGAAACAGTTTAAACTTTGATATCTGTGATGCAACCATTGCAGACCTAAAATTAAAATAAGTATATACAGTTATTTTACTTTGAAGGGACTAAGTATAGCATAAAACACTTTTTTCTAAATAGCTAAATTTATAAAGCCTATTAAAATTTTGCAAATTCATACATGTCATTGCGTTGGCCTGATGTTCCATTTGTTACTTCTGGTTTCTCATCACCAAGTGACCAGTTGAGACTGACCGGTTTTGTTTTTTCTGTTTCTCTTAAAGCATCGCATACCGTCACTCGCCCAAGCCATGGATGACTGAATCTGTATCCAGGTGGCAAGCCACTAATTTCATCACCCAAACGGCAACACACAGCTCGAGCCAGATGACCGTGATTGTACAAAGAGCCTACATACAAAAAAAAACATGTAAGGGAGTTAAATTGATTATAAATACAGATAAGAACATTGCTCAGTTTCATACAAAAAGTGCAAAATGCTAATGGAATTGCAAAAAGTACCTAATGTGATAGACTTGAGATATACAGGTTCCAGAAAATTTGACAAAAGAGCTCCTTGCAAACCTAGCACATTCCATCGTGCAATTTTGTCACTGCAAGACATTGTTCGAAGGCGTTCACCACGCAATATGCCATCCCACGTTTGACTCGAAAAATCTGGCTCAATTGGAATTGTTCCCTCACCTAATAAATTCAAAACAAAAACCACACTCACATAAATACAATAAGTGAGTTCAGATATATTTTCAAAAGACATATGGGCACTGTTTGTAAAATACTAGTCACCTGACCCACAACACTACTTAAAATATTCAAAGCAAAAAACACTAAAGATTAAGGACAAACTTAATTAAAGTAATAATCAAGGTAGTAGCTCTATAACCATTTCCAGATACCTTTTTGATAAATGTGTTAGTAAGTTATTAAAAGGGTTACTTCCTCTTCATAGTAGCTGTTTCATTTTCATGATCAATTAAGTGGATATAAAATCTATTGGATAATCAATTATAATTGGTTTTCAGGCATAAAAGTAGTATTTTCGATATTTTTATCAGTAACATTTTGAGTGTAAGAGGCTTGTTATCTTAACCATTGTTGTTTTCATTAAAAAGAATAAGTTTTAAATGAGTTTATTTTACTAGTTTGGAGTTTAGAAAACAGTCCAAGAAAACTCCCTTTTTACGATTTTTGTTAAGAAAGTGGGCACACACACTAAAAAACCACAACGTATAATGTTGTGTTGGCTGCCATTTAGTAAAATAGCCCATCATACTGCACTACCGCAAATTTATCAAATAGCTGAAAACAAGCGCAGATGGCTAGTTGCAATCCAGACACACTATAGGTTAGTCGTCATAATCCAGAACCAGCACCGGCTTCCATCCTGATATATCCTGTTCTGTCGCAAGCAAACTATTAAGATATTTGCATTTCTTCCATGATTCGTCACCATGATGTGTTATGCAAAATGCTTCAGTTCTATTTTTGTTTAGTACAAGATTCAAGCTTTTCAGCTTACCTTCTATTGAGATTTTATTTCATTTTGTTCTTTTGTCTTTCTTGTGATCCACGCCGCACTATCAGTGTACTTTATAAGGGATAATAGTTATAAGATTTTGTAGAGAAAGCTGTGTTCTAGTCTAATTTCAGGCAGTCTTAATTCTAGATCAAGTATAGAGGAACTCAAATGAGACAATGTACTAAATGGCTCCTAGTCTATGCCCGAGTCTATGAGAAACCTTCATGCCTAAAAAGCGTCACCAGTGTGATAAGTTACTGGGTGATACTGCTTGAGTTCACCTCAGTGACATGTTTACCATCACTTAACAGAAGAATCATTTGGGTGGGTCATGTTCTGAAGTTACCAGAAGATAAATTGAACCATCAAAAGAAACCAAGTGCTAGCAGATTACTTACGTGGATGCATTTCACGTAAAAACATCTCAACGGGACGTCTCTAATTCTGAAAGCTACTTTACCTTACAGAGTAGTTAAGGACCGAAGCGCTTGGGAACAGAGAGTTAACAGTATGATGTCCTCCAACAAATGAACATATTATATGATGGCTATGGTTATCTTGCAATTTTTTTTCTCTTCCAAAAAATAAGTGCAAATGGAGCTGATAATGCAATCGACTTGTATTGGCAGCTGAAAAAATATTCTGTGATTCGACATAAAAATCCCAGTGTTGCATGTCAAAATACTTATAGCATTATCCATGAATTAGCTAACAAAATGGGAATTAAAATACCTAACACGGACATTTCCATTAGTCATAGTATCCTGCATAATCTGGAACTCTAACCTATTATAGTTGAAATTTCCAAAAAAATCTGTCAGGGATGTATAAAGATAAGAAGCAGAAAATTGGTTTTGACTCGAAATCTCCCATCTTCATTTATGATTGCTTGACAAAAGTTCGCGAAGCAATACTCAACCGATGTTTAGCAAAAGGCAAGAAAAATATTATAATTCTGCATAAGTATGAAAGTTGCAAAAAATGCCTTCTGCATACAAGTTTGTTGACTGTAAACTTTTTAATACTGTGCATGGCTGTATTCAGTTGTAAGCTCATGACAAATTCAACAATTGTTAATTCTTGAAGTTGTGTGCTAAGCGTATCAGTGCAATAAGTCCTTAGCTTGAACACTAATATGTTAAACATCTACTTGCTAGTCGTTAAAATTAGAAGTAATTTCCTCTATTAAATATGCTCACCAGCTTCCATTTTTGTTCGTAGTTGTCCGGATTTAGCATTAAATGATGGTTTATGGACAGTATTACATTCATCGTTCATATAGTCAGCATCGTTGCCTCTGTAAAGCAAAGACTTAGCTTCAAAAATGTCTGGTGAACAATAAACAACTTCCGTGCTAGGAAAAAGTATTGAGTATTTAAGCATTATTAATATCTGTTCTAAATAAAACCAACACAGTTCTAAAAATAACTCTCTAGTACAAGACAAATGTGTTGAGTACAGTTTTACAGTTTTTATTAAAGATGGACATGAATTACATAAGTATATATTAATAAAAACATCAACAATATCTACAGAGCTAATATTTTTTCGTATTATGCACTTTTTAAAGTTGTGATTAAAGCAACCAGAAGATCAACAACAGTCGATAACTTAACATGATTATTTTTTCAAAAAATCTATATGATTCGGAAAATTATAATGCTCTCTTACCATATGTTAATAGCTAAAAAAGGAATGATTTTTTGCAGTTAATAGTAAACTCACTAGTGTTTTCTGCAAATTGCAACATAATTATTGTAGGTAGTGTACTGCTAGGAAGCTCATAGAATGTGAGTAGGAAACACTTTAAAGGCAAGGACAAGTCACTTAGCATGTTGGTATTATTTTAATGTTATCACTTCAACTTAGAAATATCTACCAAAGAAATTTGCAAAACTGTTTATAAAGCTTAAAGTTAATTTATGCTACCACTGTATACAAATTTGCAGGCATGGTGGCAGCTGCCATTCACTTGAAAATTATGACATAACAGGTAGACTTCGTCACTTTTCGTAATAAGTGCGTAAAGTAAGCTAATTAAAATTTCTGCAGCTTACCTAAGGTTCATGGAAAAGATCACAAAAATAGTTATCTAATTTTTTGTAAAAACTTTCATATTTTTAACGGAAATTGACAGTGCGCTGTATTTTTTCAGCCGATGAATGACGTCATTGGTGGAAGAATGGACATTCAAAATGGGAGTACCCAAGCGTGAAATGAATGCGACTTCAAAGTTATTTTACTAATTACAGGCGCTTATCACAAAGAATGTACTAAATCTTTATAACAATCTCGTGAACATTGAAATGAGCTTAATTACCTAGAAAACTTGGCCTTTCCTTTAATAATAACGAAGAAAAAACAATTTTGATTCAAATCGAATGTTAAGCAGACGATTTTAAAAATGTTTTATGTCTCAGTAATTACATACCTTAAAAAAACTCATGCACTGCTGAAAATGTGACTAAGCAAAATTAATACGTACGCATCACTAACTGAAAATATGGCACCATCACCACAAGGGGCTGTAGAAATGTACAAATGGAATGTCACATTATCACGAACTTGAAATTTTCCACCTTCAATTGAGGGTCGAATAATACAATCTTCACGAGTGGGATCAAAGGAAAAGAGTTCCAGCTGGTTGTACAGAAATCTAACAAATGACCATGAAAGGACAAATGATTATAAACAAGAAGTTAAAAATAAAATAGCCATAAAAATGAAAACATAGAAGGAAAATACAAAAATAGAAAGCAAGTAGCATACCATAAGTTTAAGATTACTTGGTAAAATGGATCTGTGATACAAAAAAGTGGTGTTCTACTACTGCTTCCGTAATTTTCCTTTCTGACGTGTTCAGAGTGGAGAGTTTTCGTCTGACAACAAATGTGCGAATGCAAAGTGGTCTGCGCATTACAGTCAACCAGAAATTACATGCTCTCCAACAGTTGACTTATTGTCAAACAGAGGCGGAAAATCTTACAAATGTCCCAGGGACTAAGAGTTGGCATCCCAGTGATGGACCAAGCCCAAAGATGTTTATAGAAGTATCTAGTGTCGAGATAGTTGGGGGGGGGGTGCAGCAGTGGGCCACAGAGCTCCATGAAGATTTAAAAAGTTGTTCTAATATGACAATTTTATTAGAATTTTCACCACTTACATGTATTACCAATGTTAATATATTTGCTATTTTCAAGCATTATTTCAGTTATTGTTGCACACTCACTCATAGCAATAATTAGTACAGTAGGTGCCATTTATTAGACTCACGGTTAATAGACTCGATTGCTTAATTTACTCAAAAATGCCTGGCATGGGCCGCTCCCATTCAAGTATATATATATATAAACTGTCGGCAATTGACTCAAATAACTTCGCATAATTGACTCACTATTTTTACTATATTTTTACCCAATAAGGTTTTGTGTGACCAATGAACTTTTACTAACTTACTTTATGAAATACATAGAAACAATCATGTTAAGTGCCATTTTGTTTGTAAGTAGGTATGTAGAACATGTGCCAGTACGTCAATATAGCGATTTTGAATTGGTTACCGGCTTGTTCACTGTAATTAACCTCGTTACCCAAGAATTTCTACAAGCTAAACATTTAACCACTTGTCCAGCGGTTTCCCTTTGAAGCTCTCGTTGAAAATCACGCTTTCACACTTAATCAGTTAACAATCAAGAATACAGGTACAGTAATTAGCATAACAAGAATTAGCCAAGACGAACCTACAGAGAACGACAAAGCCAGTTGCGAGGAAACATGGCACCGCCAACTGCAGCTCAAGCACGCCAAGCACTAAATGTTTTACAAGACATGCGTCACACAGCAACAGATTTTCAATGTTTTTACAATCATGAGAACTTTGTGAGCCACCTTCGTCACAAGATAGTGATGACTTTGAAGGATTTTTTTTAATTTTTGCAAAAAACAGTATTATGTGATTTAGAAAAATATGCTTTCCATTTTATTATTAAGTCTATTATATAAATATTTTTTAAAAAAATTAACTGCACAAAGGAATTTAGGTTTTACTTTGTTTCTAAAATTCATTAAAAACGATTGCAATGCCTACTAAGTTGATGATTCATACTTCTATACCAGTAATTCCACATCTGTCGGTTAACTGATTCAGTCGGTTAATTTGGTAAAAACACTTTAGTCTCAAAAAATAGTCTCTTAAGCGGCGCCTACTGTAGTTTGTATCCCACCAAAAATGCATTAAACGATTTAAAACTGTAATGCTTAGTAAGATTATTTTGCCTTATCTTAAATATTGTTCCACAAAATTTCTTTGAACTATACTAAGAAAACAGCCCTTTATTTTGTTTGGTTCACAGGTTCTACCGCTTTGTCAGGACACAACTTCAAACAATAATTCTGCAAAATATCACACCCATCTAGGCATTTCTTATGTCTAACGTTGCTTAACTACTGAAAGAAGTTCTTTTGAGTGACAAAAAATAATTATGCCGTGAACTTAAGATATTAGCACATGACTTGTACTGGTTGGGGACTAGGTGGCAAGTCCAGTTGCTATGGTAAGTATAAGAGTATAATTTGAAGCCAACCACAATTCAATGAGTCAGCAAGACAACATTGATTATGAAGTGAATTTTAATACTGACCATTGGTGAGTCTTGGAAGGTTAACTGGACTACTGCAAAAATCAATATATTTCCTCTTTATAACAGCAAGCCAGCCTATAGAACGAGATCGCTACTATAATAATAGTTCAGTTACTGCACAATTATCATGCGCATTTTGCCATTACGAAGATTTTGAGTGTGACGGCAGTACGTACAGACATATTGCAGTGTGTGCAGGTGTGCGGAAAAATATTACCTCAAATAATAACTATGCTGTAACTTTGATTAGCATTAGAATGTGGAACAGTTTTGTTGTTTTTATTAATAAAGAGGAAAAATCTAAACTTTTGCTATTGACATTTTGAGAAAATATACTTTAAGAAAAAAAGTTACTCTGTGCAAGAAGTGTCCTAGGAACTATGTCTGTCAGTCCTGTAAGATTTCCCAGCCCTGCTGTCCAGTTATTGACTTGCAGCAGTTTTAAAGAACAGCATCCTACATAAAATCTCTCCAACTTGCACAGTTTGCTAATACTGAAGGGTTTAATTAAGCAAACCAGCAAAAATAACGATGTCTACAAACAATGTGTTCTAATAAGTAAATTTAGAAATTATATTTTAGATTGCTTATGTAATAGCTTCCAAAGTTTAGAGCTGTGCCAGTAACAGCTGCAACAATTGATAGTGGAAAATTGTCAGCGATCACTTTTAGCAATCATTGTGATGCACTGTTGTACGATGCGAAGAACTGAGATTACTCTAGTGCAGCACTGCCGAGGCACAATTAAAGTGGATTTAATTGTTTTTTGGTTTTTTCATTTAATCTAGAGAGTAATTATGTCATGAGATGTCATGAGATTTTGCTTGCACTTGCTCTCTGAGTGTAACTCACAGCAGATTTTGCTCTCTAGAGTGAAGATACTTGCAAGTTTCTTGGCGAGAAAGCTCTCCAGTGAAAACGTGTCATAACTAACCTGTAATGCACATAGTTACCTACAGATCTTTCAGGATACAAACAAACCTGATAAATCCTCTGCGAGCAATAATTTCTGCATGTGAGTCGTTAATGACGTATCCTTCCAGACTCAGGTTTTTCCCTGTTATGCACCTATTACCTGTAAAATACTCATTTTACATATTTTTCATTTGCTCTAAGTTAAACTGCAGCACCTTCATCAATTTTTATAAAATATAAAACCTTTTTAAAAAACCATAAATAGATGTTCTACAGCTAGTAAATATGGCTACCTACAGTTTCACTGATAAATACTTTTGCGACTGCCTAAATTAAGCTCATACATACATATATATATATATATATACACACACATGTGTGGATATAAGTCGTAAGGTCTAAGTCAGGAAGAAAGAAGCTGTCTCGTGAAAAATGAAAGTATGCTAACCAATGGTCCCTGCCATACACATAATCCACTTGCTGTCTTTCGATTACTGTAAGCCATTTGCTGACAAACATGCTCAGCAAAGCTAAATATTATTCAGTATTACAAAATGATCATTCATTACCTCAGATCTGTCATAGTAGTAATGAAAGAAGAGAACAGATAAGATATGGCTTAATTACAAGTCATTTCCATTCCTATCTGGAATACACTGTTAGGTAACACAAACTTACCTGTTCCAAAGCTGACAACACATCCTTCATCTAATACACCTTTTCTCATAATAATGGCAGCGAGAATCTTTCTGCCAGCCATAGATTCTGAGACATCTACTGCCAAACGACAGAAAGTGGTGTGACTAAGTGCTGCCATCTTGTCAGACCAAGTTCCCTGATGTAATTTATCGATCTGTTTAATTTAAGAAGAGTACACGTGTTACCTTTTTTCAAAATTTTTTATTGCAAAACAAAAAATGCTTTCCATAAGACATAATGTAAAAGCATTCAGTTGCTTATATAAGTGTATAATTAAGCTGCAGAACATAAATCGTAGTGCTTAGCTCATAAATTAAACACTATCAAGTGTTTATTGCTTACCAGTTCTGCAACGCACCATGTTTGTTTAATTAAAAAGCACGAGTAACTAAAGTATGAAAACTAAAATCTAAATTTGAAACAGAGGTTCTTCCCGCTCTGGTTGCTCTCCTTCAAAATTTTCCCTTATCTTTTTCTTTCTCTTATCTTAAAAAAATCTAGGGTTGACTGCTTAGGTTCTTCGTTTTTTCAGCCAGCGCTTCCTTATAACACTGCCCTGCAAGTTTGCTACATCCTGTTTTACTTTCGAGCTGCTTTCTCTATCAGGATCATTTTCAGTATTGCCTATATGACAACAAAAATTCAAATGAAGTGAAGACAGCAATTAATTATGTAACATGAGAAAGTTTTAACAACCAGAAGAATTTTATCTAAATATGGGAAAGCAATTAATATTGTGGTCTGCCTAGCTATGTTTGGATATCTGCTATCATTTTGTTAGGCAAATTATTACTTGTGTAATAACCATGCAGCAATCTGGGTTATGGGCTTCATACAAACAGTGCGAGTGCAGCAAGCAAAATTAGCACTAAAATGGTCGTTAAAACAAAGAATGTGACGTTAAGTGAAACAAGGTGTCAAAAAGCCAGAATCGTTAAAATGAAACATTGCTAAATGGGATGTCTGTTAAGCAAGGACTTACTGTATGTTCATAACAGGTTGATTATGAATCACTTTGTTAATACAATATTTAGAAACGTAACCAGAAAAAATATTAAGCACATCCATCAAACCATCATTGAATCAAGTATACAACAATCTGTACTAATCTCCCAGTGAAATTTTAACTACTACTAATTTATGCAGTAAAAAACAAAGAACAGTAGTGTTAATGTAGCCATTTTCAATGCAGGAAACTGTAAGTAAGTATCAAAACAAAAGTACTGCCATCTAAAGGCACTATGAAGATTTAGTGACGAAGTAACATTAAGCATTATATGCAACTTCAGAGTTTCAAAGTAAAATTTCAATAAACGTAAATTGTACCACACTAATAGGCAATGATCCTTTTGGTTGATAAAGACCTTCAGTCATCAACATTCTAAGTGCTAAGTCTGCAGCCATCCTTTTACCATCTTTCTTGTTACGGGCTACAACGCTAGGAAACAATTTCCCATTCACCAATGCAGCAACCTCAAAACTAAAAAATTCAATCAGCTATTCACATAAAGTGCATATAAAACTACACCTCACATAATAAAAAATAAAAGTTAAAAAGTGATCAAACCTTAAAGGGGGTTTAACTTATTATATAGTTGCCTTACCTGTGAACAGTTTGGTGAAAATTTTTTAGCAATACGTTGTCTAATTAATAATTATTTTTTTTCTGTCTGACAGGAAATGCCAATGAGCAGTGTTTATGCCTATCGCGGTGAAAAAAAGTGAACTAGTGCAGCTCTGCTGATGACGTACAGACAAGTGTACCAGCAACCTGTTTTAATAGCTAAAAATAAAGCTGTTATTACTACATTACAAAAATTGCCTTTGAATCGGATAGGTAGTCAGCTGACAGAAATGATTATTGTTTTGTTTTCATCAAATTTTGCAAAAGCGATATATTTTTACTACCGTGAAAAGTTACAAACCCATTATAGTATACTTTAACAGATGTGTAGACGGTCATTACACAAAAGTAGACCCACAGCATATTATTAAAATTGTTTAATTGTTTGGCATTAATTATTGTAAAAATGATCAGCAATACAAGCTGCAAAAGTGTGGGCCTTGGTAATAAAAGTACTTTTCTTGTAAAAACAAGTCCGATAAAGTAACTTCATTCTGCTAGAAGAACCAATGAATTTTTTCAATGCAGAGAAACTTACTGAAGCATAATTATAACGTTAGTGTGACAATTTTTAGTGACAGCTTCATTTTATCAGGAACTCATGGAAAGAGAGACTATGACAAATTAGCTGTACAATTAGTGATTAAACATTTATGAACATTTTAACTTTTTCATGTTTCAGTCAGTTAAATCAGTAATGCTGGTGTAAACAAATACTCAAACAGTGTTGTGCATAGTGCGTATAATGTAGGTGTTTTCCCCTTGTGACGTACTGTCAAGATTCCTCTGTAATACGGCAATTTTCACGGAGGTGCAGGCACATGTCCATGCTCAATAGCAGCCTACCAAATGTTCATTTTGTGCGCAATTTTATCTGAACTTTTGTCAAGGATTCTGAAACATGAAGAACAAGATATGTACTTCCATTCGCAATATATTCACGAGTTATTCAAGCTCAACTTAATTTTGGTGATATTCCTCTTTTAAGCCCCGTTATAAGTTTCAGCAGCAGCTCAGGAAATACAACAGAATAATGGAAATAAAGCAAAGACTAATCCTGAACCAGTTAAAACCTATTCTAGTGGCAACGCATATGCTTTCCGTCTTGGTTGTGTGTTCGATGCAGCGGTCACGTTAGTGGCGTGCAGTGGGTCGTGGAACGATGCAGGCAAGCAGCTGTCTGGGGGAGAGCTGTAAGTTCCCCCAGCGGGGTACACGGCAGAGCCCCTGCTGCCAATGCATTTTCCTGTATTTCAGGGTATTTTGGAGGCCTCAAATGAGATCTAAATTCTGGTACACAGACAGCCTCAAACGTGAAAAATGTACATATAATAAGTCATTTTTTAAGCAAATTTATCTATAACTTTTGTATATAATGTAGAGAAAGATTATAGCTATTTCCCAGACAATTTTTGTTTCACGTTGTCTAGCACCGTCGATGGGCGATTCTATTTCCTCCAAAGAGAAGGGAAGTTCTATCTCACCGCGATCGCATTTTGTTGACGTTGAGGTAGCAATTGGGAGGCAAATCTGGAGAAAGGGAGGTTATCACTGAAATCTCAATTAAAAATTCCAAATCGGGGGAGAGTTGTAATATGGGGTATTTCTTGTAACTGACGCAGATTTAAGCTACAATTATGTAGTGTAATTCAACTAGTGCCAAAGCTGTATACCTTGTTTTAAAACCAAACCTTACGTCCTAGCTAATTAAAAGTATGTTAATATAGAAATGATGTAAAAGAAATGCTTACCACACATGCACTTCTCGCATACTGAAGTCTAACTACTGCATTAACACTACACTAAAGTCCTATGATCGGGATCACTATTGTAGAGTGCCGAGTAATCCACTAGCCGAAGTAGGACATTGCAACATTTGCTTAAGGTATATCATTTTTTATTTTGTTTTGCTTCACAGACAGGTGATCCCTTTCAATCCCTCTTGGATAAATAATCGTTTTCTGCTAAGTAAACGGCTTAACGAGTTATGTGCCCTACATAGTTCCTCTCTTTAAAGCATTAGATACTTAGTTTAATATTATGATGATATTTATGGAGCTAACAATAATGATTATATTGTTGTAAAAATACATTTGTCAAGGACTATCCATCATTACCATAAAGCTTTTTTCTAAACCAAATTTAGTTTTATGTTTTATTATGTCATAAATCTCGATTCTCGACAGAAATCGCTAGTGTCCTACTTGGGCAGCCCATGTACGACACGTCCTACTTTGGCTAGCCCATGTACGACGCATCCTACTTTGGCTAGCCCATGTACGACGCAGCCTACTTCGGCTAGTGGGTTACTCGGCACCCAACAACTATAACAACTAACGCAATAAAAATACTGATGTGCTGAAAACTGAAATTAACACAACGAAAAGTCCAAACACTACAGTAATTTATAAAACAGGTAAACACCAAGTCATAGTTATTACCTATCACTCTACAGCAGCTACAGAACTCTATCAACTACAGTACCCATACGTATTAAACAATGGCTCAAACAAAACATGTGATGCATTCACGTGTAGCTGGGCAGGGAAAACCTAAGTGGAATGAATGGCGCATTTCTCTCACGGATAAGGCTGGGATAAAAACAAACAATGCTGCCGTTAATTGTGATTGGACAAGTTTCGATTAAGCCAAGCTCCCTGTCTAAATTGTAATGAGTGTGCTTTCACACTGGAAAATAATGTGAATGTGTACAGCTCCGTCGCTTCTTAGTGTAATGGTTTAGCAAAACCTATAGCCTACTGACATTATAATACAATATGAGCGTAAAATGTTAATAAATATTAGCAGTAATAGTTAATTATTAGAAATATTTACAAGTGATTTTTACATCATAATTATTTTTTAGAAATTAGAAGGCATGCAGTGCATGTGTTGCATGTATGGACTGCACGCCACTGGGCCGTGTCATACAAAAGACTTTAAAAAATGGTATCTGCTGTTGCGCTGCCTGGCGCGTGGTCTTTAGGGTAAATGTGGAGTAATAATAGTCCATAATTATGTAGTTGTAGATTGTTTTTTACAGTTGGCCCAACAGCTCTTTGGAGCTTATGTTAATTGTTCACCCCAAAAGCCGACATTAAATAAAAATTATTATTATATTATTATTATAGCCCAAATTATGAATGGCATACTAAGAGAACAACTATAAAAAGCAAAGAAGTCATACGTAAAACAGTCTGGTTCTTCAAGGAAAATATAAATGAAGTAATTAATAAACTCATTTCTACATTTAGTGGTAGTAAAAATGCTACAAAGAATTATGAATAGTTATTTGCTATGAATTACCAGTTTTCACAGGATTTTGAAAGAAAAGAAAGTTATAAGTAAATAGCAAAAGTAAACGACAGATGTAATCATATGCGATGATATACAGTGACTTTAAAAAATTATTTATATATATATATATATATATATATATATATATATATATATATATATGATTTATCATCAAATAAGATTTGGTCACTAGAACTTACTTTGGAGCATGAGAAGGTCCCCAGCACTGTAAAATCTTCAGGTCTACACCATAATGCCGCGCTTGTCCATATTCAATTAATGCACTAATAGGATTTTTATTTAATACAGCAAACATATCACTATTGAGTATCATAGCTGGACTTGCAGGTAAAGTATCTTTACATTCCCTGACGCATGAAGCATTACGAAGACCAGAAATCGAACTGCAAGGTCCACGAAGAGGTGTGTTCAAGTGAGAATTTGCAGAAACAGGTTCTTGGTTACTATAAAAGATTTTGTTTGCAGTTCCTACTTGAGGCCAGCTAAATGCCTTATGCGTTTGGCTTGAAATATTATACGGATTCCAATGATGACTGACATCCACTTGCTGCATTACAGAGGCCAACATTACGTTTTTATGCTCAACATCTTGATGTTGCATAAGCATCTGGTATCCTTTAGGAAGCACATGTGGTGCATCTGGTATATGTACAAAACCATTTTGTGGAACAATTGACAAGTCACAGTCATTTTTGACTCTTTGTTGTAGATGAAACTCTTGTGCCAAAGACCTGCTGTGATGTCGACTTTCGCCCGCGATTGATTGCCCAATAGTGTGATCCACTACATTGTTAGGAAGGTAAGTTCCATAAGAAGCCAAGCACCAATGAGGTGGTTGAGTATCTGTTTTTACTACTAAGCCACGCTTCAGCAAATTGTACAGAGCTGGATTCACATCTTTTTTAGATCTGCAACCAACTCCCTTGGCAACGTCAATAGCTTTAAAAGTTGTTCTGCCAAAATTGCAAAGGTACTTTAAAATTTTGTCTTCCAAAATTGAAGTTGACTTAATAGGCTCCTCAGTTACGACCAAGCCAGTTGAAACATTGCTGCTTTTCACCCCAGACACACTACTTTCATGCAGGATCCAGGAAGGCGGAGAGTCCTGAAATATAATCAAACATAGATATTAGTAAATTATCAGCTATATTAACATCAGAGGTAAAATTAATGTAGCTAAAATGGCAAATGTGATATAACACAGAATGTTCTCTTTAACAGTAACAAAATTAACCATAATTACAAAGTCACTTAACATAAAGTTACCACAAATGCAGTATCTTTGTAAAAATAACAAATAAGTTTTACAGCAGCAGGCTTGACAGCTTAAAATGGTAACATTAGAATTGATTCCATAGGGAAGCCTAGACTATGCAGAGCTTAACAGTAAATAGCAAAGCTTATGCCGCAAGTAGAAAGTAACTAATATTATGGAGTATTTGCTACAGATAAGCGGTCAAGGTGAAGCAATGCCAAGTCAATAAATTGATGACTGACCAATGAGTTAAATATTCATTGTAAAGTTTTATTCAAAATGAAACAGGCTATTTTGGAATTTTTTTTTGGTTGAAAGGCAATGTTTTTACAGCCAAATATGGTAAGACACCTTTGCCAGTTCAATGTCTCATGTTACATTATTAGACTCGGTAATAAGCCAGAATTCTGGTCTTACCAAAACCACCCATTCTAACTAAGTCCTGCTAATATGTGTTAGGCTATGGTTCGCAGCTAGGTTAACTATATATTGAACAAAATGTTAGGTTTAGTTATACTGTATGTATGTTATAGGTAAAGTATGAAAAAGGGTGTTCTCTACAGAAACCATGTAGAAAACCTAAAATAATTTCTTCCACGCTTTTCCTAAGCACTATGTCTAATGCAAAAGCTCATTAGAAATTAGGCAGTGTGTAATTACTGGATTTGGATATACTTTTTTATAGTTATATTATAAAAAGCTGAATAAATTTTAGTTAATCTAAAAAGAAGTTGACAGGTGTTTTATGTAATTTTTCAAGGCATTTTATATAATACCGATTTTACTTTAGGGAATGCATGAAGTCAAGTTTCATGTCATGGCTTGGAAAATTTGCGTGGTTAAATAGGTTCTGTTACGTGAACTTGTAATTGAAGCCTATAGATGGCACCATCAGTTTACTCTTGGTTGTAGTTATTTCAAGTCTTCTTGCTAATAATACTTTACTTTAGTCTTAATCAATCTTCTGTTTTATCTATATATATAGTGCACCACACTACCACGTAACAGATTCCTTCGGTCGTCCATTTGCCTTTCGTTATGTTTGAGAATTTAAATTCCCTGCAGTATTATTCCTCTTCTGTGGTGGTGATGTTGATGAGTCAGAACTCGAAAGACAAATTCTTGCATGAAACTTGTGGTAACACAGACAGCATTCGAGTTTTGGAGCAGCAGTTTCCAACTGAGCTTGTCAAATCTGGATCTTGCCCTTTTGTTGCTTTCTCACCTCCTCTCGGCTTCATTGTGAATGGTCTGATGCCAACTGGCATGCTGTTAGGCATAGTTACTGAATGTTTGACTCATGTTTGTTTGAGAGTGTGTTTTAACTGGTCTTTGTAGCGGTGAAGAAGGCATCCTTATGGTCTTTTGCCAGTTCAGAGTTCACTGAAAAGAATTTGAAGAGAACAGAAGAAAAGTGGTGAGCCTGGGATCCTGCATTCTGATAAAATCTCTTGACTAATGATGATGTTTCTTGATGGTGGACTCGCTACTCTGGATGCTTACTCATTTCTGAGATAGCGATGTTAGTGACGTACAATTGATAATTGATGTAAAGCTTTGTTAATGAAAAGGTTTGAGCTTTTTATGTCATGATAATAGAATCCAAATTTCGCAACCATAGAGGCAGGTTGAGATGACATGAGCTTGGTCATTGCTGAGTTTAGATCTTTGCTCTTAAAAACTTGTTTCATAGGTTTTTGATGTTGCATCCAATGCCAATTGACAATTAACTTGCTGGAATACTCAGCAAAAGAAATGCAATCTTGATTTCCTGCATTATGATGACATATCCTAACCAATGAAAACATGCTACTCGATGCCCTGGATGATTACTCATTTGTGGACAGTGATAATGGTGAGGTAATATTGGTATATGATGTTCAAGATGGAGTGAAACTTTTGTTGATGAAAAGGTAACAGCCTTTTGATTCATGATAATAAAGAGTCGAAGTTTTGCAGCCGTAGAGGAAGCTTTAAAATTGTCCCAGTATGTGAAATGTCTAGGGATTTTACAAAATGTCTAAATTTTGCATACTGACTGTAACATATGTTTATAAAAAACAATACACAATTCAATTACTTATTTGAAGTAACAATATATAAACGAATACACAGCATTTTACTTGCGCTTTCTGTATCAGGCCTTTTCTTTCCATAGCATATAACACAGAGTTGACTCTTTTCTTGGCGTCCCTTTCTAAACTGCATAATCTTATTAGATTTCCAGTCGTAATAGGGTTTAGTTCATTTTGGAGAATGTGCAAAACAGTATCTTCCAATTCCATATCACCTAAATGGCAGAAAATAACTCAAATCATACAATATGCTAAATAGTCACACACTCTCGGGGGGGAGTAAACCCCTACCGGGCGCATCCCCCGGGTGGCGGATGGGGGACCCCTGGCTCACGAGCCAGGGTGCTCCGAATATTCAAATAAGGAGCTGTGGACCAAATCCTTCAGGATAGACCTAGCAAGTCACTGAAGTACTTTTTGCTCAAGTAACTCATGGCGAACACAGCAAGTGTTCGCCGGCTGACAGATGAAAATCTACCAGGAGGATGGTGAGAAAGAGAAAGAAGTCACACACTATTTTGGTCACACTCAGATATTCTGTAATTAATAAACAAGCCAGTATAACAAAAAGGTTGCAGTACTTGATCTAGTACCCAAACTGGCTTCTCTGCTAGTACTTTCAAGTGGAGTTATAAGGTCAAGATGCTGTTTCACTGTATAAGCTGCTGGCTGCTCCACTTTGCTGGGCATCATGAGTCTTTATAGATTCTCCAGATATTTGTATATCAAGTTCTGAAATATGTTTGTTGACTGCCATACTGACTTCTTTCTAACACTGTCTGCAAATGGTTGTGTTGGTAAATCTTGGTTTGTTTCTACCTTTTTTTTCATATCCTCTACCACTTACTTGTGTTCAAAGTAACAGCTGTTACCATATTTGCAAACATCATTCTTGTCAAAATTCCAGCATCTCCTACTGTGCGGACCACTGGGATTCTCTGCAGAAAGTGTTTTTACCCACTTCACTTTCTTTATATATTTTGAATTTCAGCCTCAACGTTTTTAGAAATTAGAGTGACTAGGTTTGTTTTTTGATTTTTAGATCTGGCACTATTTTGACATGCCGTTTTCAATTCTAAATTTTTGTGTGTTGACTTTTTTAGATCATTTGCATACTGATTTAGGGATATTAGTTTTTGTATCAGCAGATTCACTTTGTATCAGTCTATTCTAGTTCTCCCTTATAAGTTATCGCCTCGGCGCTAATACACTTTCGCACCGCCTAGCTTTTTCTAGGTTATTACTCGTTTTTAGGCTCGGAAGTCATCATTCTATTATTCTTACGTCATCAGTGAATGTTTCCGCTAATCTAATTGTAATTTAATAATATATTTAGGTATAATTACCAATAATTACGCTGTATTCACAGTTCTACACCTATACAGGGCGTATCGCCATCTTGTTTGTGTGTGTAGTCACGTGACGAATTTCGTACTAGTTTATGCATTATCAGGGCCTAGCTTAAAAGGCACGTGACACACTTTCATCTTCACCGCATTTACGAAATAAAGAAAAAACTTTTACTTTTTTTGTAATCTAATAGTAATAATACTACAGTAATAAATAAAATTAATGATAAATAACTGCAGTGGTCTAAAATAAGGTGTCCAGGCCCACCCGCGATACGATACAAACTTCCGTGGCAGCAACTCTAATAATCATAAATTATGCGAAGAAACTAAAAATACATGTTAAGGGCCAGATCGTCACTGCGCGAGAGCGATTGCGCATCAGTGGTGTAAACACGGTTATTCACGTGCAGCTTTTAATGGCGGCGGTAGGTAAGTAATGCATGATTTTAATCTGGACTTATAAAGCGTAAGAAGCAATAATGTTATGGGAATATGGTGTATATTACGCCTGTTGGTCTGCTTTCTGGCCTGCAGGCGTGAGAACAACCAATAGGCCAGGAAAAGCTAGGCGGTGCGAAAGTGTAATAGCGCCTATCGCCTCTCTCTGTAAGTTTTTAACTTCCAGCCCTTCCTTTTTCTCCTCTTAGTCTCTTCACTTCTTCTTCACTACTACTGGCCAAACTCGTTTCATCTTAAGCACATCGATTTCCATCTGTTGATTTTCAAATTTCTTTTTCAGTCCGGTATTTTGCTTCTCTCTCGCTTCATGAATCATAATCATTTCCCACTCACATTTGTACAATGTCTTCACTTGGGAGAGGTTTGTTTCTAGATCGCAATATAAATGTAACTAATATTATTAATATAGGACAATAATGCGATATCATCATTTACTTAGGCTCAATTTAGTAACACAATTTCAATAAAAAAGATTCTTACCTGATATCAAAAGCAAGATCAGAACAATAATCAAAACCGGCAAATTTCTGTCTTGCAGTAAGGTTCATCGCTAGGTAAGACTTGTAACATGATTTCAGCTCGTTTTAACGACATCTCCATTTTTTTGACGAATAGTTTTCCAGAATTTGTGCTGACAAGCCACTGGCTGACAAGCAGTGACTATAGTTTCTTGCTGGATTACTGCTCTGTTTACCTGCCTTGAGGGCGGAGTTCTTATATTAATTATTTTTAAAGTTCTGCCTGCCCAATATCAATAATACTGGACTGGACATACTGTTATACTGTCATCATTAGTACACTCATGGAAACCCCATATTTTTCCACATTAAAATTGTCGATTAAAGATTTGAACTTTACTATGTTTGGTGCGGCAATCACCGTGGCAGGCAGATTATTCCATTCATTAATTACTCTCGCAGTAAATGAATATTTACGGATGTCAAGACATGATAAATTCTTTAAACAGTTTTAAACTACTGTATGTCCTCTAGTTTTAGAATGAAAACTAAATTATTTAAAATTATTTAAAATTTTTAGGCAAAATATTTTCTTTTCTTGTTTGGTATTTTATAAATCTCAATAAGATCTCTATGGTATCTTCTTAATTCAATTTCGTAATTAACTAACGCACTCACATTACTGCATAGCAAGCACTGAGAGCGAAGCCATAAATAAAAGATAATTAGATTGCTGGAAGGTGTACAAAAGAGATCTAAAGACTTGACTGAGTGTCTTAGTTTTTAACATAATTATGAACATAAAATCAACAGATACAGATTAATGAACCTAGCCCCTCGAACACCATCGACAGAGAGCAGAATTGATTGAAGCTTTTAGAATTATGAATGGATTGTAATGTACGTAATGGTCAGCAATGTAATGACTTTTTTGCTGTTAGTGATGATAGCAAAATGAGGGCTAACTCCAAAAAAATTTGTGAAAAGAAGGTCTAGACTTGGTCTTAGAAAATGCAGTTTCAGTGAAAAAATTATTAACACCTGGAACTGGTTATTAGAGAAAGCAATGACCTCGCCCAATGTAAATGTTTTCAAGAATCACTTGGAGGAGTTCTTGAGGAAGATTGGGGGTACAACACAAGCTTACCCAAGATTACTGTCCCAGTTACGAATCTCGGTCTGCCACTAATTACATTGCCATTTAGACGCAGTTGGTGGTCTTTAGTAACTAATTAACTGTAAGTACCAGCAAGTATACATCAGTAACTAATAATAATATTAATAATAATAATAATAATAATAATAATTATTATTATTATTATTATTATTATTATTATTATTATTATTATTATTATTATTATGACTATTTACTAATGACTAGTAAATAATAACAATAATAATAATTCTATTAATATAGTACTAATTTTTTTATTCATGTTGGCTGATGTTGCTAGATGAACGAAGTTTGACAATGGTTGTACAAACTATGTCATTCTAAAAATTAATATTAATTACACAACAGAGTACATAGTTAATTTTTAAAACTGCATTTTTCACTACATTCCAGATTTTTTAATCTGCAAATATTGTCTAACTAAGCTATCTTGGACTGAAGCTTGCTACACCTAATTATTTCCGCATTTTGATGTTGAGGCTAGAACTTGCACATGTACCATAACTCCATAAGTAGAGTGTGCACTATGCAGCCCTTATATGTAAGCAATCAATGATCACACTGAAGTGTTTGAAATTTGTATGGACAAGCGATATCCCAGAAATCACAATGCACTAATGAAGCGTAATTACTCTTACCTAGTTGGATCCGTGCCTCCATCGCGACAAAATTACAAGTCAATTGTTATGCTTGGTTAGCTGCAGCAATGTATAGTCTGGAATTCAGTGAGATACGTACGTTTTTGATAAAGAAGACTTTGTCTCAATCTATTGGATGCCGAGCTACTAGCCTTAATTGTACCAGCACTTTCCAAATTATCATGTGTATCTTACTGTACGAAAACGGCTGCGGCTGGGACTGATTACTTTAATATAGGTGCAAGAAGGAAGACATGATCCAAATCTTCGCGTCCTAAAAGGCTTTTGTCACGCTGGTGCCAATTATGTTTTCATGTAACACATGGCACTAAAGGACATGCATACAAGCACAGCATACAAGAAGAAACTAGCTAGCCTTCAATTGGTGGAGTGGAAAATGGATTAATATTATATTTTTGATAAATGGAACAAATTATTCTAATCATAATACAATTTAAGCCTCTAGCTAGTCTAATCCTTCTTGCAGTTAGATCAATAATGGCAGTGCTAATCCAGAAAAATTTGTTTCGCCTCAATGGCTGCAAGTAATCCTGCGGGCTGCGCAACATGTGTATAGCGCGTGCCACTGTTTTTGGAATACATGCAAAAATAGCACTAGACGTTTTGCCCATCAACGGTAATGGCATTGCTGATAGCGATAAAGTGACAGGTTGTTATCATTGAATCAAAATCCGTAATGCTGTTTAAGTTACCATTGACCGTTATTATGAATGCATTAACATCATTTACTTCTAGAGCATCAGAATATCAGACATTATTAATTAAACTAATGGTTAATAATAATTATTATTTTTGAAATACTCTCAATTTCTCGATTAATGGAAATAATGTCATGGCAAAAACGGCACAAGAAAAAGGTCACAAATGCAAAAAATTGGAAAAATGCATGCTACACTTAAAGAATTGGATTTACCATGGGGTTAATGATAAAATTACTTTTTCCTCTGACAGAGAAATTATGCTCTAATACTGTTTACTTGTTTGTTTGGTTGTTTCTTGTCTTTTATACAACAGAAAGCTATAATGGTTTAGGGCCGTTTCCCAGAAAAAGTGTTTCCCCACAGAAAAAACAGTTCCCTGAAAAACAACTTCCCAGAAAAATTTTCCTGGGAAGTATTTTTCCTAGAAAACTCGTTTCACAGAAAAAGTATTTCTTAGAAATATTTTTAACAGAAAAACTGCGGTTGTGCTTTTAGTTGCAAGACTGCTACATGTATTTTAGTAGAGTACAGCCTTCCGTTTCCTTTTCTGTTTGCCTCTCCCTCTCTACTTACTTTTCCTCCTTACCCCCGCTCACCTTTACGTCTCTTCTTCTCTCCATTTTTCCCTCTTATCTGTTACCCAGCTCTATCCCTGTTCCCCTTCCCTCCCTCCTTCCCCCCCTCTCTCTCTCTCTTTCTCTCTTTCTCAATACCCCTCTCCCTTTCTCCTCCTAATTATTTAAAGGAAAACCAGACCTAATCCTAAACTGTAGGTCAAGATAATTACCTCTTTAAAATAGTGAAAAGAAGCATATTATTTTTTAAAGAATGGCTTAAGTGAAAGCATTATTACCACACAAAAGCAATTTCGTGTTCCCGCGGCTAGTTTTGCGCTGCTACACTAGCACCTGCATTTTGGAAGCGTGTTGCATGAAAAACAGTACCTCTTAGTTCAGAGCTGCTCCTCTTTTATGACGTAATACTCACGTTCGAAAGCTCATGCGTAAGAACAGTGGTAAATTTAAAATTTCAGTTTTTGTCTTAAAATTTCTCGAGTTTTTGTATATTACACTGAATGTTGTACCGCAGGACTGTACTTCAATTTTCTTTTTTTCAAACACTTATGGAATGTTTGTGCTGTTGAAAATTGTGTTCGTTTTGACGTCCTTACTATAGCTGGGCTCCCTGGCCATTAATTAAATTTTGAAGCTATTGTTTAATCATCAGAAATGCTTTGGCATTATCATATGTGTTAAAATATATACTTTTACCGTATTTCAAATTTCAAAATTCAAAATGATGTGAAAAATCATCCTGGTTTGCTTTAACTAGGGAGTATCGGAATCATTGAAAATGATGCTATGTACACTACAGCAGACAGTGAAAATGTACTGTACTTTTAGGGTGCTTGTTAATAATCAACTCTTGTTGATATTTTCCCCGTGCATTGCAATTCATGTTAGCGTTAAAGCCATTTTAGCCATTATAATCACCTTAAATTTAATTAATTTTCAAAAGATTGGAAATAAAGTTTAACAAACACTCTAGAACATGAAAACACCAAGCCTTATGTTAGAGTCTAAATTATGCTCCTTCACAAGATTTTTACAGGTTCTTTTATAAAAGGAGAGAATCCCAGTTCATTTTTAAAGTTATCTTCTTAGTAATGGCTGGTCAGTTAAAAAAAATTCTGGGACATATTTTTCTTTGAAATTAATTTTACTGGCAAAAATGTTTTCTATGAAGTTTTTTGCCGGGAAAAAATTCTGGCAAAAAACTATTCTGAGAAACAAGTCTATTTAACAAGAAACTTTGTGAATAAGGTGGGTAGGTGATGCAAAAAAGCATTTTGAAGCAGATTCCTGGATGGGGGAAGTGTGACAACTACCAAAATGGGCGCTTTTAAGCTTGTTCCTTTTTTTCAAAAGACTCGACCAAACACCACATACAAAAAATTTTGTAAAGCTCTTTGTGGACGTCTCAGAGGTAGTAACATGGCTCTCTGGAAAAGGGAGGACAAATCTACAAGACAGAATGACAATTTTTTTTTATTTGCTCCCCTAGAACAAATAACTATGAGCCATAGTTCCTGGTTTCATTTCGAGAAATTCTGGTTTGCAAAACTGCATAACGTTACCTATATATATATAGCCTCACAAGCTGACTTATGATTCACCAGTATTATTTTAGCCTTCCTGCCTTTCTCCTTTTTTTAGGGAAGTAGAAAACAAACGTGACTCAAGGAATGGTCAGTATTAGTCAGAGAATGTAATTACTACAGATATTTACATTACTAAGTCTATGTAATCCGTAATGATTTTATTACCTGATATTATTTGTTATTTATGTTAATAGCGTAGCACATACGTTTAGATGCGTCCGGGAGACATCTAATGTGTGTAGCGTAGCGACTCGACCATGGATCTTGAAGCACATTTATTGGTACTGTAGAGTCAAGATCTGTGGTTCGAACTTAATTTTAAAAGTTTAGTAGGTGCGTTCTTCTTACACAAAATCCTCGCGTGCTCTTGTACGACCATACTTCATAGGAATACGTAGTAATATAACTTTGTCGTTAGTATAATGACCTTGACATCTCGTGTACTGCAAGGTTGCAAGTAAGTTGAAGACCGTCACCACTTATATTTCTCTATGAGTGGCTTGAGAAAATAAGTGTGGTTTGGTGAGATCGACAGTATGCTTAATTTTCAAACACAAATAAACAACGTTATTAATAAAGCACATGGAAGACCTTAATCAAACGTTTCTCTTACCTTGATGGATCTATGATGACCAAGCTATATAAATCAATGGTTCGCCCTATATTGGATTATGGTGATGTTATTTGGCGCCCAAGTCGTCAAGACATGATAAGGAAATTTGAAAGTATACAACATCGAGCTACTAGTACTACTACTACTAGTACTAGACTCGTGCCTGATGTTTCTCATTTACCATATGCTGCAAGATTTAAGAGTCTGGGCCTTACAACTCTGAAGTATAGACGCAAAAGATAACATTTAATTCAAACATTTCGTATCCTTAAAGGTATAGAAACCAGCAACAGTGAAATATTTTTCCATCGACAGACATACATGGCACCAGAAGTCACTCCTACCAAATCAAGAAGTGAACTGTTCTCCAAAGGTAGAGTAGAAGGAGGTTCACATTTGCAAGGCGAGTAATTAATGAGTGGAACATGCTGCCTGACACTAGTTCAAGCCTCCAATCCTGCCCAGTTTAAGTTTCTTCTTGATAGACACTGGAAATGCAATCCTGATAAATATATAGACCCCAGGTTGCCACAATGGCAACAGGAAACCTTGTGCTACACTTCATGATCACAGCGTGGCCACCTATCTTGTTCATTTTTATGTTAATGAAGTAAACAAGGAAGAGTGAAGAGGTCCATAAACTATTTATGCTTAACCTCTATCCTTCGACGGTAACAGTAACGGAGATCGGTGTGTCATTTTAACTTTCGTGGTGGGTGTTCTTATGATTATAAGTTACAGCTGTTTTGTGACCCCACTTAGCCCAACAAAACTTTGATGCTGTTGGCAGCTGTAGCCCTTCCCCATTCTGTTAACCTACACCAAATTATGTATGCAATCTTAGCTATGCAGCGAAGCTCAGCGTAATTACCATTTTACTGTAGATTATCATAGGCGAACCCTATAAAAGAGTATAAGTAAACTTATTGCCCATAGTTGTCTCTCTTGCTAAACTTCTGTTAATTGTTTTGTCACTCGTTTTCTTTCTTGTGTTTTACATTTATATTATCTCTCGAAAGTTGTCTCTGAAGTGGAAGTGCCGCCTAGCTGCAATTGTCATGGTATTGTGAGGAAGCAAGGTCAGTGCTGGTGTGGCACACGGGCCAGATATGCTGGTTTATGATAAACTGAAATGGTGTTGCAGAAGGGTTGGATTTAAAAAACTCCACTAAGGCTGAAACGGATCATGGAACTTCATTGGATGGTCTTCCTTTAACATGTCTAGTTTCTTCTTGAACTGATCTGCTAATGTGGTGCTCCATAACGCATAACGATAGAGTGAGGAAATTCCAATCATTTATCACTATGAAAATGAACCTGTTGTTGTTTCTACATCTGGGTTTTGTAATTTTGTATCCTGCTCAACGTGGATTAACTGAAAAGTATTTTCTGCTATCAATTATTGTAAGGTTGTTGTACGATACAGCATGAGTTGGTCAGCTCTTTTTCTTCTGAAACGTAGGGATGGTAAATTCAATCTCTGCATTCTTTCTACATGTGGTAGATTTTTGATTGATAGTACTAACTTGGTGACTTTCCATTGAACAGATTCTACCTTACGTGCTGCTTGAAGTTTTGATGAACACCAAATTACGTCACCGTATTCTAATATTGATCTTATGAATGTTTTCCATAAAATGGCCATGGTATTGGTGTCCTTATAGGTGAAAGAGTGCCTTATCATCCATAATCATTTCCTAGTTCATTTGGATATTTTGTCATTGTATTCATCAAACGTGAGAGACTGGTCAATTAAAAACACTGAAGTTTTTCTGTTTTCTTACTGCTATTATTGGAACTGACTGATTTGTATCATTGCACATTTAATGGCCATGAGTTACACTGTCTTTCCCTAGATGTAGAACCTTACACTTTTCCACTTTGAAAGGCATTTGCCAAGTTTGTGGTCATGAGTCTAATAAGTTAATATCATTTTGGAGTCTATTGTAGTCAATATTTGACTTCAATATCCTGTAGATTTTTGTATCATCAGCAAACATTTTTACTGATGAATTTAAATTGTCTTGTAGATCATTAATGAACATAAGGAATAGGATAGGCCCTAATACACTTCCCTGTGGCATTCTGCTCTTGACGGGTCTTCATGAAGATTTCTCAGAGTATGCCCAAGGAAATACAGTGAGGATTAAACGTTTTGCATAGTTAGTCGCAATCTTACTAGCAATGACTCAATAAAAAATTTTTTTGCTTCTACCAAACAGTCGTGCAAATCAGAAGTGGGTAGTTATTTCTACAAGGCATACAAGTTTGTTTGACTGTATGGACATAGACCTATTTAAGGGTTCTTTGTTTAAATCAAATTTGGTACCCTCTACCTGTTCTGGAGAAAAAGTTTAGTGGAAAAAGAAATGGAATATCTAATTTGAATTTTGGGAAGCAGCTGTATTAATATATACCGTATATACTCGCATATAAGCCTACATCGCATATAAGCCGACCCCCTAAAACTGCTTTACAATGGCCAGTTTTTGCAAAAACCCGTATATAAGCCGACCATCAACTTGTCTAATTTTACTCCATACCCAATCAACAAAATTGATCCATTTTTGTCACATTTTGTTAATTGGGTATTTTTGGTTCATAGAAATTTTTTACTATAAAGATGTAAAATGCTTACTTTTATGTTACATACTAGAAGAAATGGAAGAAATTATACATTTTGATATGAATAAAGAAGAAAATATTTTGTTTTCTCTTTATTCACAAAAAATTATAACATTTCTGTTTATAATTTAACGTAGTGTTCTTAAAAATAATTAGAAACCTTCAAAATCATTGTCACTACCACCCTCATCGTCTGACTGTCTGTCCTTGTGTTCATTTTGTTTCATGCGCATATAAGTCGACCCCCTGATTTCAGTATTGTATTTTATAGTTCTAAATTTGGCTTATATGCGAGTATATACGGTAACAAATAACTTGTTTAAAAATTGCAAATATGCAGATATATTTGTGCAGATCTACATTTAGGTTTTTTTGTGTACCCCCAGTTTTAATAGGAATTATAAAGTATAAATGCCAGCAGGATATAAATAATAATCATGTTTTCTAATTTAACAGTTTAACAGGCAAGTATCATTGTAACTGCAGTTTTTTTCAATATTGACTGACCAACACTGTTTACTAACTAAGGCTGAGATGGTTAACCATTACTTAGCCAAGTTTTCTATGTATCTGCATTAATGAAACCTTGTATCTTTTCTGAGTTGGCATACGCAGTTAGCAATGTCCCGCATACATAAAATTGTACTATTTACAACATTATTTCAATTAACTTGCTTGCCTAATAAGCATCTAAATAGTAAATTGCAAAAAAGGTTTTCATTTGTGTATGTTATGAGGATGCTGCTATGTTGGACATTCACTCTAGTGCATGCTGGATTTAAACCGCATCACTTACTCATGCAAGGAATGAATGAACAACTAATTTAAAAAAAATAAAATTGCTAAAGAAAAGAGACGAAATACAAATATATTTAACTAAAATGTATGTAGTTAATATTTCAATATTTTTCACATTAAACTCTAGGAGATTAATTTTTGCTTGTGAAAACTCTGTGACATTAATTTCTCATGATGCAGTCAGATACATTTACTTATCTGCCATGCAGCAGGTGTGAATTTACAGCATAGCAACCGAAAAAACAGCAATGTATATGACATCATTGGGAACTTATTAAGTGGCTAACCAACCACAATTACTAAAGTTTAAATGGTTAGTTAAAAAGTCTAAGGTCGTCTCAGCCCTAATACTAACTGTGCTAAGACAAGACTGAAAGATCACAATAAGTACGAAAAATGGTCATACCACGGTAACAGCCGGACTCACCGAGTTATGTCAGTCAACTCGGAAGTGAGTCGTGACTAATACCTCACTAGTAGCTTGACTTGCAATTTTTTTAACACTTTGACTGGAGATTTGTAGTAAACCAACTTCTGTCTATTCGACTGATAAATCACAATTATTGCGGCTGTTATAAGAATACCAGCCCCGCACTGTAATTTTTATGGCTGCTATAATTTCAACTGCCATACTGACTACCATTAATAGTAGTAGCTACATTGTGTTTTTGTTTAGAAATTAGTGTAGATGGTAGTGCATTTAATATAGTATGTCGAAATGAGCTGTTATACTTGTACCTTATTTACTATAGAATGGTGTTTTTGTTTTGTCAAGGTGAACGTACCTGGATTAATAATAATTGGAGCCAAAAAGTTTAAAATACTGCTAATAGCAATAACTGAATAATGTCAAAAATGGAGTCAGCTATCCAGAAAACCATGTCAACAATACTTTGCTGTGAGTGTGGAACCTCTATTGAGCCAAACCCAGCTAACATGTGTGTTGCTTGTCTAAGAACTCGTGTTGATATTACAGAAGGGATTCCAAAGCAGGCTACTCTCTATTTCTGCAGAAACTGTGAACGTTACCTTCAGCCACCTGCAGTTTGGATATCAGCTGCTTTAGAATCACGTGAGTTATTGTCTATTTGCATTAAAAAACTTAAAGGCCTCAACAAAGAAGTAAGGCTAATTGATGCTGCATTTATTTGGACTGAACCACACTCGAAGCGAATAAAAGTTAAGCTTACTATTCAGAAAGAGGTGATGGGTGGCACCGTGCTTCAGCAAGTATTTGTGGTGGAATTCACTGTGAATAATCAGATGTGTCCAAATTGTCACAAGGTGGAGGCAAAGGATTATTGGAAAGCAGTTGTTCAAGTTCGACAAAAAGTTGAACACAAAAAGACATTTTTTTACTTAGAACAACTCATTCTCAAACATAATGCTCACAAAGATTCTGTGGGCATCAAACAGGCACATGATGGATTAGATTTCTTTTTTTCTTCAAAAGATAATGCTAGGAAGCTTGTGGATTTCTTGCTTACCGTTGTTCCTTGCCGATATCAGACATCGCAAAAACTAATATCTCATGATATTCATAACAATACATACAACTACAAGTTCACGTTTTCCGTCGAAATTGTGCCTATTTGTAAGGACAGTGTGGTTGTTCTGCCAACAAAATTAGCAAAGCAGCTAGGTAATATTGGTCAGGTATGCGTATGTTCAAGGGTTTCTAGTAATATCAGCCTTATTGATCCCAATACATTACAAGTTGCAGATGTCACTGCTCCAGTATTTTGGCGAAATCAGTTTAACTGTGTCTGCTCTCCAAAACAGTTAATTGAATTTATCGTACTGGAAATAGAACAAATCTCGCAGAAAGACAGAAAACACACATTGAGCCCTGTATCAAGCAAGCACCTCCTTGCTGATGTTTACGTTGCAAAGGCTAGTGAACTAGGTTTAAATGATAGTCAGTACCATTGTAGGAGTCATCTTGGACATTTGCTTCATGCTGGCGATTCTGTTCTTGGATTTGACTTTACTCACAGTAATGTGAATGACAGATATCTACAGACAATACCTCCTGACAGGGTTCCGGATATTGTGTTAGTTAAAAAGATCTTTGGAAATAGGGAAAATCGAATTAAGAAACGTAGATGGAAGTTAAAGCATCTGCACAAAGAATCTGGAAGTGATGTATCTACTGTTGCTGAAAAGGACTACCATGATTTTCTTGATGATCTCGAAGAAGATCCATCTTTCAGACAAAATGTGAATATCTATGTTGACAAACAAAAAACTGCTGTGGATACTGATGATGTCACAGAAGATTTATCTACAAGAGTTACTCTAGCTGAAATGTTGGATGACTTGGATTTGAGCAGCAAAGATGGTCCGTTTTTCTGTTCTGAATGATGCCAACACATTGGCAAACTACTGCACACGGTTTGCACCTAATTATGTGGAGGAAAGTTCGATATAACATTACTGTCCAGTGGTGCATGTGGTAATCTGTATCATGATGAAAATGTGCTGTGTGTATCAAAAGTTTTATAGTAAAAATGGCAGAAGTATAGTTTCTTAACAGTTGTAAAAGCATAATCAGAGTTACGGTAAAGGTTGCTTGCTGCAATGTGTGTGTTAAAAAGTGGGGCCATAATGTTAATTCTAATTTGTGAGCTTGTTATTTTGGAATTGTGGAATTGAATGTGGGGTTTTATTTTGTAATCGCTTAACTGTATATATATATATATATATATACATGAACTAGGTTTTTTATTGTGTTAGTTGGTACCCAGTAAAGGAAAAATAAATGTGAGTTGTTCTAGCTCATGTACATTGCTTGTTTATCAATTGTACTTCTGACTGCCAGTTGACAATATTTGTGATGTGGTCAGAAACTGAAGGTTTTGCAAACAATAGTTACAGGGTAATTGGAAAGGCATCAACTTTTGTTTGAAAACTATAATTTTGATTTTTATTGAATTTGCATTGCTTGATCACCTAATAAGTGTGAAATCGCTACTTGTAACTTTTCAGCCCGTGACCTGTGGGTCAAATGTAGGCCAATTTCCTTTGAACTTATACCATTCATTTAGACCTTTCATTTGATATTATATACCACTTCTATTCTTCAAGACTGGGAAAACATCTGTGCTGACTCACTTTCTTTCGACTTTTGGGTAATAGCGGCAAATTGTTTCACGAGTCAAATGGCCTATATGCAGCTATGCATAAAGGTCTGGGTCCATCTAGTAATGTACCTTACATGCCCTGCAAGTTTCATAATTCTGGCTTGTTTCCCTACTTGGCTACCTGCACATGCAAAAACATAGCCTTGTAGACCAATACGATACTGATTTTACACATGTTTTTTAAAAACACTTTTTCCCTTTTCACCTCATGCAATGCAAGATGGGTACAATAACTAAAAATAAGGCTGTCCCTATTCACCTCAAAATGCAGGGTTACAGGGACACTGACCCTTTAAATAAAAAACAATATAGGAGTTTTTTATTATAAGAACAGTGAATTCAAAAGATAGTGTATGTGATAATATAACTAACAAATACGAAATTCAATTCAATTCAATTATTTATTATCTCCGTTAGAACGATAAAAATACAGTATAAAGAATACATGGAATATTTTGAAGCAAAGGAGAAGGGCAGCGAAGAACCCGTAGGTTATCAAGTCAGCCACCCTTAAATAGTTATGATTAAATAAACTTAATTATGGCGTCGTTATCAATTTAAATTTGTATTCAGTTGATGTGTGTTAATTTGGCAATTGAATGATAGGTATCGTAATACTGTAGAACATATAGTTTAAATAACGAAAGATTTACAATTCTAAAATACTATGAATCATGCGAAGCAAACACAATAAAAATAACTTGAGATTTTTAAGATAACAGAATATGCATAATTTGAGCATTAACTAAAAAATCCGGCAAAAAAAATAAAACAAAAAACAGCAGAATGATCAACCAAAGCTGTCGAGAAAAAATATAATAGATTAAACCAAGGAAAAATAAGGCAAATATAAATCATACAAAACAAAACAAGAAACAGAAGCAAATAAGAAAAACAAAACTGAAATGTTGTAATAATAACATCAATGACTGAATTTGTTGAGAAAGAAAATATAATAAATTAAACCACCGAAAAACTACTTCAACTGTAAATCAGGCAAAATGAAATCAAAATATAACAAAAACTTAAACAAAATCTTTAAGTGTCGTAGCAATGAAAAAAATATGTATAGTATTACAAGTATATAAGCAAAATGTCTCATTTATTTGTATCCTGCAATAAGTTGTTTTTTATAGTTTAAAATTAACTTTTTGTAGTTACTGGACTTTAACTGGTCTGGTAATGAATTCCACAGCAGAGATCCTTGGTATTTTAAAGAATTCTGGCCTTTAGATGAGTTAAATCTTTCAATAAAATAAGATTGGGTTGTAGCAAACCTAGTAGAGTGGTGATGCATGTGACATGCTAAAGTATAATAATTGCTGAAGAGATCTGGAAGTGAATTATTTTTGAATTTATGTACAAACTTGAGCAATTCTAATTTATACAGATCATGAACTTTTAGTAGATTTAGTTGCAAATACAAAGGTGTTACATGTTCCCTTTTGCTACTAAATGTTATAAGTTTGATAATCTTGTTTTGTTTAGAAACCAACGATTTTAAGACCGATGCTGAAGCACTACCCCAGGCGAGAATGCCATAACTCAGATATGGCATGACAAGAGAAGAATATAAGAGCCGTAGTGCATCTACATTTATGTAGTGTCGTATTCTAGCTAATACTCCACTTAATTTGCTAATTTTGTTGACTATATGCTGAACATGTGTTTTCCAAGTAATTCTACTATCTATAAATATACCAAGATATTTGATTTCTTGTGTAGATTGAATAGTACAACCTCCCATATTTATGTTTAAACTATTGTTATGTTGCTTGTTTCCAATTAACATATATTTTGTTTTTTTATAATTTATCGATAGCTTATTTGCTTGCATCCATTTATTAATATTGTCCAGTTCCACATTTACTGAATGTTCTAATGTTTTGATATTTTGGTGTGATAAAAATAAGTTTGTATCGTCTGCAAACAATCTGGTGTTAAATTGCGAACAAGATGGCAGATCGTTAATATATAAAAGAAATAACAATGGACCCAATGTAGAACCCTGTGGGACACCACAGGTTATATCAGCAAGTTTAGATTCCGATGAGTCAATAGACGTAAACTGTTTCCTATTAGTAAGGTAAGACGTGAAAAGCGCAAGAGGACGTCCCCTGATACCATAGTATGATAACTTATATAACAAAATGTCATGTTGTACCGTGTCGAATGCTTTCGATAAATCTAAAAATATAGCACAAGTAGTTTTCCCCTTATCAATATTCGCAAGGAAGTTTTCAATTATTTCTGACACAGCTAAAGATGTAGAATGATTTTTTCTGAATCCAAATTGGAATTTAGTTAAAATTTGTTCTTTTAAAAGAAATTTAGCTAGCCTAGAGTAAATTAATTTTTCAAAAATCTTTGATATGGGAGATAAGAGAGATATTGGCCTATAATTAGTGGGATTAATGGGGGAATCAGATTTGTAAATCGGGATTATTTTTGCAATTTTCAACACGTCAGGATAGATACCGAAATTTTTGATGCATTCTACAATTGAAGCATCATAACGACTATGCCGACTTATGGACGGTTTTCGTTTGCAAGCACACCAATTTAGAAAAAAAAATTGCAAAAAAAAAGTTATGGCAATTTAAGTGTAAAAATTGTCCATATTCATGCCGTTTTACGGTACTGTGTCACATCATTGATGTGCTCGCAGGATTTTCTTACCAACTTCTCTGGTACTCGAAGCAAATAAGACTGAATCAAATTGTTAACACAAGCAAAATGTAGGAAAAGGAAGTGACGGAATTCTATTATTATTATTACGTATTTCGTTTTTGCGATTAGTGGCTATGCTGGTGGCATCAAACAGCGGATGATTAAAAACTTGAGCCGCGCATTGGCCGTAATAATAATATTCTTAAGTGCACCAACAGTGTTGGCATACACGCAATTCTGATAAACCAAAATCATTTTGCGGTTTTAATAAAAGAAGAATATTTCAAAAGCAATTGTTAGTTTAAAAAAACCAACAACATTTCATGAAAACGAAAAACAGTTGTAGCAATAAGTTTGTACCATATACTTTCAAATACTTCTTCAGTTTTCTTGTAAGTAGGAAGAGGCTAGCTGACTGCGTGATGGGCTGCCTACTATGCAAAAAAATAATGCCTTTTTATTGATTTTTCTCTCCCTCCCTCTCGTAGAGAGAATGAGAAGGAGGGAGAGAGAAAGAGCAAAAGACAGAGAGAGACAGATTTATTTTTATTTATTTAAAATCTTTATTTATAAATATACATACGAACCCCTCTATTTGCAGGGGGAAGACGTTATGACAAATACTACGTAACACAAAATTACAAATTAATATGACATAAAAATATCAGATAGAATAACTCGAAGCTTTAAAATATTTAAAATGGGAGATAAGAACTACTTTGTAAAAAAGTTCACATTCCTAAAACATTTTCCGAAATGAGAAATACTGATAACAGAATCTACATGCACAAATTTATAGATAAATTTAACAAAACAAAATCATTTCGGATGACATTTATTAATAATTATACAAGTATCTGAATATACTCAAGAGCATTTGTTGAGTCACAATCAGCGGCGGATTATGATTTTATGGGCCTTAGGCTTGAGCTTGGAACGGGCCTTTTAAATGTTGCTGCACTGCTGAGCTGACGTGTTTTTGTGGGGCTCTCGTCGTTTGTAAGTAATTATAACTGACTTTGCCCCCAGAAAAATTCGGAAACTGAAATTTTGAACTTAAACTGTGTAAACCCGATTTGAAATATAGTGACAGACTTTTGAAAAAAAAAACTTTTCTATATTTTGTTTTGGCGGGCCATTTGCTCTTTTGTCAATTTATTTTTTTTTACAAAAAAAAATTTTTTCGTTTTATTTTGCCGGGCCCCTTTTGATCCCGGGCCTATAGGGCTATCCGCTACAGGTCACAATGACCTGCACTTAAAACATATTAAAATCACATGTAGCACATTAGTAGATAATAATGATCACAATACCTAGTAAAATAAGTTCAACTTTGAAAATTTTAGTCAATAGCGATGTTATGTAACCAAAGGGGCAGTTTGATTTTTGATAAATACATCACTGCATAATTCTACCAACGATTTTAACATAAAATTGTCGCTATAACCTTGGTTAATGATTACTGCTGGGAAATGGAGCCCTATTTGCCTTATCCATAAATGATCTTCTGAGATGCTGATCTACATGTGGACAGCAAAATAAAAGATGCTCCGGAGTTTGGATGTAACCGCAAAGGCACGATCCATCCGCGATCATACCAAGATGGCAAAGAAACGAGTTAAAGAACCTTGCCTGCGAATAAAACTTAATGCTCGAGATTCTAGTTCTCGGTTTCCTGGCGAAACAGGTAACACAAGTGGCTTAATATCAGACATAATACCGACGAGATCATGTCTACTATTTGCAACTGTAAACATGTTTAGCTTTCTCTGCCACATTGCTCTTCTATATTTGACTGAATCATGCTTACTTAAGGGTATAACCATTATTGGAAGCTCGGTCAGACTAACATGCCGCTCCTCCTTTACAATTTGAATGTATTCCTTCAGGACTCTGTCATATGCTTCGACAAAGTTATTATGATACTGTGGATAACCTGTGGAAGCACCTTGCAATGTGATATTAGCAAAGTTAGGCAATGATGCATGGACAGCAGTTACAATAAGTGACTTCTACACATGATATATAAGGTGTTATGACCCGTCTGCAGATTCAAATTTATGCGCCAAATTGGCCTCTCACCTGAATTCTGTAACTTGATTTTGCCCTAGTTAGTTGGTTGTTATAGAGGTGTGAGTAATGTCGGCTGTTTAGGAAGATGGCTCTGAACTTCATTTTGTTATTTTTTGTTCACTGACAATAAAAAAGAGGAGTAATGTTGCAAATGCATCTCAACGTGATTTTATAACCAACTCCAACTCATAACAAAGGCCAATGTATGATTATATGTTTTCCAAACATCTTTTAACTGGAATTAACAAAACATGCAGATGCTTAGATTAAGTTTTGTTCAGGAAAAATTATTTGCTATTCTGAAAAAAATCGATTTTTTTCTAGGAAAGGTATTACACATGAAAGTCAAGCCTAATATTTCTTCAAGCTATGTTTTCTAATAAAAACATATTAAATAGGAATGTTTTTTAGAAAAAAATATTTCTCCTTTCATTATGATCAACTTTCTTAATTTTTTTGTAAATAAGCCTATTAATTTTCGTGAGATATGAATATGATAGTTTTTGTTTTAACTACTAATTATTCTTAGTGCATTTTGAACTTTGCTTGCTTTAAAGAATATTCAAAAATATAACAGCTGCTATGAATCGCCAGAGACAGATGTAGGCTTTGCAGTCTTTGCTTAGTGTACAAATATTTAACTTGAAACAAAAATTACCGAACTGTATTATAATTACCTGGTTGCATCCTCGGGAAATTTAAAAAAAATGTTTTTATTTGTGTTTTTGCAACTCACTGCTGAGCAAGTTATGAGCGTCTGTCGACTGGCCTGGCTTTAGTGGTCTGATCAATTCATCTGCTACAGTACAAACCGTTGCGCGAACAGCTCGCACTATAGCGTACCTGATACAACAGTTCGTAATGCTCAGCCGCTAGGGCGACAGTAACAGCGCGAACTAGCGCGCAGGATGTTTCTATACTCTCTGTAGTGCGTGTTCTTTGACACAACACCTCAAACGCTAATAACATCGGTTCGTTGAGTCTGGATGCCCTTCTGTCGATGTATCATATATGGTAACCGCGGGAATTTAGTTCTACACTCTGAAAGCAGGCGTTGAATCAAAATAAGCAGTATTCTTCAATCTTCTTCGAATCTCACAATAGTAATTCAGAATAGTCACTCATAGCAGTTAACTGGTACAGGGAAGTATAATATAATGATAGAAAAGCGGAAGAACAAAATGGAATTTATGAGTTTACACATATTTCAATATAGTTATAGAAAAGGATGAAAAGCTGGGATACAAGCTAGATTATAAATGTATTGTATGAGTCAACAGTAATCCCTGCAATAATTAATAATAGAGAAACCTGGACAAATATCACAAAAGGAGAATGAAGATTGATAGAAAAAATACAGAATGAAGCACTAAAGTGAATATTGGAGCAAAAGAAAGCTACAACTTAGTGAGGTATGATGGGAGAAACAGCTGGCCATTGATAAACAGAATTGAATACAGAAAACTAACGTCTTTACGTAGTTTAGTCAATGCTGATGATGGAAGAATAAAAGTGTTAATGGTGCAGAAGGAATGAGATTATGAAAAACGTTGGTATGACGAAATTTAGAAAATAATGATCAAGTACAATATTGACTATGATGTAGAACAAATACAAGGACCAAAAAGTCAACTTGGAAAAATGGTAAAAAGCAAAATACACCGTACCATACCATATCCATACAGTCACCTGTTAGACAATACTACTGTTGACCATCCTTTTAATTCTATACAAATAAACTAAAATCTTGGAGCACTGCTTTGGCACTGTAGCAATAATTCTGCCATGTGTCAGAGGTGCTTTTTAAATATATCTACCAAGTTTGCACGCACTACATATCTTGGGGAAATTATTCTACCTGTTTACCACTCTCATGTTTTGTCTTGTTGTGGGGCAGCTGTATCTTTTTTACGCTTGTATGGATGTCCTCTTGTAGTCGGTCCGTAGTTTGTACATAACATATCAGAATTTACGTTGTACATGCCATGGGTGTATTTATATGTCTCACCTCATAGCTGATGATATACCTAATGCTCATGCTAAATATACCAAAATGTTTTAGCCTTTCTTCGTAAGTCATCTTCGCTACCTCGGTAACCATTTTTGTTGCTCGGTGTAAAACTCCCTCAATAAGATTTCGATCCTTCACATACTTAGGCACCCAAGCTTTGATCCCAGAATCCCAGATACTTGAGATTGGGCATGAATAGTGCTGTAAAAAGATACGTAAGTGATTCCTTGTCCAGGAACTCAAAAGGTCTCCTGATTAGACCAAGGATCCTTGGATTTCTGTGTGTCGAGAAAATTTTATTGCTTGGTCTACATTTTCTCCAAGATCCTTCTCAAGTTCCGTCACAGCTAGCTCACTCCTCAAGTCATCACTTCCCATATGGTAGTCAGTGTGTCTGTTGTTATTATATCCTATGTGCATCACTTTGCATTTCTTGACATTGAAACTCGACTGCCATATTTCTGACCATTTTGTTAGTAGTCCAAGTCTTTTTGCAATCAAGTCTATCATTGTCATCACTGCTACCATTGCCATCAGCATTAATATCACCATCGTTGTCATCATCATCATCATCGTCTTCTTGCATCCGTTTGCTTCGTTCAATTTAACATATTTTTTGTGTTTATATTCTTAATTAAGTAACACAATACAACAAATTACAAATTATACAATTACAAATTAACAATGCATTACAGTGTTATGAGTGTAGCAGAAAAAAATGAATAAATCTAAATTTAATTTCAAAAATTCATTATCTTGCTCAACTGGTGAAAATATCTTAGAATCATCTGCAAACATTAGTAGCTTCGATTTTGCGACTTCAGGCATGTCATTTATGTAGATTATGAACGAAACTGCCGAGTACACTACCTTGCAGAATCCCTGATGTAACTGATGCCCAACTTGATTTACATCTGTTCACGATTGTGCATTGACGTCGATCATATAGAAATTGACTAGTCCATCTCTAGTAGTGCTTCCTCACTTCTGTAGCTGGTTAACTTCACTAACAATCGTTCGTGTGGGACTGAGAGTCGAAGCTTTAGCAAAATCAAAATATATGATATCAATAGGTTTGCCATTATCAATGGCTGTTGTCCAAGTATCTAGTGCTCTGCTAGCTAACAAATACATAGAATGGCTTCAGCAAAGAAAAGCAATATGTGGAAGTATTTTGACCTTGTTAAAGGGACTAGTGAAAAGTGAACAAAGCAGTTTAGTAAAAGAAAATATTAGTCTCTTGAAATGCTGTGGTCAGTAGTTTCTCGTCATTAAAACATTTGAATGATAAACATCCTGTACAGACACTATTTTTCAAACAAAGTGAAGTAGTTTCAAGCAGCTCAATATCAAACTTGCTTTTAACTCATAGAGAAAAGTAGCAGGACGATTGTAGACGTGCATTAAGCATTTTTCAAAAAGTAGGAATTGGCCAGGACATAGGCAAAAGTGTCAATAACTCCAGAAGTACAAGAGCTAGAATCATGAAACTTGCAGGGCAGACACCTAAGGCATGTGTTCAGACATGGTATAAGACCTTGTGACCTTCATATATGTGATCGTCACATATAACAAACAAAAGCCATTGAATGCAAATGATCTTGTTTTTAGATGTTTTTTTTAATTGTTAGGATTCCAGAAAATCAGATATGAGGGAAAGGCCATCGAAACGCAAACTAGAAAGTACATCATTAGATATACGTAGCTCAGATGGAAATTTGGAAACGGAGAATCCGAATAAAAGATTCAAGTACAACAAAAAATTTAATAAGAAAAACATTGCTAAGATTGAACTGAGCAACTATGAAAGACAAATTCAAGACAACATAAACGAAAAAATGAATTTTCTCAAAGATCTTGGAGTGACTGATGTAAGTTCAGAAAATTATAATGCTTTATACTGTCACCTTACCTGTAAATTAGAGTTGCCTTTGTTGACCATTCAATCACTATGTGGACTTAGTTTACATTTAGATTTAAAGTTAGCTGCTTATAGTGTAGCCAACCTTTTAATTTTCAATTTGAAATTTTTTTAAGTGTACTCAAAAATTAAGTCATTACCTATATCATCTGAGAGTGATAGTACACTTGGAGTGTATTTTCCTGTATTTAGAAATCTTTGTTTGTGAATGTACAGCGCAGGTAGCTGTAGACCTAGAAGTTAACTATAAAAAATTAAAAATCGCCATTTATCAAAGAAATTCTGGTTAACGCTTCACTTCGTACTATAAAGGCAGTATTGTTTGCTACGACCCAATGAGCAATTGAAGCGGAATTTTCTAAGGTGGTTGCTTACTGCTCTCTATGACAAAACTAGCCACCTAAGTCTGAAAGAGTCAACATTGTGATTATGCAACATGCTACTATCATTAATGAGATTTGGTGTGAAACAATTTTCATCTACTCTTTACAGTTAAAGGCTAACTTGGATGCATTAGTAAATCATAAGAAAAAATCACAAAGTGAACAGAGGAGACTGAAACCTCATAAAAGGTTTGTTGATTGTACCACATGTTTTTTTCTTTTCACCCTCCTCCCACTCTCTCTTCTCTCTCTCTCTCTCTCTCTCTCTCTCTCTCTCTCTCTTTCGCATTATGGAACAATTTTATCTCTATAAATGCTCTAAAATACAGTAAAAATGAAATATATCAGAACTAATTCATCTTTGGAAAAGAAAAATTACATATTCGAACCATCTAACAGGTATTCGGCCTGTTAAAGAGCAGCTCTGTCTCTCTCCTATTCATTTGCTTTTTGGCAAATATGGAACATAAGTTGAGGCAAGAACTCTTAGTTTGTTGCTGGATGGAAACTGCAAGTTATTTTATAAGAGTTGGTTTGTGTCAATGTGAAATTGGCAGCTACAGTACAAGAAGCCAGACATCCGCTCATCTATTGTTTGAATGTAGTTTTACGGATTCAAATATAAGAACAGAACTGGAAAATATTATTAGGATCAGACAGATCAAGGACTTGTTCTTTTGTCGTAGTTAGAGCGTCTGCTTACTGTTTACAAAAGTTAACGCAAAATGGTGTTATTTTAAATTATGTAAAATCGAAAGTAAAGCAAACACATTTATATAAATTAATGTTGTCTGTTTTGTAGCATTCATGTTGTAAGACCATTCTGAGTATTATGCAAATATATAAATAATAACTACAGTAGGCGCTACTTAATAGACTCAATTGCTTGATTGACTCAAGAATGCCTGGTATGGGCCGTTTCATTCAAATGTACATTAAAAACTATGGGTAAATGACTCCAATAACCGCATATTTGACTCAATGTTTTTCCTTCACATAAGACACTTTCGAGTGACTAATAAGCTTTTATGCCTTTTATATCATCTTTGTTGGTTTTTGTCCTATAATATACATAGAAACAATCGTGTTAAGTACCGTTTTGTTTGTAAGCAGGAACGTTAGCATATCCTAATTATGCTAGCCCAATGGTTTGCTTTGACCAGCTGGTCCAGTGCAATTAACCTCGTTACCCAAGAATTCCTGGAAGCTAAAACTTTAATCACTTGTTTAGGGGTTTGCTTTTGAGGCTCTGGCTGTCTTTGCCAGAAAGTTTAATCAGTTAGGTGTTGCTGTTATGCCAGGGTGCAGGTACAGTACAGTAAGCACATCACAATTATAGCAAGCTGGAGCTTAGGTGAAACTACAGACGAAGCCACTTGCAGGGAAACATGGGCACCACCAACAGCTTAAGGCACTAAGTATTTTACAAGAATTTGTGCATCATGCAACAACAGATTTTCAACGTTTTTATCATTTTGAGAACTGTGTGAGCCAACTTCTTCGTGATAAAATGAAGCAGCCGACTTTGAAGGAATTTTTGTAATCTTTGCAAATAAATAGACTTATGTGATTTAAAAAGGTATACTTTTTAATTTATTGCTAATTTACTTATGTAAATTAATATTTTGAAATATTTTTTCTAATTTTCCTGTACAAAGGAATTTAGGCTTTACTTCGTTTCTAAAATTCATTAAGAACCTTTGCAGTGCATAGTAAGCTGGTGTCTCATACCTCTATACCAGTAATACTATACCCATCCATTAATAGGTTCAGTCGGTTAATTGGATCAAAACACTTCGGTCCCGAAGTGAGTCTATTAAGCGGTGCCTACTGTATTTGTAAATGTAGCTGCAGTAAAACTGTAATTTAGTATATTTTGCTTAATAAATCTACCATGGTGCAAATCTAAATGGATTTATTAAGCAGCTGGATTTATAAAACTCGAGAAACTTATTAATATATAGCATTTTCTATGTTATTAATGGATGTGTTGTTTGTTTTGTAAAGTCAGTACTCTTAAAACTAGGAAAACTGCTTGCGACATTACGTAAAGTGCAATAATTTATTAACATTTGTATGACTAAGTAACTCATTTAAAGTATGTATCATTTATCTGTAATGCCATTACTCTTTATATATGATAAGCTGTTTGCCAAGTTAAAACAATGCAATGCATGTAACTTTAATGTCAGCGATGATTTTGTATTTTAGCTTAACCTGATTAGATCTCTAATTCAAAGTGAGATCTAATTTTGTGCTTGACTGATGCTTTTGCATTGTAATGTAAATTAGAATGCTAAAAACGGAATTAAGTGAAAAAATGCAAACGTGAAAAACTTTCTCAAAGCAAAGGCACTGATCTTGCACAAGTTAAAACATGGGCGACAGTCATATGGTCATACAGCATAATGTTTTTGTCTTCACAGTACTCGAGGTGGATTTATAAAGCGAAGATTAGATTTAGTAAATGGCAGATTTTACTAGGTTAAAGCATTCAACGGTTCCATTTCAGCCACAGTGGCCACAGTAAGGGGCTGGATTTATTATCCTTGAACTTATTAGGCGAGTTGTGCTGTCTTGAATTTACTTCTCAGAATTACGTGAAATTATATTTATTCACTTACAGTAAATCTGGTTCTCCTTTGCCATTGCCCCGAAGACTTAGTCTCCGCATTGCTGGAAAAGATCCACAAGGCGTGGAACTTCCTGAAAAACCAAAGTCGGTCACGTATCAACAGCCACTAGATGAACATGTAAATCACTACTCTTATTTCTATGAAAAATGTGCACACCAGTTGCAAACTTTTCAGTATCTATGTTCTAAACAGCGGTGCTATGTAATTTTGTAATGCTCGTAGTGTCTATCACTTACCTGTACATGCAATAAGCATCTAATTTTCTTCATATCTTACAATATAATTGTTTTATGTACCATTTTTCACATTACAATTGGAGTTATAAAGACGTACTTTAGCTTTAATCTTGACTGAAATTTTTCATAAGGTGCTTCAGTTATCTTGTTTTTTAGCCGAGACCAAAGCCTGGTCCATTAATGCTTCAGTCAATTGAAAAAAATCAGAAAAGTGCTGAAGATGCTGAAAAGTTCATTCACACACTATCCAGAATTCCTGTTGAGACTACTGAATGCAAAAATATCACATTTGACAGGTATGACTTTAGGACTGCTTTAGGATTCCAAAATCTCATACTGCTTGTGGTCACATTCTAACATCTAATCTTAACTAAAATTGTATCTAAAGTTATCAGTGAATTAACAAATGAACACAGCCTGTAAACTTTTGAAATCAAACCTGACTAAAAGGCAGGGTTCATAGAAAAGTTACGCCCGGTCCATATTCTTACCAAAATCGTGCTCATTCCATCATGTAGTATGACAATACACAGATCACAGTCACCCAGGCTTTTCCCTCACAAATTCTTGCTGGGTGGCAGCTGCTACCGTTTATAATAATTATAAACATAAGAGAAAAACACGAAAAATGAGTGCATGCTGTGTAATGCTCGTCACTTATTCCAGAACATGTATCACTGTTACTTAGTGCTTTTGATTAAGGATATTTGGGTGATATTAAGGTTTTATGTGAAAGATTAAATATTGTTGCCTGACAAGCAAAATGCTGGTCTTCAATGAAAAAAGTCTACCGCCACACAAACTTGTCTTTACTTACATTTGCAATAAAATTGTTTTCCAGTCATGTGAGCCAAGTTCAGTAAGATAATTAAAATCTTGTGCACTGTAAAACTTTCAACGAGAATCTTGCACAGTGGTAAAGCTAATTTGACTCTTACCTACTGAAAAGGATATTTCAGTTATGTCTATTTCTATAGATATGTGCGAAAATACATGCAAAACGACTTGTGCATTACCAATTTAAAATACTTAGTTAAGCACTAACATTCGATTTTAAACATCCTAAATTGCCCAGGCTAAACTTTATGAATTGAGAGAGCCTACTAACTATCAACTTTAATTTATATTATTGTGTTCTGTACAGCATTATCTGGCAACTTCTGCTGTGCATGTAATGTGCTGAAGTCAGTATATATATATATTGTAGAACAATGCCAAATTCAAATTTGAAAATATAGAAAGCCTGGAAAAGACAATGTGGTTTCTATTAATTTTTAAAGGTTTCAGTTTTTTGTGAGGTTTTTCGCATTTTTTCGCACTTTTTCTAGTTTAATAACACCCCATTTAGTGGAGATTCATTTTAATGATGGTAGACTTATGTATTCCACCATTTCTTTACTTAAAGATGTATGTTTCGAATTAATGAGGCAAATTTTTCTCCTTACTTTAAGTGCTGTGATTTTACTCTTTGTTTTGAGACTTTGTAAGGAAATCACTTGCTTCACCTACTACTTTAAGTCACTGTTTGAATACATCCTGTGCTTAAGTCACCAGCCTAGATATATATGTCAACTATTTCACTTCATTTGACTGTTGAAAGAGCAGTGTTGCAAACAGGGTTGTTAAATCGATCCTAGAAGCTTAACGACTTCGACTCCTGCTCTTGGAATTTTGACCGCCTTCCAAACTAACCAGGCTCAACCTGGTGTTTTATATTAAGAACTTTAAGTAACGGTACTATTTAATATTGATGACTAAAGTAAGGACATTTTAATCAACTAATTTATCTTGTCAATTTTTGTGCTAGCTTTTCTCTTATGTTATCATTTAAGTAACAACAAAAATACAAAACTGTTTTGTTTGTGCTTCCATTTTATGTATGTAATATTAGCACAGGGTTGTCATTGTGTACAAAGAATTGCAATTTTTTATCATTTCCATTTCTGTGGAAATTTTCATCGCCAAACTTTTTTTATATGACTGCTACATCTTAAAGCTGATTCATGCAACAAAATCTTTTAATGCCTTCTGTTTTCCTGCAGAGTTGTGGCTTCTTTTGACAATATGAAGCTAGCTGAGAAAAATGTAACGAAAGTAGTTCCTTTTCGTATTTTTTCTGTGGCTATACACCCATCAGAGTCCAAAACTTTAATTTGTGCAGGTGGAAAGTGGGGCGGAGTTGGACTGTGGAATGTGGTAAGTTGTATACACTAGAAATGTCATTATTAATGAATTGTTACTGAATCTATACATTAGTCAGGATTCACTTGTCAAATACTTGTCCTGTTTTAATTCTATTTGTTTAACAAAATTTTAAAGTTTCGTGCTTCTTAGCACCTTGAATCCCATGTAAGATGCAGTAAGTCCTCGCTTAACGACTCCGCATTTAGCGACTTTTCGATTTAACGACTCTAAACATTTGGCACCTTTTTTCGGAGTATTAGTATCTTTAAGAGAGCACTTGCTGTATTTGTGTAGGTCAAAATCAGTTTATTTATGTAAATGTGTGTATTGATATCTGATTTATATTTTTTTGTGTGTATATTTCTTAATGATTGACAGGTCACAGAATTCCTTAACATAAACAATTTCATTCAGCATAGAGAATAGTAAAATTTGCTTTTGTAGCAATATGTAATAAGATAAATAAATACCAGCTCCCACTCGTAGAGAAAGAATATTTTAGATGCTAAACTGCTTTAAACATGAGTCTCAGAAATCTTTAGATGTTGTCTCTAGCTACATGTGGGTGCTGATATTTACTTTTCTAATAAACGTTCATTTCTCTAACCACAAATCTATTTCCATAGTAAGATAGCTTATGTTGTAAAAAATATAAAAGTTGTATATTATATTTGCAGGGTTCAAAAACGGATGAGGATGAAGTTCATCTTTATCAGCCTCATTCTCGTCCAGTTAATGGTTTAACTTTTGATCAACATTCACAGAATCTTTTGTATAGTGTCAGTTATGATGGCACTGTGCGTTGCCTTGATCTGAGCAAAGGAGTTTTTAATGAGGTAACTTTTTAATTAATTCAAGTAGGGTATTAGACACTATATCGGTGCCTAGATTTTGAAAACGTGTCTATTTGGATCATTGTGTTTGCTCTTTAAATGTGTTGCTAATTGCTAAGTTTATAAATCACAATTGACTGCATTATTTCTGTCAGCATAACAGGTAAATTAGGTTAGATTATTTTAGAGAGAGCTTAACTTGTGCTCAACCTGCTTTGCTAAGTATATCCAGTATAGGCAAATAAATATTTTACCTATAAAAACCATTTTCTTATCAAATTAAAAGATATGTCATTATTGTGCTTAGTTTTGATTCTGATGTGGTGCTGAAATTTAGGTATATGTGACAGAGGTTGAAGACCAATTGTGTTGCAGGGCAATAGATTTTATTTCCCCAAACTCCATCGCTGTAGCTCACGATGATGGAACTTTTGCTGTCGTTGATACTAGAAGTAAAAAGTAAGCTGATACAATAATTATATAATAATGACTTATTTTATTGTTGTTAATCAGAACGCATATTTAGCTATTTTTCTTGCCGGAAATGGGGACAGGTTGGCAGCTAAAAAAATTGCCTTTCCCATTTTTTCAATTCTTATGCAACATTAATGTTGTACAGCAATTTGCCAACATTACATAACATATTTTAATCTTCTTGCTGAATTTTATGTAAAAAATATTGAAATATTAACTGCATACATTTTAGTCAAATATATAAGCGTGTTTGCTTTCTTTCATATTTTTGCCTTTTTAAAATAGTTAGTTTGGAGCATGAATAAGCAACACGGTTCAAATCTAGCATGTGCCAACGAGAATGGCATTAATATAGAGACATTCTTGTAGTAACATCCTAAAGTTTGGTGTTCAGATGCTTTTTGGACAACCCTAATTGAGACTACGTTGCTAACATCACAATTTTGTGCAAGAAGGGCATCATTACTCGGAAAAGATATATGCGTTCGTTAATATATAGTCGCATGGCAAGCTATCAGGACTATAATATTTCTGTCAGTTATGAAATTCTTTTACGAGGGAATTTTAGTCCATTGTCCTGTCTGATTAAACTTTTTTAGTAGTCTCTCCTACTGTATTTCAAATGGTTTGTAATTTGTATGAACAAGTACTATAGTAGCATAGAAAAAAAGTTTTTTAAAAATGAGCAAAATCATTTTCAGCTGCTGTAGCGGCTTTATTTGTTTAAAATCTATTTGTATTGCCGTTTCGAATCTAGCTTTGCCATATAATATAAGCTAGATGCAGGAAGCAGTTTTCTTGACAATCACCCATACATTTCTTAACCAGGCATAGTATTGTTCTTCATTGCAGGCAAGCTCATACTGTAACCATTCAGTTGTCCCCTCCTGCCAACAAATGATTGTTCAGTAGCTATTGCCAAATTTTGTCAGGTTATAAATGGGTTGTTTATTTTGCTTAGTCACAAAGCAGAATGTATATATTCGGCACACGATCGTAACCTGAAGTGTATAAGTGCTCATCCGAAAAATGAGCATCATGTGATGACAAGCTCTGTTGACGGGTAAGTTATATAGTCTATGATAACTCTATGTGGAAATTTAGAGTGACGAGACGATATCGTTGATTTATTTTTTTTTACAACACATTGTTAAATTACAGAGAGTAAGCATTGTGTCATACTTACTTATTTTCATGTAAGGTTATGTAATGTGTCCTGCTTACCTATTTTAATATAAGGTTATGTAATGCTACTACTATATTAGCTGATACATTTTTAAAAAATTTTTTAGTGTTTTTAGAATTTTCTGATGTATCTTACATCTCACTATGGTGATTTGTAGCCGCATTTTGTAAAAAATAGCCATGTTTCCCAAATTTGGCAAATCTGTGTTAAACTTAATTGCCAAAATATTTGTGGTACATGCCGCTCTGAAACTTCTTTTCTTACGACTTGATAGTTTCTAAGCTTCTTTCATCACCTGTTAATTGGTAACTACTTATGAACACAAATGAAATTGTCATCACTAATTTTAATGATTTTGTCTGGAAGAGCACATTTTCAAGCTTATCTCACTTTCAGTTGCTATCAGAATCAGTAATCAATAATCTTTAACAATCAATAATTGTGAAAAAACTTGAATACCCTCAACATATGACGTATTGATAGATAGATAGATAAATTCTTTATTGCCATTAAAATGCATGTAATTAACAAGCAATTGAATATACAATGTATACTGGGACAAATAATATGGCAATATAGCAGTCAGTCATTTTATAGTTAACCACTAGAGTGTTAACTGACATTAGGCCAATGGCCATTCTGAACTACTAAAACATATTAACTAAACAAAATATCGCTACTAAAGACACAAACGCACGCACGCACACACACACACATGTACACACATGCATACACGCACATACACAGATATATAGACATTGACCTACACATAAGAAGTTTAATATTGTATAAAATCGTTGCAAAAATAAATCAATGAAAGTATTGTATAAAATTAATAATTGAAAGATGTTTTTTACACAAGAAGTTTAAGATTGTATAAAATCGTTGCATAAATAAATCAATAAAAGCATTGTATGAAATTAATAATTAAAACATATTTCATATACAATGAGGTGTTTTTGATGAAAAATTTTACTTCGGTGCAGGGGTGTGGCACTACACGTATCACAATCATACTGCTAAGATTACAAAAAGATTGAACTGTTAATATTAGCTACACACGATTAATCGATTAAGAAAATTGGCAAAATATCATTGTGCTGATCTACTGTTATTCTAGTTATCACGTAACTCATAAATACTTGACTACATTGAATTTGCTTAAATCTTTTTTTAATTTTTTTTTGATCATGTAATATGTATTTGATAATTTGCTGCTTACTTGCACAGTTGAAATGACACTGATATACTTGAGTTTCCCTCGCCTGTTGACTCCATTAATTAGTTTGTTTTATTTAGATTACCATTACTAACTGAAATCATGATAGAGGCTAGCATTTTTGTTTAGAATAGGTCTCTCAACCTCGATTTGTATTGAAGCTGAATAAGATTAAGGGAACAGTATCTTGGTAAAATAAAAGTTATTAGAGACCAACAGGTATCGTTACAGCTAGGAATTGGATAATATTTTATTGAAAACTCAAAGGAATTATAGGCATTGAGCTGAAAAGATTAGATCAGTGCATGTTGTCAGTCATCAGGGGCAAACTTGAAGTATAGTTAATAGTTAATATAAGCCGTCATGTTATGCAAAATGCAGCTAATATGAAAGTGGGCATGGAAATTTTGCTTTCCCTACTTTGTGTTCAAGCTCGCCTAGCAATCATTTTGTCGCTTAGTAAAAAAAAGTTTATTTCATTTTTGTTTTATTTCTATTTACTAGAAGTATAATATTTTGTTTTTGTAGAAATGTGCGAGTTTGGGATCTTAGACAAGCAAAAAAGAAACCTGATTGTTTGGCTGAAATGTCTCACCCAAAGTCTGTAAGCTCAGCATATTTTTCTAGTGTAACTGGCAATAGAATTCTTACCACCTCATTGGAGAACAAACTTAGGTATTGTATAATATTGAAATAATGAATTTTTCATTAAGCAATTATTGACCAAGATATAGTTCTCTGAATTGTGATTTATAAACTGTGCATACTTTAGATATTATTGTTAATGCTCATTTAACTTATTTACTATAGAAGCGACAACTTGCTTGTTGTGACTTTTTTGAACTATTAATAACAGCGTACAAAGTGAGATATTTATAATAACAATAACTGTTGCTGCTATTAGTTTGTATACATAACTGACAAGCCATAATTGGTGCCCTTGTAAAATACTAGTGTCTTATTGTTCTTATTGATTAACAAATTGTGGCTCCCTATACTTAAATTTGATTAGAGAAAACTAATATGGCTTCATTTCACACTTTATAGGAGCAAATGCCTGTTGAGAAAGCTTATTTCTTTTTCATTGATGAGCAAAGTTTGTGTTGTAGTAGTAAGTTTGTTTACAGTGAGGAAAATTAGCAAATTTGCAGTACCTTGGTATACATTGAAAAATGGGCAGAGAAACAAAAACTCGATATACGTATATGTATCGATAAAAATTTATCCTGTTAAACGTGTTTGCAGGAAAAATTTTTCTTCTGAATGATAGCCTGTAATTAAAGCAATAGCAGTGCCATAAGGCCAAAACAAAACTTTAATTTTAGTATAAATTATGCATGTCTAGCAGAAGCTAGCACTATGATAAAGTAAACTTACTTTCTGTAACATGAGTATGCAAACTGTACATTATGCAATTAAGCATTTTATGGAATGTGAATGCTTTTTTTTAGGATTTATGATAGCTCACATTTGACTGAATGTGCTTTGCTGCATACAATCAGGTAACAATATGTTTGCTTTTTTCTGTAGATTTCTTAATAAAAATTATACAAATATGAGCTGTTTAAATGGCATAGCTTGAAGCAATAACGAAAGTCCCTGCTCTAGTGTGTGTAACTTTCACCTTGTTGTATGGTAAGTTTACTATCTCGTTTGTAGCCATAACAACTACACGGGACGATGGTTGACAGCTTTTCGGGCAGTTTGGCATCCAAAACTAGATGACTTATTTGTAGTTGGCAGCATGGAACATCCACGAAGGGTAAGAATAAGTTTTCTAATGTCAATCATTTCTTCATTTCTGCTGCATTTCTTCTAATCTGCTTTGAAAATTAAACTGTGATACAAAGTAGCAACGTCCATCAATTTTAAAGGCTTCTACTAAAAGCAACCTGTAGGTGCTTCCTCTGTGATCAGTGATTGGTGATAAAATCCTATACTAAGCTATTTTAGTTAGCTGCTGAAAATACCTTTTAGTGCTTTATAATCACCTCTATACCATGTTTCATCTAATAACTGAATGCCTTGTATTTATTTGCATAATTGATATATTACTAAGCAAATCTTCTTTTGCTTAGTGTTAGAGCACAAGAAACCCCTCCACTTACATACTGCCTTTTTGCATATTAGACTTGCGTTGGCAGCAGCGCTGTATAAAACATGTAAATTTAAACTCCCGCGATGACCATTTGACGCAGCCATTTTGACGATAAGTCATTTGAAACAAGTTAAAATAACATTGTGTAAAGTTTGAAAAAATAATCAGGGTATATGTAACGCACACGTCACTAACTAAATAAAATTTACATATTACTGTATCTTGTCAATAAGATTAAAAATACGTTTTTGGTTAGTGAGTGGTACACCCTGGAGGTGAGTCAGCGACATTTTAACAATTGGTAAAAGCATTTTAAATAATTAATAGTTTTCTTTTCTAGTTACATAAGTCTTTCAGGTAAGCGAAATGCTAAATAATATAACTTTGCATGGAAAGTTCGTTAGGACATAGTTTAACATTGCCTTTTCTTCCCCCGATTTACGTTTGCGTAGGTGACGTCATGTAATGGCGACTTCGGAATAGTGTTGCAGGAGATTTAAAATGAAAACAAACAAAAAATCCTTTCAACGCGAGTACGATATATGCATAAAAATGCTGTAAAGTAACATAATTTTTAAGGCGATTTTTCTGAAGGCTACTTCAGGTACCCCTTTTCTTGTCCTTTAAGTTATGTTTACAAACATAGATAATTGAGACAGCTGTATGGCATGCAACAGGGAGAAGTATGCAGTGTGATCAATAAAATGAAATCTCATCCTCTGTAGTACTGAAAATTTGGCATAGGTTTATACGATATAGCATTAACTTTAAACTGCTAGTCATAGTCTAAAATCTCCTTTATATATCTACAAACTTAGCTATCTATTTTTTAGCCTAGTGTCTCTAAAGCAGTACTGATATAGAATTACAGAAGTTTAATTTTCATTAAAAAATTTTGTAAATGAACCATTTTTACAGTGCAATACTTTTGCAGAGAGATCCTTCTTAGCTGCAGGATAAATGTATGAATCTGCATCTTCATTCTGTTTGTAGTTATGAATCACTTATAACACCTATGAATTTTAGACAAAAGAAAACTCACTTGCATTGTAAATCTTTAATCATTCTACATAGTAAGAATTTGTTTTTCAATGTGCAGTTCATAATTGCACATGCCTGTTACGTATCACAAGTGTAATGTAATGATGATGATCATCACCATAATCATTATAATAACAACAACAACAACAGCAGCATCAACAATAATAATAATAATAATAATAACAACAATAACAATAATAATGGTGATAATTAGATAGCAGCTTTTGTAACGTGCCTGTTTTTGTAGATTGAAGTGTTTAATGCTACTGGTCATCTGGTAAAGACTTTCGAAGATCAAGAATATTTGAAGTCAGTATGTTCTATCAATGCTTTTCACCCAACAAAAAACATCTTGGTTGGAGGCAATTCTAGTGGACGAGTGCATGTATTTATGTGACACATCCCGTTGGCACTTGGTGTTAACAAAACTTATCTGTTGATAATGCATCTAGTTTCTTTATAAAGTTTTAAATTTTACATAAGTTGTTTCCCAGTTTAGTTTTAGGTAAACTATTCTCTAGCCTCAATGCCATCATTGTTTATTGCATTGAATGTTTTACGTCCTTTAGGCTTATATTTTAGTTTAGCATACTATCATTACATGTATAAAAATTCTATTATGAAAAGCTATTAATTCATCATTATCAAAGATTCTGTTTGAGTTGTTTTATATAAAAGTGTTATGACTTCACCTATTCTCTAGCCTTAATGCCATCATTGTTTATTGCATTGAATGTTTCACGTCCTTCAGGCTTGTTTTACTTTTTTAGTTTACCGTACTATTAAATGTATAAAGATTCTATTGTGAAAACCTATTAATTCATCATAAATTATCAAAGATTCTATTTGAGTGCTTTATGTAAAGGTGTTGTGTCTTCACCGTATTTGGCTACCCTCCTTTCATATTGCTTTTATTACGAGTTGCTTAAGAAAATGAGGATGTTCGTTGCTGTACTCTAAACATATTAAAGTAAATTAATAATAATGGGGCAATTTATTTTTAATATTAATAGTTTATTTACTACTGTGTCAGAGTATTACTACTCCAAATCTCATCTGCAACAGTTTTTTTGGCAACATGGTTGGCTAAAACTATGGCCTTTTCGAAATGAGAGCAACAACATTTACTTGTACTTGTTATGTTTGTCAGGATATCTTTGAACTTGCTGTGGTCAGGGATTACATTGCTAAAGATTTTGTAAGTTCTGGAATTTTGACATTGATGCATTTGCTTCATCTCAGTATCAATTTCAGGTTCTGGACTGGAGTAATGCAGAAGCAAGAATTTCTAGGTGCTTGGTTATTCATCCAATTGTTAATACCTGCAGTCTTATGTTGTTTGTTGACATGTCATGTATGATTAACTTAAAGTGCAATTTTTGACCTACTAAAATGACATGGCTTACCATAATGTTATTGTCTTGTCTTAACCATCCAAACATTTCTGATTTTAAATAAGTTCAAGCATAATTGCCAAGAGTTGTGCATCGACATAAAGAATATGCAATGAACTTATTATTCGTGTGCGTTAGTATCTTGTAGTTAGTAATGCATAAGTAACAAGATAATTGATCCAGTACCACTTATTTTATATAACCATATTTAGTTTTTATACAGTATACTCCTGTAAATATTCTTAATTATCTTTGTGTTAATTATAATGAGAAAAAGAAGACATGTCATTCCAAATAAAACCCTTTAATTCTTACTAAAAAAATACAGACTATCTGATACATTTAATTCTGCTACTGTAACTACATACATATTTTGTACATGTGTGGTTTACATTTCCACTCGCAATAGAATCTCTACATTAACTTTAACTGTTCTGCAATCCTAGTCCTTGTCGTGAGAAAATGTTAACAAACTTTAGCTGTAGAAATCCTAAAACACTTAATCATCAGAAACCCTGGTTCTTATTTGTCTGTCTTTTTTCTTTGCAGATTTGAATTTACTTGCTTCTCCACTAGTAACTGCTGTCAAAGGTAATATGCCGTCTTTCTCAAGGGTTTCTTCAACAGGTTCTTCAAATGTCAACTTAATGACATCACTTGTAGCTCCAAGGAGGTTGCGATGTTCACGCAATTTTTGCTTTTCTTGTGATTTTTGCCCCACAACACATTCATCCATTATAAACTTGTTTCCTCCATGCTTAGTTGTTGCACCCGTGTCTATTTGCTTGACAGGAGTTTTAAATTTGTGTCCACCAATTAATTCACACTTTGTATGTGTGTCGGGATTGGCCAGCTTTCGACGTTCATTTAAGAACCTTAATGCAACTGATGTGTTACTAGATTCTGACATGTCTCTGTCATGGACATCACCAAGTGTATAAGCTGTCCACTTGTCTGGGTGTTTTATGTAGTCAGGCATAACCTTGGGTGGTTTACAAAATGGTTTCTTAAAGTTACTTCTATCTATATGAGCAACGCCTTTACTAAAACATGTTTCCTCGCATTCGTCTCGCAATCTTTTCCTACCTTTACAGTGATCTAACATGACAAACTCTGGGTCTGGTTTCATCACTGTTACATCGTTTGTGTCCTTTCTGGAGGATTCATGGCGACGATGATTATCTTCTAAGTGTTCTAAACTGCTAAACACGTTGCCAGATCGTTGGTTGAACTCATCATTGCCAGAAACAAGTTGATATCCTTTATTCATTTGCATGATTGTTACTTTATGAAATGCATCATTTCTGTAATAAGCCTTGGTTTGCCTAACAGCAGTACTTTAAAAAACAAAATATAATGAATTAATTGTGAATTTTATTTCAGTCATTACCGCAACAGTAAAAATAAACAAATAAAGACTGTAAAGCAAAAAAATTGGGGGTGGGGTGGTCAACAACTAGGATTGTCACGTTCATATGCGTAAATGAACGTGTTTAGATTAACCACCCTGAACGTTTATCAATTTTTTCAAACAGTAACAAGGTGCTAGTAACACTGAATCTATTAAAGCTGAAGTTAGCAGCTTTGAGTTCTAGTAGTAGTTGTAGTAGGTTTTACAGTAGACTGTTGGAAATTTCCTTATGAATTTACAAAATTACAACTGCCATCAGTATTAATTATTCAAGTTACTGGTACAAGCCTTAGGTAATTCAGTTAGACATATAAAATTACCATTTATCAACAATGTGGGGGAAATTATTTCATCTGCCTTATTTTTAAGACTTTCTAATATAAAATCATCTGTCAAACTTAGAAGGAAGACCTTGAAAAAAAATGGAGTCGACCATGATTTGAATCCACAACCTTTTGGTACTAGGCCACATATACTCTGACCATTTAAGCTATCAACCCACATGGTCAAAGCAAGTCAAAATTCTCATACTAGTCAGCATGTCATTTATTCATAGTAAAAAGTAAGAAAGAAGTAGGAGCTGTTATTGGTTCAGCGTAAGAGAGAAAGCAACAGCCACATAGCACCGGCCTGCGGTAAAAATGGCGCAGGAAACATGGCACAAATGAAAAAGTAGGTAAAAATGGCACAGGAAACAGCACGGTAAAAATGGCACAAATGGAAAAGTAGGTAAAAATGACCCAAGAAAAAATGACACAAATGGAAACGTCAAAATAAAGGCAAATATCTTATATTTATGCAAATTACTTTATAATAAAACTAGAATGCGCTCAGTAGGAAGTAGATCTCTGCCATAGCCAAGTAATCCTAATTATATACGTCTGATTCTTTTCATTAAAAAAATATTAACGTAAAGATTAACAAGCGAACATACAAAAATGTGCCTGTACTGGTATTATATAGACTAGCAAATGTCTCACAAAATATTTGTTCATTAAATAGATTTATAATCAATAATGCACAAATGTTCCACGTAGAGTTTATCTACCTTTTAACCATTAATTTTGTCAATGGTAATAGACTGAGAAATATACATGCGTTCACATACCAGGTCAACCTTATAAGGCTATATGCACGTTACACAGTTTTACAAGCGAGAATTTGTCGAAGCGGAACTAACTCATAGTTGCTTATTCAGGTGGAGATAACAAAAAATAAGTACTAAACACTCCCTCTGAGACCGCCACGAAATGCTTCACAGAATTTTTTTCACGTGGTGTTTGGTCAAGTTTTGCAAAAAAAAAACGAGGAAAAGATTCCCAATTTGGCACCTTATACCTGCCTTTCTTTGCAAAGTTTCTTGGAAATCTGTTAGATAGTTTTTGCAATAATAGGCTTACTCTTGTAACAAAAAAAAACTGTGTTGAAGCATAACTTCCTTGGCAAAGGTAAAAATAACTAAAATAATTATCCCCCATTAATCATATTTTACTAAGTGTGCCATTTTTACCTACTTTTCGATTTCTGCCATTTTTTCCAGTGCTATTTTTTTGCTGTGCCATTTTTACTGTACTATTTCCCCCATTTGTATCATTTTTACCTACTTTTCCATTTGTGCTATTTTTTCCTGTGCCATTTTTACCGTGCCATTTTTTCCTGACCTATTCTTTCCTGTGTCATTTTTACCTACATTCCACCAGGCTATAATACACAAATAATCAACAGTCAAATTTGGGAAGAGGAAGGCCCTGAAAAATTGTGAGTTAGCCATAGGATTCGAAGGTAAAGCCTTATGATATCAGGCGACACACTGGCCGCATGGTCAAAGCAGTCTGAATTTTCATACTAGTAACCACTGTATGAAGTTACTTAACCTCAAGTCCTGCTGTCAGATGGATATTAGGAAAACTGCATTAATGGAGAAGTGATTGTAACTTTATTCCATGGGTTGCATGCGAAAGGATGGGGGCTAATATTCGATAGACTGTTGACTTTCAGGGAGCACGTTCAAGAAAAAATCAGCAAAGCCAAAGCAGTTAATGGTGGAAATAACACTGAGAAGCTTTGTCAACATGGACTATCATATCCTTCTTCAGTTATATAAGGCATTAGTGAGGCAATATCTTGAATTCTCCAGCTCAGTTTGTCATCCCGTTTGGTTAGTTTACTTGACAGTATTGGTCAAATTTAGAGATACGCCACAAGAACCCTGACTAACTTGACTGATTATCATATAAGCGCGACTCGGACGAAAATATGGTATTTGAACCTAGTATAAATGCATTAAAAAAGGCTGGATGAGCATTGGGTTTTGAGAGACCGTTTATAAGACATTAACTGAGGATTTGACATCAGACATTTATGCAAGATTTGGCTAGAAATTACCATAATACTTTGCCAAAACATCTCAAGAATTTGTTTTTGTCGAGTCATTAACTGGAATGTTAGTGTCGTTACAATAGATAACGTTAATGCAAAATTTAAAGCATTCAGTTCTGCGGCTATCATCAAAAATGGAAAAATGACCAAAATATCATCGTCACACAATGCCCTCATAATATGCGCACTACGTAAAAGAGACGTTGGGCAAGCAGAATTCTAAAACAAAAGAAATCCTCTCTCAAATCTAGCAAAAACTACCCACTGTTGTGCGTGCTAGTGGCTTGTCAGCAAGGAAAATACCGAAATATTGATATATACATACCAGAATACAGTAAAAAAAACTATTTGTCATCATCATTGAAAGCCTATTACATCTATTGTAGCCGCCACTGGGCTGGCAGAATTCTAAAATGAAACTACATACTTAATGATTTAATGCAATATAAAATTCGATGTTGGGCGTCGTTTTGCGTACTAGCCCAATTATTGCACTGTACGGTACTAGGTCCATGCTATGTACGACACAGGGTGGCCAAATGCAGCAACAGAAACTGAGCTGCATTGACTATAATCGTCAGTTTCCTTTCGATTTAATAATAAGAAATATTAAAATAATAATTAATAATATCAGTTTTGATTCTTTGAACCATTATTTAAGGATGAGCGATTAGTTTTTCCAAAGTTAATATTTTCAATAACATTCTTCTGAAGTTTAAAGGCGCCAAGTTTTTCAGCCTAACAGGGAAAATGAATAGTAATATCATTTAACCTGTTCATCAGAAATTTCTCTGTAGTGTGGTATACGGGCTGATGAGCGATTCATTTAATAATCTGTTTTGTCATGTAAGTGCTGCTGCTTAGTCAATGCTACTCAGCTTTTAATCCCAATTATATATATACACTATAACCTACACTGTGGTGTATAGTTTTCATGTATAAACATATTTTATTTTTCATAATCTTTGGTATGCAGAGAAAGCCTGATTGACATACCTTGTCAGATAAACTTGCAAGCGTGAGTAGGGGTGTTTGTACGATACTGCGTGGTTTAGGGACCCCTTTTTCTTCTTTAGGGCGGTTCCATTCCCATCTCTAACACCCTTCAACCCTATTCCTAGCTCTAACCCTAGCTGCAAACCCTAATCCTAGCTCTAGCCCTAGCTGTTAATCCTAGCTCTAGCTGCTAACCTTAACCCTAGCTCTAACCCTAACCCTAACTCTAGCTGCTAACCCTAACCCTAGCTCTATCACTAACTTGTTGTGAAATGTGTTGTAGATTTGCGCATGTGTGCTTATTGTAGCAGCTTTCTCCATCTTGTTGTTTAATGTGGTGTGAGTGATGTAGGTTTGCGCATGCGTGGTTACTCTAAGGTTGAGTCACGATCTTATGTAATCGGTTTTATGATTGCGAAATACGTGCATGTTAGAGCATGCTGTTTAATTGAACATTTTGGTGAAAATTTTGTTTTAGAGAGAGAGGAGAGAGAGAGCAATTGAAATAGTTCTTCAAACATCAAATTCACATTTTCATAAATATTTATTGTTCAAGTATAAATGAATACATTCGATTACGCGTTTCTACATTTGATTACACGTATCTATAATTATTAAATTCTACACAGTTGATTATGCATTTCTACATTTGCTCATGTAATACAAAATAATAATTATTATTAAGATTCTACGCATTTCGTTATACAATTACATATATATGTCATTCGTTTATGCGATACGAAATCATTAATTCTACAGTTACATATGACATTCGTTAAGCAGGCAAGTAAACATTTTTTTCGTATGCGAAATCTTTAAATTTAACAAAAGCATGCGAGGAATCTCGCAACTCTGCTCTGCCCATCATTATTACGCTTCCAGTGTGGAAAACGTTTGGCGTGATCTGACGACATTTACAAGTTAATTTGGGAAAAAGTTCTACTTCGTAAAACACATCGTTAAAACAACACGGTAACTTTAAGAGTTCACGATAAAGTGCAGGGAAGTTTGGCACTGGTGGTGACGGTTTGTACTACTGCAGGTGCGGCAAGTGCAGGGGCGTCGTGCACCAAAAAAAATTAGGGGGCTCGACTGTATATAATGGCGGAACTTAACTGTTTAAAAAACGTATAATTTTGAATGGCGCTATTACACTTTCGCACCGCCTAGCTTTTCCTGGCCTATTGGTTGTTTTCACGCCTGCAGGCCAGAAAGCAGACCAACAGGCGTAATATACACCAGATTCCCATAATATTATTGCTTCTTGCGCTTTATAAGTCCAGATTAAAATCAGATTAAAATCATGCATTACTTACCTACAGCCGCCATTAAAAGCTGCACGTGAATAACCGTGTTTACACCACTGATGCGCAATCGCTCTCGCGCAGTGACGTATGTGTCCCTTAACCTGTATTTTTAGTTTCTTCGCATAATTTATGATTATTAGGGTTGCAGCTACGGTAGTTTGTATCGTATCGCGGGAAATTATTTTAGACCACTGCAGTTATTTATCATTAATTTTATTTATTACTGCAGTATTATTACTATTAGATTATAAAAAAAGTAAAGGTTTTTTCTTTATTTCGTAAATGCGGTGAAGATGAAAGTGTGTCACGTGCCTTTTAAGCTAGGCCCTGATAATGCATAAACTAGTACGAAATTCGTCACGTGACTACACACACAAACAAGGTGGCGATACGCCCTGTATAGGTGTAGAACTGTGAATACAGCGTAATTATTGGTAATTATACCTAAATATATTATTAAATTACAATTAGATTAGCGGAAACATTCACTGATGACGTAAGAATAATAGAATGATGACTTACGAGCCTAAAAACTAGTAATAACCTAGAAAAAGCTAGGCGGTGCGAAAGTGTAATAGCGCCTAGAATGATGACTTACGAGCCTAAAAACGAGCAATAACCTAGAAAAAGCTAGGCGGTGCGAAAGTGTAATAGCGCCTTTTGAATTCCCACACAGTATTTTGCGTGCAAGAAAAACGATTTATTTATTCCCAACTGGCATTTAACTTAAAGCTATAGCAACGGAAACTTAATTAAAATTTAATTAAGTATTTATTAGCTGTCAGGAATCCAAAGATTCGGCAAAAAGACGACTACCAAAACATATGTACCTTTAACTTAATATTTTTAATAATTACTAAACTTTTTATTCCGAGGTAAGATGAAGATGTTGAAAAAAACAACAAACGTTATTTTTAAATGATTCGGCAGCACAATTATCGGGATACAGGTATCAAATGCAAGCTCATTAGATTGGGGTGTTACTTGCACCCGATATTTGCAACGCATGATCCACGCCAATACTAGCCAGAGCTCAGGTGGGCATTTAGTAGGATATTTCTGTACGTGTTTCTGCCGTCACCCATATGAATTAATGCACTAAAAATTTGTACTATCGACACAGAACATCACTCCAGAAGAGCTCCATATTCTTTGTTTTCTCAGCCTCAACTGCAAGGATCATCAGATCACTCGGTCGACACGGGAAACAGAATGCAGCATCAATATCCTTTACGTATGCCAACCAGGACCTATCGTTGAACCACTGACCCTGAAATGATCTCGATTTTCCTCCCATTTTGGTCTTTGGGTATGCATCCACTACGTCCCGCGACGAATGTACTCATCATTTTGGATTCGTTCTGTTGGAATCAGAAGATTTGTGCAAGAGGACGTGTTGCCTTTAGGGGCTTCAGACTGGCTGACCGATGTTACAGTAGATACAGACACGCTGGATACGGGGATGAGTGTTGTGGCCGTAGAACCTGGGTCGGGAATACGGTTGGACTTGAAAAATGAAGTCAGATTGGACTGCCTTGACATCATTTAAGAAATATAGAATCACGTGAAAATTCCTGTTTGTCAACAAGATGAAACAACAGTGCAATAAATGAGCAAATAAGCAGCTAAAATCGCAGAGATTCTTCTAGCAGCAGAAAAATGATGAAATGTGCTCAAAATCACGCCCTTTTATGCAGCAAACTCGTGGGAAAGAGTCGCTAAGGAGTAGCAAAGAGTCGGTAATGTCCAATCAGGAGGTGGCTCATCAATTTGTATCTCCCAAACCGACTCTCTGGTACTAGGCTAGCTCAACATGACTTCAATGTTTGCATTGTTTTTGCTCTACTGTTTCACTTGTTCACTATTATAACACACTGCTGAACGAAGCTCGAGTGCTAACTGAGCCGTTTTGTTAACTAACAGTCTTTTGTGCAAAGACGCTAATGCTACTCAACGAGCTTTTTTGTTAACTGTTCCTGCCTGCCTCCTGAATAGATTACATGCAAACAAATTAACTGCATCCTGACTTTCAGGTAAGCACGTCTGGTCAGGCACGTATTAACAGTCAGAATAATTTAACTCGGCGAGAAACTTTAATGATTGGGCTACTGTACCGAAACGCTCATACTGTTCGCATTTATGGAGCGCTGGCCCGCTATTGTGTGTCAAAAAGTCGGAAATAAATTTGCTTACCGTTTGCCATTTTGACATTTTCTAAAAAAATTGAGGGGGCCCGGGCCCCTATAACACGACGCCACTGGCAAGTGTCAGTCTGTGACGTTTAGAGAGTTCGATGATGGAATTTTCTAGTTTTCGTTTCTGCGAAAAACCATTGATCACCATCGATCCGGAGACGAAAATCATCAGCGTGCCACCCCCTCATTTCACCACAAGCATTTCGGTCTCCAAGTGTAGCGTTTTCTGCCCATTCTGGCTTGTAGCTGCTTCAAATCGAAACGGTGCGCGAACGAAGTCATGGCGACGATGTTGACTGTTCTGATCGTAGAATTAGTAGATAGTTGGCCAAGGTTTTGGCTGCCCGGATTGCTCTGCCTCATCCATTGCTCTGCCATCGTATGGCCGGCGGTGGTCATTCGTTTTGTAGATCCTCTATGAGTATCACTACGCGATTTTTGGGTAGATGTTTTTTGACGAATTTGTACATCTCGAGTCCCTTGACATACGCGATCCTGTTTCTGCTGGTTTGTCGTAGAATGGCGTCTAACTCCGAATACTCCAACATTCCCTCATCCTCATCGTCCGATTCACTCATCCATGGTGATCAGTTTACCAACAATGACGATATTCTTCTGGTTGTTTTCAAAGAGCAATGACTTGACTTTCTCGAAGGTGAACTTCTGCACTGCTCTATTATCGCCGGTGCCACCAATCTTGCGCGGGTGGATACGTTTAACGCAATTTAACGGGTAAAAATTTAATTATTTACTCAATTAATTAATTAATTGAACAATTAGCAGGATGATTAACTTTTGATGCCAGTCTGAAATTTGGCAGCACCATGTTGGTGGTTGGACCCACTCATGCCGGGAAAACCACTTTTGTGAAAAATCTCGTCCTATATAGGAGCGTGTTGTTTGATATCCCAATCTCCGCCATCCGACGAAGAATTGCGTCGGGTGGAGTGCAGCAAGGACATAAATGTGGAAATACGAACGGGAGATTTAGTGGTGGTGGATGACATGATGACCGAACTGGCCTCCTCGAAACGGATGATGGACATGTTCACGAAGCTAGCACACCACAAGCCGTTTCGTGGTTTTCATCACGCAAAATCTTTTTCAGCAGAGCAAAGAATCGCGTACTCGCAGTCTAAACATGCACTACCTAGTTTTATTCAAAAATCCGCGCGACAACATGCGATTGGAAATGTTGGGTAGGCAAAAGTATCCGGGTAAAACGAAATCTTTTGTGGACACATTCGAACGTGCCATGACGGTGTCATTTTCTTATGTGCTTTTCGATTTGCGACAGGAAACGCCATATTTCCACACGAAGCCCCGCAGATGGTCTTCCTGCCCCAAAAATGAGATAAGCAAAATCGCGGTGCGTGAGCCACCGAACCATCGACGGTTCCTCGTTGCCGTCGTTACTGCCAGCATCAGTCAGAATGACATCGGGTCGCATCAGACGATACAAACCGTTTCTCCGACAGTTGGCTCGCACCAGTTCCCACCAGAGGAGGGATTTGTTAAAATGGGCCGATGGAGATGCGATGAATTTTTTAGGCTCTCCTTTTTGGAGGCTCACCACACTCGTTGGGACGAAGTCGGTCGTTTGGTACGTGCAGGACGTGCAGTGAACGGTTCGCACTTAGTGGATTTGATAAATTATGCGGTAACCAGCGAAAAGATGGCGCCACTGCGTGGTTGGTCAGATTCTCCGAATATCTGAAAGAAATAAGCATACCCATAACTCTGCTGGGAAAGACGGCAAAGACGGATTTCAACAGAAACCGCCAACAGCAGCAACAACGCGAGAAGTACCTTTCGTTTTGTCGCTAAATTAGGGATGGGGTTGGGGTTAGGGTTGGGGTCGACCATCGCTCGTATCACTCGAACGAGTTCCGTTATTTAGAGGGATAAAGTTTGGGTTAGGGTTAGGGTTAGGGATGTCCATTATTTGGAAGGGCGAGCTAGAGACAGATTAGGGTTAGGGTTAGGGTCAGCAGCTAGGTTAGGGTTAGCAGCTAGAGTTAGGGTTAGGGTTAGAGATAGATTAGGACCTGGGGAGCCAGTCTCTTCATTTCGACAGCACTAAAGGTCTTGTAATGCAAGCGATACATGACCAATTTAGATAGGTCAAGCACGGCTTGGTGCGACGTTGCAATGAGAATCGGAAAACAAAAGAGAATGGGCGGGTTCTCGCTACCCAAACTTCCAGAGGTGAGACTGACACCGTGGGAGTACCGGAATCTCGTAGCCATAATCACAACCATACGTCGCGCCGTGGAGGAAGAAGATGATAGGCAACAGACAATAATCACGTTCAACTACATCTTTGGGGAGGAGGATAGAGAAGTGAGCAAATATCTACAACATTTACCATAATATTTATGAAAGCAATGCTAAACCCTGCTTAAAACTTATTAGCTGCAGGGTTGAATAGGAAGCACATTCCACAGTGAACGTGTGTGATAAGCAATTATGAAATTCAGTTAGGCCAGCACGGGTCACTTGGGAGTACATGTAACAGCATCACAGGTTTGTATCATTTGCCTGCAATGTAATATTTAAGTGCTAACAAAAATTCATTAGTCACTGATCAGTGATTTTGCATATGAATCACGGTGTGGGTTGTTGGGCGCCGAGTAATCCACTAGCCGAAGTAGGACACTTCCGGTAAAACGTGCTAAATTTGTGGAAAAGTAGTGTCGCACATGGGCAGCCCAAGTAGGACACTGGCGATTTCTATCGAGAATTATGACATAACGAAACGTAAAACTAAATTTGTTTTAGAAAAAAGTAACTTTATAATAATGTTGGATACTCTTGACAATTTACAATGTATTTTTTACAATAATATCACCATTATTATTAGCCCATTAACATCATCATAATGTTAAACTAAGTATCTAATGTTTGAAAGAGAGAAACTATGTAGGGCACATAGCTCGCTAGCCCGTTTACTTAGTAGAAAAAATTATCTGTCCAAGATGTAGTGAAACGGATCACCTGTCTGTGAAGCGAGACAAAATAAAAATGACATACTTTAAGCAAATGTTGGAATCGTCTAAGAAGTGGGCTTATTTCACTTCAAAAAGATTAATATCGAAACCAAATTTAATATTGGCTGTTTTGCTAACTCAAAATAAGATTCTTTTATTTTACTAGATGTATAATAAATTATTCAACGTTTTTGACGTTTTCAATTATTGTTATTAAATAAACAAGGACAACGGGTGCTGCCAGTACGGTTAACGACTCAATTTGTGACCTGCTCTAGTGTCCTACTTGGGCAGCCAATGTACGACACGTCCTACTTGGGCTAGCCCATGTGCGTCGTTGTCCGACTTCGGCTAGTGGATTACTCGACGCCTAACAAGGGTTACTATTTTTAAGCTGAGTTATGGGCCAGTGCCCCAAACAGCGCCCAACAAAGCAAAGTATCACTTCACATTTCGCGTTGGTGGTGTAATCAAAGTGTATAATCTATATTGTGAAGAAAACGTCGTGAGATATGAATTGCAAACCTTGTATAAGTTTGTGTATTTTTTTACTTTCAGCCGAGTATCAGGTTTGAATGCTCATCAATACAATAAGGTCTAGGCATTGAACAGAACTGAACTCAACTTGTGGTAGGTATCAGCGCGTAAAAAGATTTCTTCAACTGTTTTAGGTAGCAGCCAGCAGTAGCACTAGCGCTGAGCTTAAGTGAGTGAATTTGATGAATTTGATAGGCTTATTTTACGAATATATGATTGTTTTTTATGCAAAGTAAATTCGACTGTATCTTTCTGATTTTTTAACCTTTCTTGTTGTGCCATCCCAAGTTAGATAAGTACGGAAGAAAGATAAGGTGAAGCAAATAATAAATAGAAAAATTAAAAAATCAACATCGAAAAGAGAAATAAAGAACTATAAGCCAAGAAATGTTACTAGAACATCAAGACAATTATTAAAGTACAGAGTATGACAAAATTAAGATTTCTTGAGTGTGGCCTTGCTGATTCAGTAAATATAATGAAAGTTGTCAAAATATTTAATATGAAAAATTGAAATGTCATAATAAGGTAAATAAACAGGAAGGTTTATTGTGTCCTACGTGCAGGATTCAAGAAGGTATAACAGGTCATGTACTAAGTTGTGAGAAATCGGAAGCAATAATAAATAAGTATAATGTATGGATAGAGGCTATTAACAGAAATAGATATATTTCAACGATTAGTAAGAGCAGAGAAATACTGGAATCAAGAGAAAACATATAGAAGTTACAAGGAAATGTAATAAGTTGGAAGGGTGACATTTGTGTGCAGAACTGGGAATGACCATAGAATTATGTCAGAAGAAAATAATTTTGTACTTGCACACTTAGGTTGTGCTCATTTTGGAAACGGTGAAGAGGAGCCTGAACCACTGAAGAGCTGAGGTTGCACGAACGTGCTTGGATTTGGTACTCTCTCCTTGCTAAAGTAAGTTTTGTAGATCCAAAGAACGATGAAATTAATATAATTATAGGTTTATGGCGTATAGGAGCATTGTTAACTCTCATCAGAATTTTATCTACTCAGGTTCAGGTTCAGTGCCTTGACCGTTTTGCCTCAGTCTAGATTGGCAAAAAAGACTATCATTCAGCTGTAACAATAAACTGCTCAAGTCGTACATACATCATTAATTAGCATTTTCTCTTTTTCATTATCTCATATAGAAAGTTTTTGGCACAATTAATTTTGTCTCCAAATAATAACCAGTTAATCCTTTCTTTCTGTGTGTTGGCATTTATCTTTTCTGTTTCTTCATCATAAAACCAACAGTGTAAAATCTTCAGTACCAACATCATAATGACAAACTTTTGATTTTCATGAAATTTCCAAGCATATAAAGGATTTCCCTCATTGCAAGGGCACTAATTCTCGCTTTAACCAGTAATTCAGATTTCCAAGTATTATCCATCCAAACTTATATCATGGTTTAGATTTATTTCTGCTATATGCAACTGCTGTGGAAGACCTATTTAGCTGATTTTTCCGAATGTAGGTAAAATGGCACAGAAAAAATGGCACAGTAAAAATGGCACAGTAGTTGAAAATGGTAAAATGTGGTAAAGCACCTTAGTAAAACATTTTAGGGTTAGGGTTACAGTGGGCAATAATTGTTTTGTTATTTTTAGCTCTGCCAAGGAAGTTATACTTCAACACAGTTTGTTTGCTTACCTGTTTGCTTGGTTGTTTTTTATGGCAGTAAACCTATTATGCAAAAGCTATCTAACATATTTCCAAGAAACTTTGTGAAGAAATAAAGTATAAGGTGCCAAAATGGGAATCTTTTCGCCAGTTCTTTTCCCGCAAAACTTGACCGAACGCCACATACTAAAAAAACTAAGCTACGTGGAGGTCTCAAAGGGTGTGTTTAGTACTTCTTTTTTGTTTTTTTTCCACCTGGGCAAACAACTACGATCTAGGTAGTTCCAGTTCCATTTCGAATAATTCTCGCTTGGAAAACTGTGCAATGCTGTCTATGAACTTTTGCTTATTAATGTGTATAGCCTTATAAGGTGACTTGGTTAATGCGTATACATTTGTCAGTCTATTACCATCGCCAAAAAGGTAGATAAATGTTATGCGGAACATTCGTGTATTGTGCATTTTATATGCATTATAGATTTATTTTGATTTGCTAGTCTATATAATACCAATACAGGTACAGGCAGAGATCTGCTTTCTAATGAGCACATTCTAGTTTTATTATAGAAATCACTTGCGTCAAAACAACATATGTGCCATTTTACCTAATTTTGTATTTGTGCACTTCAGGCTCTTCCGTTCATTGATGCATCCAGTCAAAAAGGTGTCTCAGTTCATTAATTTATGGTATTTATCTTTGCAGGGTATATTATTTTCTTTTCTTGTATAGGCAACTCTAGAAATTCAAAAATGGAGTATGTAGCAGATGATGTTTATTTCAAATGTACAGCTTGTTCAGAGTGTTTTATATCAGAGGATATATTTTTTGCTCATACAAGGACCTGGCATTGCAAAATTCTGGTGTGCCATGCTGATTTTACTGACATTTCTGATCAATTTAGCATGAGCTCTGTTAAAACGGAACATTTCTCTGACCAACTGGAAAATTTTCAGGCAAAAGAAATTTTTGAAAGCAACACTGGTAAAACTTGTTCAGAGCAAGAAACATCTAATTTGTTATTAAAAGGATATCATTGTCCCACTGCAAACATTGATAACCAGAGCCTACAAGAAATGAAAACAAATTCATCCATAGATTTCAGTGAGTCAGTGGCTAATGTTGTTTGTGGCAATGAACCAAAATGGTGCTCAGATCAGAGCAGTATTTTAGCACTTAGAGAATGTGATGCAGAGATTACTCCACAGAGCTTCAGTGACCATCAATCTGATTCTACTAGCTCAGTTTGTAAGAAGAGTTTTGTTTGCAAGATTTCTCAGCTTAAATCCAGTCGCAAGCTTTATGGGAGTCAGTGTAGCCGTGCTTCAGCAAAATCTGCTACTGGTAAATTTAATTCTAAGCGTCGTTTTCAAACTAAAGACACTTCTGAACGTAAAACAGTTTGGCAATGTGCTGAATGTCACCGGCCTTTCAACAGTCATGCAGATTTAACAAGACATAAACGTTCTCACACAGGTGAGAAGCCTTATAAGTGTGAGGTATGTGACATGCGATGTGCTCGCCGAGATAATCTGCTAGTTCATGTCAGGAATGTTCACGGTGTCAAACGAGAAAATAGATGCACTTTGTGTGGTCTGACCTTCAAAAGTGAGTATGAAGTTGTCATCCACAATGCAAATTCTCATAGCTAGCATAGCATGCTATGGTTTTCAAGATTGAAAAATACATGTGAGAAAAATGGAAATTTATTTATTTTTTAATTTAACTTAAGCGCAAGGTATCACGATGGAAAGGCAAGCCATGCTTTACCGGATTAGGGGCTACATTAGCCAATGGAACGTTGTACATGGTGGAATACTCGAACAATTAAGACTGTATTTGGTTAAATACAGAGAAGACCTTATTTAAGTCTCTAAAAAAGATGAAGCTGAGTAAATTTTCTCATCTTCATTTAATTTCACAGTTTTATTATAACTACAAAATTTTGAAGTTGTTGTTAAAAATACAACATCTATTTCATTATAGTCAGACTTCTTTGTACCGTGTACTTTGGGACTGCGAAAAGGTTGGCATTAAGCGAGTTTGGCATTATAATGAGGTGCATTAAAACATACATGTTTAACCAAATACGAACACTTTGTTTTGCCAAAAGGGCATTGAGCGAGTTTAACGTTATAAAGGGGTGTTTGACTATAGCCTCAATAAAATTGTTCCTAAAATCACTAAAATAATCTTATAAGTGATTTTTGAATATGCTATAAGGCAGCATCAGAAGAGAAATTACTTTAGTGACAAAAAATTGGTTTTGCTGATGAGATTGTTAATATTGATGTTGTTGTTTTTTACACAGCAGTTCTTGTTTGTTAAAGTCAAAACTTTCAGGTGTCATTCATGGGCATTCTTGTACATGTGAAACAAAGCACTTGAATTACATTACACTCATAATTATAACATCTTGTGTCTTGTGTAATTATTCATTGATGTGTTAAAAAAAAACTATTGTATAAGCAGTAGCAATTTTGACACTGTTGTAGAAAAAACTCAGGAAAACTCATTTATTGTATTACAATGATGGTTCCATGTGGTTAGCATCGCTTAATAAATGCAAACTTTTCAACTGCAGGGGAGTGTGTTACCCTAATTATGCATGGCAGTGATAAATTTAGCTTTTACAAGCCACTGTCAGTCACAGATCTGCAGTTTATAAGAGGCTTGTTGTACCTGTAACTATTACTTGTAAGCAGTCTCTCTCTCTCCTGCTCTTGCTCGGACTATTTTCATTTTTTTTTGTTGATATGGCAGATGCATAATGCATAGATTAACTTATTATTTGAGCAGCATGAACAGCAATTGCTGCTGCTTAATTTGTATCCATTTTACATAGTAGTGCTGTACTATTGAAATTCTGGCTCAATGAAAATTCACCTTACCAAGTTTCATGTGATTGCACTTTTTAATATGTTTATGACACTTAACTCTCAAATTTTAAATAGAACTATCAAATAGATTGTCTATTACAGTTCAGTACAAAATCCTGGAATTTGCTGCTTCTGCTTAACGCACTGGGACAGAAATATATAAATATAGCGTAAACAAAGTTGGTGCACAAATTGGATGTTTGAATCTCAGTAAGGCAGAGATTCATTTTAGCTCCCCAGAATTACTTTATTTCAGAATGGTGAACAAATTTATTTTCTGCGTTTGAGAGGGGCGAGAAGTTAGTGATTTACTGCATTGCAGGTCCAGGGAACAGGTTGATAAATTATTATTACTAACTTGATTGAACTAGACACTTTCTGAAATAAGATAATTATTTTTAGTATAGAGTAGACAATACTATCCAGCAAGATATGGCTTGAATGACCTCTGACTTCTGAGGCTCTGACCGTAATCTCTCTGGTGTTCTCTTAATGCTTGTTTTAAGTGCTGTGTGAACTGCCAGGCCAATGTCAGTGGTTGCGTAGTGTTCTTGTCAATAACATTCTTTTAGGCCCTCACCCTGCTAGTGTATTGATTTGATTTTGTCCGTTTTTGCAACTTGTCTCTGTAGCCTAATTTTGTGTTGCACTTTGGGCTGGTGTACTGTTTGTTCACTTTTTCGTTTTAATGAAGCATTTGCATTTACAGTTTTACGTATTGTCATGGTGGCAGTTGTCAAAATAAACTTATATTGTCAGAATTATAGGCTTCGTTACTACTGCTGCGACGGGTGTACCGTGGACAGTACCAAGTCGACACATGTATAGTCTTCTTATCTTAGTCACGGCTCACCAGTTATTGTATTGTCTTTATTAATTTTGTCATGTAATATTAATCTCTCTAATTAATATTGATTCTTATCTCTTGCATGTGATCGTATAACACGTGACCTAAGACTTAAAGAGTGATTTGCGTCTATTACACTAATTGCTATAAGGTTATGCACAACCTGGCTACTAGAGCTTATGGTAAAATCTATAGAGCAATGATAACTTCTCACAAGATTGTTTCTACGACTCCGCGCTGTGAAAGAGTGTTAATCTCTAAAGCTTACTAGCAAAAGTTCCCGCAATTGAACTCGTAAATTACTTAATGTACACAGCAAATCTTCAGATTCGTTTACAGAATTTAATGTTGCTTAACTGAAACACCTATAAGCTTACTCAAACTATTCATTTAAGTTAAAGCGAATTCCGTTTATTGTTTACAGCAATTACTCTTAGTCAACTAATATTACAATGTATGATCTTAATCGCCAAAGACGCTCACAATTTATAATTAGCTCCGAGAGACACTAATCAGATTCACTTAACTATTTTCTCACTTCGCACTTAAGGTGCTAATTTACAATGTGAAACATAATTACAATCAACTACACGTCACACTTAAGGTGTCTATTACTGTGATGAAGCTACTATGCAGAGTTGCTCTCAAGTTACGATAGGTTAAGTTCACTTAACTTGGTGGAATGACCAACGACAACTCTTCAATTGGTCAATTCCGATTCCGCTGCAAGACTCTATTCGCAGATCCAGTGCTCAATTCGTTGAGGACGCAGATGGTTGTCTACGCTGGGTCTAACGTGTCTTTGCTTCTCTCAGAATTCCTGTAGCCTCTCCAGACTTGATCTCCTCTCTCCCGAACTGATTAACTGACGACTCACGACCGACTAACGACTAACCACGAGCTCTTCCAAAACACCATCTTATATACTCTAATGGAGTCTTCGTAATTTTGCGCGCGAACGCGCGAGGTGTTGCAATAGTTCAAAGGTTCCGTTGTGGCTTGGTGGTTTATGACCATCCAGATGGCCAGGTAACGTAGCTTCTTACATGAGAAAACTCCGCCACTCGCCTTCGTCCTTCGCTCCTTGCGTCGCTTGGGTCATAAACTTCTGTTCAAGAAAAGAGCTACTTCCTGCTCCTTCACAATTATAGTCCAGCAACTCGCATAAAATTACATGAGGTGTATAATCTAACCACGCCATGTCATAAAATTCAGCTTCGATCCCTAAACTCAAACACCCGTGACAAACTTTTCCTCTCTAAATTAACACCTGTTCTATTACTTGTAAACACAAACTCTTGTGACGATAATTTCTTGCCTTACATTAAATATATGCTTTATCAGCTAAGTGAGTTCCCATATTCTTTTAATAAATTTATCTAATCCAATTTGGAGGTCTCTTTATCAACATAATCTAATGCAGTTGTTAACTCCATTAATTAATCACTTAATTCATGATTCCGAAATTTATTCATAACACATGTATTGGTAAAGGTACCATTATGCGTGCGAATGGCTTCGTCAAATTTAACACGTGAAGTATAACCTAATGAATATTTTGGGCAAAGATACCGGCTATTTGCCATTCCTTAAAGATGATTATTACATGGCAACAAGCTAGCTCGGCAAGCCCAAACTGAGGATTCGAAGATGATGCGGATGTAAATGGCTCAAGTCCAGGGCGTATTAACCAATAGACTAACTAGGCTGTAGCCTAGGGCGCCAAAGTTTGGAAGGCATCACATTTCAGAAATATACCTTATTCTCCTCGGAAAATTTGTATAATTTCATTTCATGTAAAGGGCGCATTTTATAACACATCACAGGCAGCTACTGAGCGCAGCTTTTAATAAGTGTCACTTAGCTAACAGGTACGAGTAATTACACAACAAGCATTTGCGCAGTCTACCTGAATATAGGCACTATGCAAATACATGGAATTAATAATGACCACGTAGAAACTAGATTAATAGTGTTTCTGATACACCACAAGTAGTTGTTTGGTCCACTCATTGGATGAACAACCCTAAATTCACAATAAAGATCAGCCTAGGGCGTCGTAAAGTCTTGGGCGTCGGAACTAGAAGGGGGCGCGCGCGCCCCCTGTCAAAATTTGCGCCCCCCCCTGCCAAATCGGACAAACATTTTTTTTTGCAGTAGCCCAATAATATTTTAATAATAATATTGAATAATAATAGCATTCGTGGCTCCGTCGAACAATGAGGGAGGAACGGTTAAATCATTTGGCAGTCATTCACATTGAGCGAGATGTGTACGATGAGTGTGTGTCGGAAAACAAAGTCATCGACACGTTTTTAGCAAAAGAGCTGCGACGTTAAAATTATGACACAATAATATAATAGTTCCTGCGTGTTATTTTCTTGAAATTTGTGTATGATAAATTTCTGTAAATAACAATTTAGTTAGAGGCACATTAATAACGTTAGGTTAACTGAGAGTTAATTTTCTCATTATTGCTCTGTCCGCTATGCCGTCTTACACTGCTACACACATCCTAATTATAGGCCTGCATGCAGTATAAAAGGGGTTAAAAATTGGCTTAACCATTATTTAACCACTTGGGATACCTCGCCCCCCCCCCCAAGAAAATTTTTGCGCCCCCCCCCCCCCTCTGCTTGCCACACCTAGTTCCGCCCCTGCCCCTGGGTTCAACCAAAGAAGAAAAAGTGTAACGTCTCAATTCTATACTGAACTATATTAGTCAGTTGGTTCCCCATTACTTGTCACATGAAATTCGAAATAACTCAATTTCATTATTATCAGTTTGGGACTTCCTTCACAAGTATTATGGTTTCAGACAATCTGTTCTTGAAAATTAGCATTATCAAGATGGAATCTGAAGAACAGTCATATCAACGTACTCTAGCTCACCTAATTACGTAATTTATTACGCAAACAAGGCAAGCTCCTCCATAAGAGTGCACAAGTAAAAATGACGAGGTCATGAGTTCGACTGTTGTGCGGCTAGCAGTACTTTGCTAGACGGAATTAATTGATGAAGAGTTGCCAACTTATGTTGCTAGAATATTTGCTTATGATCATCAGTGAATGACTAAAAGATCTTCAACCCTAGATTGCTGATTCACATGACACTTCTGGAAGACTTCCTCGGCAAATGCGTGACTTGTTCCCAATCCCAGTTTCTTACATCGTGCAATTGATTTCGTGTGCTTGTTTGCTACAGTCCAAATCTTAAACCCGTGACTAAACCAGCTTTTTCCAGTTATCAAAAGTTTTTTTCAGTCTGCAAAGCCGATCTTATATACATCAAACTATTGCAACCTGTGATTTTATACCTGGAGCAGAGAAATGTGACCTTGGCCATTCCTTTTGTGTCAAAGCAGAGTATATACTTGAGAATGATGACATAATGAAAGACAACGTCGGAAAAATGAACCACTTGAAATAGATGAATCTGGGTGACTATAGACGTGGACGAAAATTCAGCTTTTCGTTTACCAAGATCAATCCCTGACAATCAGCAAATTGACTACAAGTGAAAAATTTCAAGACTTATGCAGCAGTGTCAATAGGGTGGACATGGCATGCTCTCCTACATTCAGCGTTTTATATATCCACCATCCTATTGTGCTAACATGTCACAGTGGTGCTACATCTTCCCTTATTAGAAAGGCTGTTGCAATAAAAACACAGGCACCTATTCAGTCCACTTCTCATTCTGCTTGACATACCGATGGTAAAACTCCACTTAACGAAGTGGCGAAATTCACATTATTGTAAGTTGTGGGGCATTACAATTTCACTTACAGGCATTGGTTGTAGATAACCTTGACAGTGATGCTTTAGTTGGTATGCCGTTTAGGAAACATATCAGTATTGTATTAGATATTCCCATTGGCTGTATACTTATTGCAGGAAAACATAGAGACTCTTTGCCAGTTTACAAAAACAGTATCAAGATGTTTTTGACAGTAAAATAGGAAAATATATTGATTATCTTGGCAGAGTTAGAGCATACATAAACATGGAGACACTGCACGATAAGATGGACGAGCTCGAACAGCAAGGGTTCTGGCCAAGCCTGAAGATATTGGTGTTACTGTAGAGTATGTATCTCCAAGCTTTGTAAAAAAAATCTGGACAATACTAATGATGCAGACCATCATCCTAGCTGTTATCGTTTGGTTACAGCTTTTACAACTATTGACCAGTACAGTATACCTCCCCCATTTAGAGTCACAACTTCAGATGAAGTATTACGCTTTTGATATTTATGATAAGATATTTTGAAATACAAATAATTTGGACACAAGACGATTTGGACAGAAGGATGATTTGGACACATAGATTAGTTGGATACATAGGTGTTTTGGTCGCACAGGATCATAGTTAGAAACATGTCTTCTGGACAGAAGGATCATTTGTATGGAAGGTAATTTGGACGCTGGTTATTTGGATACATAAGCTAGTTGGTCAGATAAGTATTTTGATCACATACTTGCCCGGATATGATCCACGTGCAGCCACTGTCACATCCTGCAGGTTTAAATTTTACATGTTGTTACTGGTTGGTGTTATCCGATATCTTGCTAATGAATAATACTTTGATTGTGCAGGCAGATTGCAGCACGAATTGTTCACCCCGGATCTTTAAAACTGTAAAAAAAACCGATTGTACACACCAAATAATTGCACCGATAACAACCAAAAATTCATATGCTCTAAGTTTGACCCACACCACACCCTTACCCATTATTTCCAAAAGGGAGTAGCCATGTGTGTGTGTGTGTAGAAACAAATGTATATGCAGTTATTGCAAAAAGCGAAAGACAAAAAGGTAATTTTGTGTTCAAATGTAATTATTGGCCGGCACACACAGTAATATTCTATGCCTCTATTGGTTTCTACCATGATATGAGCATGGAGTATGGTGATCAAAGGCAACCGCATTATACAAGTATCTGTTCGGCAGTGTTACATGACGTTTCACTCGTGGTTTGAAAATCTTTCAATTGCTGAAATTCGGTTCGATTCGGTGCAGTTTTCTGGTGGGGAAGCTCACTTCTAGTCGCGGAACTCGAGTTACTCGACTTGCTTCTAAATTTACCCACTTTGTCACTGTTCCTGTATGGCTGCACTAAGGTAAACTCGCGCAACTATATGCTATACCGGCCCTCGAATTATGGGCTGTGTTGTACGATGTTTCGGCTAGTGCGTTAAACGGCGTTCAGCACGAGTACAAAATGTAACGTAATTTCGAAACTTTTGAAGACTTCTGCCTTTTCTGGTTAGTATTGTCTAGGTTTTTTTCTAGATAACTACCATTTTTACTTGTCTTTAGGGTAGATTTCTTTTACGTAGGAATTTATAAAAGTAAGTTTAAAAATGCAACAGGAAGGGCAAGCTGAACGCAAAGCGTAGTCTGGCTAAGATCAACGAATCATTCAATCGTGTGATCATGGATCTATACTTGCCCACAATCCATGGTACAATGTACGATCTGTCTGCCTAACGTTTGTAAGCAATTTGCATTTAAAATATTGTTATCTGTTACTGTTAGTCATTGCTTATTATTTAATATTAAGCTTAAATATTTATATTTATATTCATAAGTCGTGAATATTGCTTTACTTTTTACTGTCACGTTATAACTTATAAGTAATTATAATAGTAATAATCTTTATCTAAAGTTGGCTTTTTGGATCAACAGTTAACATAAGCTCAAATAACAAAATACAACTACGTAACAGAAACTATTATTACCCCACTTTTATCATAAATACCACGTGTCAGGCTGGGCAACAGCAAGTACTATTTTTTTAAGGTTTTTAGTATGACCCGGACGCTGTTTGGAACTCACGACCTCTCAGATGGAAAGCGGATTTGTTACCACTAGACTGGACCATCTGGTTTCTTCCAATATAAGAATGTTTGTGAATGATATTAGATTATTTAAAGAAATTAACCCTCAGTTTGACTGCACAGTGCTTCAGCTTGACCTTAATTCTATTCATACATGTGCCAAAGCTTGTTAAGTGAGCACTGTTACGAATCAGAATTCATCCATGTTAGTTATAATTATGCAATTTTTTTTAAAGCAAAAGCCAAATTTCTCAGGAAATTGAGCTTATTTTAATATTTGAGAAAAATGAGAGACAGTTTAATTCAGCAATAAAATTGTGATAAGTACCTCATGTAGTTAGTAAAATGAATTTAAAGTCACGATCGTTTTAAGGTTTGGCACGTTCATCAAGAAAAAAATGGTGTCATCTGCTCACCATGCAATACTATTATTAACTATAAATGATCCAAAACGTCAAACGAAAGATTATTAATACTATTTTTAGGTTTTTGACGGGTGCTGTTGTCCCGCTGTAATGAAAACCTTTTATAATATAATAATCTCCAACTCGGCTAGTTAACGCTAGCAAAATAGCAGAAAAATTATTTTTAACAAGCTAGCACTGAACTATATAAATTAAGTAATCCCCCAGTATCTTCTTTATGGTCACAGTATTCCATGCTAGTCTGTAATTATATTGCGTAGTGGTGATAGTACTTGCACATTTTGAGGTATGTAATCCTGTGGATTAAAGCTATGTAAGCGAAGCTTATTGCAGATTGACCCTATGACTAATTTTTACATAAACACAGTTAAACACAAAGATTGACCAGTGTTGTTAAGTGAGGACTTAGTTGAAAATAGACTGATAAGAAAAACATTTGTTTTTCGTGTTATTTAAATTTTGGTTTTTTTGTACATTAGCATACAAAGAAGTGTTTTGTTTTATTTTCAGAAAGCAAGTGGAGTCAAAGCAGTTTTTTATCTACCTATCTGGAAAGTGAAATGCGTCTATCTCTGAATACTCTACAAAATCACAAGTTGTGCAACTCGATATGTAACAATTATTTGTTTACACAATTAGGCATCCTTACAAGGAAAAACCGTTGTCAACTTCTCTGAATGAATCTACACATTATGAGGCATCCTGTGTGGTTGGAGAGATGATAATTATGAAGGAAGTATTTCCTGTTAGCCCTGTTTCCTGTTGTATGCTTGCACTATCATGTAATATAATTGCATGACTAGAACAGAAGGTATAAGTGCTGAAGAGGTCAGCTACAGATTATTTTCAAAACGGATTCACTAGCTGTGAGGAGAAGAAATATGATTACAAGTGTGTAGCCTACATCAGTGTATCATGTAGCAGAGCAGTAAAATCTAGCTCACTGTACATAAACAAACTTTGCAGGCTGGCAGCTGTTCACAAACTACAAACCAATATTCATGCTAATTTAACTTCTCAGAAAAGCTGAGAGTTTTATGATTCAGTGCCAAAAGCTCACTTGATGTGATTTTGCTATAAAATGCAGATGAATTGTACTCACACCGATGTAATTAAATTAACGGAATCCATTTAAATGGACTACAGTTAAATTAACAGAACCCAGAGAATGTCACTGCAAATGCTGAGCAATGAATCAAAAAGTGAAGTCATAAGTTCTGACATTATTACTGGGGAGGTTGCCAATGGAAGCATTGCAGTAGAAACTGAAGAACTTAACAGCACTTCAAATTATGAATTGGAGAAAAAATTTCGAACAGAAGCTGAGAATTATGCAGCTCTTTTACATGTGGAGTACAAGGAACTACTAGTTCGGCATGCAGCTGTAGAGTCTACACTGGATAGTCTCAAAGTTGACATGGCTAGAAGTCCAGTGTCAATTCACCAACATGCACAAAATGAGCATGAAGATTTTTGCCGAGAAAGTATCAAAATGAGCTTACTCTTTCGCATCGCAGGCTTTGAAGATCGTGTAGATAGTTTAGATAGTCTTTCAATGAAAAAGAGACGAGAAACATGTCTCAAAATCAAAGATGATCTTAGCAGACTTCTGGCAGACTATAAGGAGGCGTGTTTAGAGTTTTTTCAATTTGATCAAGATGAAAACATCCAAATGCATTTAGATCAGCTTCACGAGAAAGTGTTTTTCATGTGCAGTAGAACTGAATTAGATAAAGATAAAAACTCTTTGTCTGAGACAGAAGAACAGAAGCAAACTCGACTATCTTTTTCAAATGATGACCTTAATGTTTCTCTTAATTCTGATAAATCTCCTGCTATGATGAACATGTCCGTCAATGATCAAGATCTAAATCTTGGTAATTTTGAAGATGCTTCACAAATCCAATTGCAAATGAATAAAGAAGAATCATTTGGCTCTTCTTTATTACAGTCAGTCAATGAGGTAGACAATATTTCTAGTGGAGTGCTGTCTAACAAATCCCAGGAATGTGATGTATTGACAGATTGTTCAAAATTGACTAAATACCTTTGTGTTACTCCAAGCCATGAAATTTCACAGTCTTATAATGATGGAAAATTGGGAATTAGCCCACGTAATGCTTGTTGCACAGAAAATAATTCCAAACCTCACTGGCAGTGTGAAAGTTCTTTAACTGAGGTAGTCTCATATAAAAGTCCTAGCGATCATGATGATTTAGGCATAAAACTTGTTGACGTTGACAGCAAGGAACTTATGCAGAGTTATTTACACAGCCTGGAACAGTATTGCAATATCGTGGACTCAGAATCATGTATTGATAACAATAACTTTCATAATAATGACATCACAAGTGAATCAGTTAAGATGGCAACATTGTCTGGAAGTACATCTCCTATGCAGTCAAATCAGTATGGTGAATTAGACAGCGGTTTTGGGCATTCAGAAGGTAGTGGAGGAGGCATAATGTGGAGTGGTGGCAAAATATCGCCAATTTCGAGTTCAACTGGTGTAAATAACTCCCCTCGGTTATTACACCATGAGGAGGCATCGAATCTTGTGGCTACTTTAAACAGTAAACTGGGTAACTTTAATTTATATCCTTGTGTGTGAAATTTAATTGTTTTATGTAGCATACAATTTCCCAACTTACATTTTTAAAGAGAACTGGACTTAGTCTTGAATTATAGCTCAAAACAGTCTGCGTTGTAACATACTTGAAAGTAAACATACTATTTTTTTAAGATGACTTGTGTGAAAGAATTATAAACCTAATTTCTCGTTTGTGTGGCTAGTTCTTTGCTGTTACATGCATTTCACCATTTGGTAGTTAGCCTGGCAGTAGCAGCTATATCTCGGAAATGTGTTACACAAAAAGCAGGTGCTGTACCTCTTAGTTCAGAAGTGCTTGGTTGTATCATTGTACACACGTTTGAGAGCTCGTGTGTGAGCACAGCAGTAAACTTCAAATTTGAATTTTAAACTTAGAATTTGCCAAGTTTTTGTATATTATACTGGATGTTGCAGAGTAGCATTGTACTTCAACTTTTGTTCTTGCAAACACACAACTCGCTCTTGGAATGTTTGTGCTGATGAAAATTATGTTCATTTATGATGTCATCACTAGTTGTTCTCGCTCACCATTAATTTAGTCTTTAGCTTAATATTTAATTGTCAGAAATGCTTTGGCATTATGTGTGGTGTGAGGTGTTAAAATGTATTCATTCTTCAAACTGGTGTAGAATACGAAAAATTATCCTGTTTTCGTTTAAATAATATTTCAATGCATGTTTTTAGAATGGTTGGTTTATCAGTGATAAGCTTTGTAACCTTAGTAAAGTATATAATCATTATAATGCAACTGTGGTCAGCAACAAACTAGAAAGCTAAATAGATACCTAAACTTTAATGAATTATTTAGTATCGTTTAGGTAAAAATGATTTTTCTGAAAATAATTAGATGTGAAAGGCAAAATCATTTGCAAAATGTGAACTAGTTTGTGCTTCCATTTAAACTGCATATCACCAAATTAGTCTCTATTTTTGTTTAGGTTGCATGCCTTCAAGCGATATTGCAAAGGAACAACGTAATGTAATGACTGATGATGTAAGCAATTCAGTTCCAGTATCACTTGATACAAAATCTGAAATGGATCTAATGTGGAATGAAATTAGGGAACTTAGAGCTGAACTTGCTCATCAAAGGTAGAATTTTCAAGTCAAGTATGATGTAAATTGTGGTTTTATCTTTTTCAAAAGTAGCTGCACTATAATAATTATGGTTATGCTTTTTTTTATTAAAGTTTAACAAGACCTGTGCTCTGCTGCCTCTGCATCCATTTTTCTAGCATATGAGTCTTGTGACTTATCTTTATCATCTTGATTACTTGTCTTTTTAATGTAGTAAGCAATGTTTAACAAAGCTTTTGCAGCAAATGAATTTTTATGTGCATGAATTTATACATTGATACATTTATGACCTTGAAGAACATTTTCAGAAGTCTGCATTTTTCACAATTTATTTTGTCTATACCAGTTCTACATTATTAATAAGTAAACAAAATTTTGTGTTTTTAGAATTTTTGAATTTCCAAGATTTGCTTTAAAAGTTTATTATTGTCATTCACTTTTGCTTATTTTTGCTGTCATGAAGAGATTATCCAAAAACATTTTACCCACTTTGATAAGCAGTAATTAAGTTGTATAATTATTGTGCTTGTTAGGTCAGCTTCTATGGAACATCTTTGTAGTGTTGCCGGATCCAGCTCTCACACGCTAGTTAATGTCGAAGACTCTCACTTATCTACGACGAATGCATACCCGAACAGTACAACTGGTTTCATCTTGCCAATAAATTTACGTGAAGCAGGAAATGTTCTTGCTACTCCAGATAAGTACATGGATAAGTGCAATGCTAGGAATTACTATGGGCCAAATGGAGACAAGCTGGCTCAATGTAAAATACATGACAATGCTGTTAACGTGTCTATGAATTTAAAGCGGCCACATAGAGGGCACTGTCGTAGTCAATCTCTTACTGAGATGGATTGGAAGAAGACATTAGATGCTGACCACATTAAAATGGGTGATAAGAAAAAGGGGACAATTCCACATGTGGTATCTGAATATGCTCTGCCACATAATGGCTGTTCTATACAACAAAGCAGCTCCTGTCAGAAAAACTTGGCCTCGGCAAATTCATCACTGCAAAGGTCTGATTCATCAAAGCTTGTGCCAGATGGCTTAGGAATCCAAAAACCAAAATTCAGAACAAGTTCTTTCACATTTCCAGTCAAACCACGTTGGAAGCAAACTCAGTCGTCATACAACCACATTCCTGGCATGCCTGTTAAAGCAACACATGCATTAGGAAGCAGACATCACCAGGACAGCATTCACCATAGTAATAGTGACGTGAATCCAAGTAGTGCAAAGCATTACTTCTCTAACAAACCAACCTGCCAGGTATGCAATAAATCCCATTCCATTCAGAATGTTGGAAGGTGTTCACCTTTTCAATTAACACATGCACCTGTGGAAAACTTCCAGCAGTGCTCTTCTCAATCTCGGTATGATTGCCTGCCATCAAGATCAACCCATGTTTTTGCTCAAGCGGATATTGACACTGTTGGAAGTCGAGAGGATAAGCAAGCAAGGTGTAAGTGCTTTTATTGTCACTCAAACTGGAATGACAAAATCTGTCATGTTTGCAGGCTGTGCAGGGCACCAGAATCACATTCAGCAGAGCATCATAAGATGTGCCGAGGTGGTCCGGAGAATGACAATCATAATAAAGATTGTGTGCTGCAATGCTGTAACATTCCTGTGATAATATCAAATCCTCCAACTCCAGAAATTCGTGCCCAATTTTTTGGAGACGCGGAACTAAATTATGCTTCTGCCTTTTGTCGAAACAGACCAAGTTGTGTGGATCTGCGAAATTCCTTAAGGTCACATGGAAACTTGGAAGCTGCGTGTGAAAGAGATTCCTTCTATACGGGTAAAGACAATTTGACCAAAGATAAAGATAACGTCAGAAACGGCATTGACCAGATCGTAATAAACCAAAGATGTAAGCGGTGCAAAAGATATGGAAGTGATGTTGATCTGAGCATCGTGAACTATGAATGTGAGCGATGCAAAAAATATGGTGCTTTTAGTTCTAGTCCTAAACCTCATAGTAATAGAGCTTCACCTAGTCTCAGCCATACAAGCTCTAGTACATGTAGTTTAGATAGCCCCAAAAAAACCCACAATAGTCTTCGGAAGAAGACAGCTAAAATTTGTAGAAGAAAATCTTTATCGAAAAGTGTGGAGAAACTATCTCTGGATGTCGATTTAGCTTTAGAGAGAGCTCGGCAAGTCCAGCAATCTTCCTTGGAAATGCTGAACAAGTTGTGCTTGGATTAACATACTGTTATGAACCTCACTTGCAATTTTTTAAATTTATACTTTAGTTCTACAATATTCTACAATAGTATTATTATTATTTATATTGTTTGTTTTGTTTTTTAGTACATTAAATTCTGGTCATTTTTTCTGAACTGATAGTTTTAGAAATGAAAATTTATATGCACATTTATATTCAGCCAAAGTGTGTTGTTAGTCATCACTCACCGCTTGTATTTAATGATCATTTATTGAATCGATTTTCTCCTTTATGCAAGGTCACATAGACACAGCAACAAATACTTGTAAAAGCTTTTGTCTGTACCACAGAAGTTATTTTTGTAACGTTAAATTTTACTAAATTGACTTTCCATATTTGCACAAACTTTTAATGAGCTTATGATGTTCCGTTTTTACAATTTTTGATATTCCTTATTGTTCTGGACTTTTCCAAACCAATTAGTTTTTAGTTACTGTTGCAAAAGTATACAGTTCATTTAATATGATATTATCACCATGTAATTTTACCTATTGCCGTATCAGCTGTAGACGTTAATTGTAGAACCATATTACGTTTCGGATAGTTTTGCCTTAAAATCAAGAATAATCTTCATCCTCAGCTTTCATTCGGCATGTACCAGTGTTTTACAAAACATAAAAACTGCCAGAAGAAAATTGTAAGGAGTACTTGGGAACTTTTAGGTTCACTTCTTCGCAAATACCTGTAAGGTGTCTTGCGATTTTGTTTTATAATGAATTGAAATTTTCTGTTTCAGTTATCCTCAGTAATTTTCAAGTATGGACTATTCACTAGCTAGCTAGGCCACACGTTAAACTTATCCCAAGCTGCTCTTAGCTGGATTTTGATTTGAGTTTGTGTAGCAAGTTTACTACTCTTTGCTGTAATATTGGGTGGTGCAGAAAAATGAGCAAAAGTTTAGACTGCAATAATATTAGAAGCAACTGCTCTACAAAGTTGAAATTTCGCATCATCATATTATTTTACATTAACTTTAGGCCACGATGGACTTCACTACAGAAAATAAAGCATTGTAAAAGATTGTTGCCAAGAATGGGATTAAATCCTCTGGATTACGGTATCTGGAATTCCCTTAAAAAGAATGTGTACAGTGGCCACACAGAGTCGTATGATGTGGATGAACTAAGTTTTTTCGTCATTTATTTTTGTCTGTTTTTAGCAATTGATCCTGTTATTTTCTTGTTATTTCTTAAAATATCGTGATCAAAACTTCCGCACATTTTTTGCGCCACCTGATTTATGCAAATTGTAAATAAAGCATTTGGAAAAGTTATAATTGTTGTTTGGTTTTCTCAGAAATATTCATCACGCTAAGTATTTATCAGACTAAGTGTAAGCTGCACTATCCAAAAAGCTGACTGTGAAACAACGGAAACCACGGTAAAACTTATTTTTAATGTTCTTTTATTATTAAATACTTGTATCTGATAAAGAATGGTGGTTTGATGTCTAGCAGATTGCCAAAGTACCATGACTAAGAATAAAGTACATTTACTTGACAATGCATTACGATTTTATTCAAAATCATAATTAATTTAAAACTCTGCTAACGGAAAATCTCAAACAATTATAGAATCCCATAGAAACTCGTCAAAGATAACTGCAGTACAAAAGTCGAAAAATGTAGTTTGAACAAACTGCCCAGCAATGCTAGAAGTAGAAAAATAATAAAAACTTGAATAAATTAGAAATGCTTTTCTAAGATCAAAAAATTGATAAACTTTGAACATATGCTAAGTAGTTTGCACACTAAAAGCAGAAAGAAAAAAGTTGCTTACTAAAAACAACAGTACTATATCACATTTGAAGAAATAAACTTTGCACTTTATGCATGTCCACCAGCAAAGTGAGAAGCAGTCACATCAATTTCGTTTTACAATTTCCTAAAAATTCCATTGAAGATATTGTAAACTTTAAAAATTATACAAATGGTATTCACATTTTAATGTCAGCTCATTTACTTTTTCACTGAACTACCTAAAACAGCATAAATTGAGAATTGGAAAATGTTTCTATTTAAATGACATTCGAGTTTTATACCTTGACTGCAGGTTTTGCAGCGAAAATGCTGGCAACATAATCCTAAGTTTTCTAATCGAACTCTTAAATTGTTTTCTGTCAACTGTTCAAAAAAAAGCCAAATATTAGGAATTTTGCATTTGAAGAAGTACCTCGAATGTTAAACTAACTGTTACAATGAACCCCAGTCTTATAAATCAATGTGTTAAAAGAATCTATATAAAAATGCCACAATAAGAGGAATACAAGCAATATTATAAATCAAGAAAGTACCATACAATCATAAATAATTATCACAATTTATGGTATGGTAATGTTATCAGAATTAACAAGAAATAATGTCAATATCTGCTTACACAGGGCACTGAACATCCGATGATGTTAATACTGCCAGCACTTAGAATTGAATTGTCTGCAATGCTGACTAACATCCAATAACTGCTTTTTATCATCAACTTTAATCAATTGCTACATCACTCTAAAACTCATTCTGAACAAATATTTTGCTGATAGTTAAATAATGTGGCTTTTTCCGGTTTTTGTTTATTCAAGTTCAAATGCTCCTTGCCAAAAGTGGCCTGTAGCTTTGCCATGTTGTCACTGAAAATAGTCAAAATACTGCTTGACACAAAATACATGAACTGATGAGCCTTAAAACAGCTCATCATATAATAGTTCTTTATACTACTCGGTGATGATTCTGAAGTGGCAGGAGTGTGTTACAAAGTACTGTTTCTAACTTTCACTCATTTCTCTCAATGATCATAGCTTTGATGTTCTAAGTAGTCAAATTTCTTTATACGGCCAACATAGGGACTGCAAAAAAGTTGGCGTTTAGCGAGTTTGGCATTACAACGAGGTGCATTAATACATACCTTAAACTACTGTATGAAAGCATTATTGTTAATAATAATGCCGAAACACTGAGGATAATATAGATAAGCATAAATATTTTCTTTAGGCTGCATGTAGAGATATGAGATAAAGTATTACACAGAACGACAGTGTCTTAGATACTTGTATTATGTATGAGACGAAGTACCAATAAAAATTGAATGCTGAATTACCGTAAGATTACTCAATGAATAGTTTGTGTGTAGAATTCTTATTAAAATTATGAGCAGCTGCTGAAAGTTATCTCTTGTGTTACGTTGCACAAAACCTACATTAATTTATCTAGTGACATTATTCATATTAACATTTGAAATATTAGACTAGCTTATTACTAAACAACTGACATCATTTAGGCTAACCACATATAATAAAATGAAACAACCTGAATTCAAACATGGAATTTAAAACTCTTACACATATATTATACTAATACTCTATTAGCAACACACCTAAATTATAAACTTCCTATAGCAGGTACTTCAATTATATTTAACAGATTTTTTTCATTTACATCTTCCTTTGCAAACACTCGCGCAGTATGGCATTTGGCACATTGAATGTTGGATCTTCCACTAGAACAATGTCGTACAGATCTTGATACTTGGCTAGTAACTTTTCTACCTGCAATTAAGTTTATCACTTTAGTTAAGGCACCAAGAAACGATCTGGCAGTGATGAAATTTCAAAACCATTAATTTCAAAATGCAGGACTGTGGAAAACAGTGTAAACTCACATGTAGAAAACAGAATCAAAATTCAGAAAACAAGTTGCATGCTAAAAAGAAAAAATAAGTAGTCTTAGTTAAAATGCATACCTTGAGCTTCCAGTGATGCAGTGCTGTGTGAACATGTGGAAGTGGTGTTCCTTTATATATTTGGGAAGGGGGACGGCACTCCATGATTTTAAGCAAACTAAAGCCTACATTTCTCAATGTAGTGAAAATTTTAAAATAAGAGGATATCGCTTTTTTTAGTGCTTGTACCCGTAAGATGGTACAAAGGTCAAGCTACTAGACGTGACTAGAAAAGACACACCTCTGGGCCTGGCCGAAGATGTTTAATCACATGCCAGGTCCTTACCCACTGGGAAGCTACAGCAGTGATGTCATGCTTTCATTATGTTCACCGGCCTAACCAAAAGTTTGAACATAGGCTCAAAAAAGTTTGATGGTATTGTAAGCGCATGAAATGGTATTATAAAGACACGTTAACTGTTTCAATTCCATACGAGTTCAACAGTTCTATGAAACCGATCAAGTATCTCAAAAAAAAAAATTCTGGAGCTTACAGAGCCCCATGAATTGTAAAAGTCTATCAGAGTAAAGGAGCTATGTTTCCAAGCTTCTAGTTAGCAGTACACTTTAATCTAACATTATTATAATATAGCCTACTCGATAACACAAGATGGCAAAAAATGGTTCAGATTAGCCAAATAAACTTGCTACACTCACTTGCTCCACTAAGAGATATAACATAATGGACTTACGTTATGATTAAGAAATCCTATTTTCAGTACATTTTCTAAATTTGGACATCCGTCTGCCATGTGAAAATCACCAACAGAGTCACCCATGAGTATTACATTGTGCCGATGAGCAAGATTGTCAAAATACTCAGAGTTCTGTAATGCACTCTCATTTTTACTAAATGTGTGAATTAGTGTGCCTTTGAAACCTATTACAGTTCCCTGTAAAACGAAAACATGACACACCATACTTTGATGATTAAAATACAATAAGAGTCAATAAATTCCTAACAAGAGTAACAATGGTAAAGGTAAATAAACACTTCATGAATTTTGATCAATTTTTTCACAATTTGCAACTACAAAAAATTAATCTTGTTTAAGAATCAACTTATTTTGCTACATATCCACCATATTCTAAACACAATCTTTTAAATTTTGAAAATAACACAAAATCAACGTTGCAAGGGGTATCAAAGGAATTTTATCAATTAGCACTTTAGTATCAACTTACAGCATAAAATAGCCAATGAGAGACATAGGATACCTACAAAGAACGAGAGACATAGGATGGATACCTACACTTCCATTATACTCAAGGTAATTAGATACTATTTTGATGTTATCATATAACGTTAGATGTTGTCTGATAGCTTCTTCTAATAGATCTCCTATTCCAGCAGAGAACACAAGTAAAGGCACGTCATTTTTATGCAGTGCACTTAACATCCAGTCAGCTCCATCCCTATGACATATTCATCGAGTGTCAGACAAAGGATAGCAAGCTATATCCTTTTATACATTAAAATAAACATGTTATATGAAATAAACAGTGGAATAAAAATTACAAAAATTACCTAGTCATTATGTTTCTGTCATCCATCAAGGAAATCAATATTTGTAGTACTTGAAGCATTCATTTCACAGCAATTTTCTTATATCATTATTTGTTTTTTTACTAATAAAGAACTCTGAAATACCAAGAAGTTTATGGGTTTATTGCCCCAAGGTTATGCCTGACAAAAAATGCACTGTTGTAAACTCTGATTTATCACTTTTTATAAACATCAACAAAAAACAACATAACAGCTCTGAACATAGTGTTATTACTCAAGCCATTACCACAGTAAAAAGAAAACAATATTTTTATGCCCAAATTTATTTGTTGGGCTATAAAAATTATAAATACATTTACATGTAAAATTAATTCTGTACTCCAGTATTGTGGATTACACAACTTTTTTGTAAATTAAGATGAATATAAAATATTTTTAATAGTAACTGCATAATTTCTTACCTAAATTTGCAACCTGCTTCAGAAACCATCTGTGCAAAGGTGTTACGATTAACATTGCACTGTACTAATAAGTTATGCGCCTTTGTCCACCTACATATAAAGTCGGATTAAATAAAAACTTCTCTATTATGTTGGTTTATCTCAATGTTTTATAGCTTGATGTGCATATTTTGAAAGGCCATATAAAATGTACATGAAAAAAGGGAAAGGCTTTCTACTTCAAAGCAAGTTATTCTGTCAATTCAGTAATCATTTCATGGCATTTATGGCATTTCATGGTATTTGCGGCAGTACAACCAAATAATAATTCTCTCCAATAAATCATAAAATTTGGCTCTCCTATGAGACAGAGGACAGCTTAAACAGAGAGCGGTTCCCATAATAATCATCAAATAAAGATTTTTATAAAAGAAAACACAAAATGTGATTTTTATTTTACCTATAAATAAATCCTGCTTAGATATCTTCCTTGTGATGGATTTAATGTGTATGTAAGCTACATATTAGCTAATCACTTACCACTCAACCATGTACGGATACTTCTCTGCATTTGTCATTTCATGACAAAACTCTATCGGATAATATTTTTCTTTCAGCTTGACAGCCTTTAAACAAACAAAAAAAACACATCACAATCGATTATTTTAGATTTAGCTGTTCCACAAACTCTAGATAAAAAATGTTTTACCGTAGCACAAAATACATTAAGATTACAATATTTTAATAACATGGTAAAAACAAGATCTGCTTAAAGCAACTGTAAAAAAAACAATATTAGAATTTCTAATACTTGCCTTTTCCCTAAATGACTGAGGTAGTAAAACACTGGTCTCCAACATCCCATGGCAAGTTGGAATAATTCTTCCATCATATGAATACTTCGACAATGTGTGGTCAAAGTCAGTAATCACCTAATTTAAACATACAATATCAAAAGCTGCTGCAAACTATTGGGTATCTACACTTGTGTTTCAGACTCAAACAAAATAACTTGAAAGACAGGAAAACATCCCACAAGGCCACAACTAACCTAATTCAGATTTTTCATGTTATACTAGATCAATAATGAAAATATGTGGATAATCTATGAAACCAGAACAAAACAGACAAAAAGCACACAGTTTAGTAAAACACAATCATCACATATTGTTAGAAAAAGCATTCAAATCGCACCTGTAATTTATCTTTCCCTGCTTGGAGTATTTGTAATATTACTGTTTCTATCTTTTCCCGATCTTTTATAAAGACATTGCTCTGGTTCAACTCTGGAATCTAAAACAGAAGCTCTTTTCAAAAGCATACAATTACAATTTAAGCATTCATTCATCGTTTTATCATTTAGAGACCCTATACATGACACAATTTCTAAACATTCAAACACATATTTCTAACATACAAAAATGCCTTAAAAACAGTTATTACATATTAGATAAAGTGATACCGTAAAGCTGCAAAGCTTTTCCTTTGATATAGGGCACTTTAAGCCAATACAATAGCTATTAATTCGTGACATGAAAGTGTTATTAGAGCAGAATAGCATAATGTCTTTGAGCTGTAGTCTGGAGGTTGTTTGTGACCATGACTAGACTAGTGGCCAGCGTTAAAGTGTGATGCAAATTACGAAACTACATAAGGCAGAGTGGAGACCTTTCAAAATCATATTTTGTTTCTGTTAGCTTTGAAAATTATTCTATTTCAAGCAGACACAGGTCATTCCAACGTTTTTTTTCAATGTGCATTGCATTGCCCTTGTTTTGTGAAAAGATGATTTGGACCTGGTGAAAATGTGATTGATGCTATATGCTTCTTTATGCTTTATACTACCCACAGTATTTTACAGCTTTCCTAAATTCTCTAATGATCATAAAACTACTATATCAAAGCATTCTGAGAGCTCATCCAAGTGCTCATTTAAACAGATATTTAAGCCTGATATTGGCTTTGAATGCACACACAATTGTAGAACGAATGTAGGAATATCTGCGTTCGTAGTTTTAATACCCGTCTATAATATTAATTATTATGCACATGTCAATGCTCATTGGAAACCTTATATAAGTTATAAACGTTTTACTAGGCTTGTGTCTGGCCATAACAACAACACATAAAAATTAATAGATAAGGTAAGATATACTTAATTACCACTTCGTACACTTCTGTACGTCTTCGATTTTTTCGTACTTTGTAAAAATACGTAGCACCAACTACGCCAATTGTAGCTGCGGTACCAATACCTAAAACAAATTTTAAGTGATCTGTTTTGGCCATATGTGCATACTATCCTTCCCAACTAACAAAAATAATACCCCTAACTAAAGCACCTATATATATAGGCTATAATTTAAAAATAATCATAAAATACAAAATTTTAGCTCTAACAGATGATATCAACAAGGAGCAGCTGCTGGCTAAATCGCCTGAAATCACCCCCCGATTTAAATATATAAAGGAGGCTAAGCTAATCTTACCTTAGTCATAGATACGGCATAAAAAACTCATCAGGGTAAGCTCATGCTCCGGAACAGTAAACAGTTCAAAACTCGTGCAGATCATAAATTTCACTTATACTGATATTGGCTGTCACTGTAAACCACAAATAGGCCACATATCAGACTTGAAAACATTTATCGATAGAGCCTCTATGAGCTTTAGTGGTAGATTGTTCCAGTCATTAATTAACTCCATTTTTATCCAATTTTGGATGTCAAGTGGTGTTAGCTCATTTTCTAAGCAGTTCTCAGCAATGGCTTCTCACGTTCCTCTTAACTGCTTCGCATCAGGTATTCATAAATCTCCTTTACTGAATTAATTTTGTCCATCGTTGCCATATAGATAATATGTCTGCGGGAGATCTGCTCTCTTCCTCCTAATTTCCAAGGATTGGTTGTTTAGTTATCGTGGTCTTTCAGAATATTCCATGTCCTTTAGCCTTGGTCCTTCACTGTATTATCTCAATAGCTTTGTGATGACATACATACATATATATATATTATATATACTTAAATGTATATATATATATACATTTAAGTATGATCGACCAGCTCGATACCAATGACACATATAACACGTTGTTATCCATGAATGAAAAGATGATGATTACTAAATGGCTGTCTGTATATTTTACTTTTTGGAAATATGTTTGTCGAAAAATGTTGTTTTCAACATACGCTCTAATTAGATCTTTACCTTGCATTTGTGCAGGTCCGAACTAGTTTGATCACCACACATCATGCTGTTTCCATCTAGTACCTGTATTCCTCCTTGTTGTGGTTGTTATGTTGCAGGATAGGACACTTTAATGTGTTGAATCTCACCTGAAACTGTGCAGAGCCGTCTTATATAGTTAATAGCATTATAGGCCCCTGGGCAAAACACTGCACTAGAACCCCGACACCTACACAACCACTAAAGATATAAATATAAATATAAATAAGAATAAGAATTTATTTTTTACATTGATAGATTATTTAATACTTTTAAAATTAAAATTAAAATTACGTTAGACATATTTCCATAATTGTCCATAAGTGTTAGTAGATAAAAAGCTGTATATGTTAGATAAATATATTACTGATGATCAATAAAACATATGCACACCTACTAACTATAATATATTTACCACTGTTGTGGAGATCACTAGAATTAAATAGAAAATTGTAGAATGTCCTATAGTATAGTAGAACCAATCTTTTTACCTTGTAGAAGCAATTGTATATTCTAGAACTTTCTATATACAATGCGACAATGCGCATTCTAAAAAGTTCTAGATTGTTCTGGTGTTGTCCATTCGCACTGATATATAGGGTGGAGCTGGCCGCTCAGAGTTTATTCTCACATTCTCGTATGCTATTTTCCTATCACTTGACTGTACATATTTCGTGTTCCTTCATAGTTTGCATTGTGAAATTCTCACACAATAAAGCTGTCTAATTTGAAAATGTGTTTTCTTGTTTTCTCTATGAGCCATCTGAGAGAAAGAACGCAACAACCACCAATAAATCATGGTTGAAATAAAATTAAAAATAATTGTTAACTTAAAAAGTTACGAATAAAATATATAAGTTTATACCTGCATAAAATTTATACTGTTACATAATTATATATAAATAAAACAGTCAAATTTTATAAACGTATAAAGTTAATATTATAAACAGTCATATAAATGGTATACATTCTAAGCATAAAAATAAGAATAGTATTTGGTGAAATTAAGTTTATTAACATGGAATCATCTATAGTTAAGTTAATAGTGGAAAAACAAAAGCATCCATTGCTGTTGTAAGACCTTTCGCAGCAGTTTTGGTTTAGCTGACTATAGGTTAAAGGCAGCTTAAATCGCTTTCGTATTTTATTAGCGTTGCTGTGCAGCATCCAGGTTAAAGAACTTAATACACGAATAACAGTCGGTCGTATTTACAGCCTGTACTCCCCAATATTTATAAAAATCCCTCAAAAGCTTTTCCATGCAGTAAAAAAAAGACTTTTAGATATTGCAAACACCACTAGTAAATGGAGAATCCTGTGGTAATCTAACGACATGTCTAATCCATCTAACCCAATCCATCTGTCTGACCTCTCTCCATTTCACGTTGTATTGTGTATTGTTCTATTTTGGCGTCATTTATCCTTAGATTGAATTACGTCGTTCACACTTAGATTGAAGTTTCTCAGATATTTGGTTACATCTTGTTTCACAACCTCAATTTCAACAATGCTAGTTACTATAATATATCATCAACATACTGCATGGGCAAAAAAGTCGAGGGATATCGACATATTGCACAATTATGCTCTTGCTGAATAGTCTGTCCCTACATGCGTACTTTTGATATGAAGATAGAATATATTTGCTAACAGGATTGGCTAATAGGTTCAACTGAACCTATATCGCCAACAAAACTAGCGAGGTTGAAAAACAGTGATGTAAAGAAAACTCAGCATAAAAATATGAGAATATGTGCAGCAGCTTGAGTTATAACATCTCTAAATGTCATCTTGTTGGTAGCACACTTTGAACAAAATTTCCAAATTTGTATAAATTACTAAATTATTCATAAATCAGCGGCAACTTTTTGCAGTTGATATCGGTTCCGCGACTGCGTATAGGATTTTACATTTTCTGGTACTACTTTCACTGCAGTATTTATAATTATGTTTTCTGCAGTTACTGCATTTTACTCAAGCACATTTTGGTTTTTTAAAGTGAACACTTTACTGAGTAAAAACTTTTATTAGTTCGCATTTTGTGAACAGTAAAAGGGCTATAATACGACGTTTAAGTTCAAATTAGCGGATGGATACACATTTGGCTCTGTTTGGGCGTCGTAAGGCGTGATGGTATTGATTTGTTATTTTAAAACGTAAATTATGCAATATACACAAATTTTATTATAGAGTTCCCTTTTATCGTTGTATATACTCTTAGCTGTGATTACTAACGATATGTTCAGAGCATCTGGTATGGGTATTCGTCCAATTTGAATTGGCATTTAGTTTTAGAATTTCTAAAATCTGCCGCCATTTTGAATTCTGGATTGCGTTGTAGTTAATACGAAAATTCCTTCCATCAGTGGGTAGTTTTCCAAAAAAAACTAGAGAAAAGAAATCTTCAAGTAAACCAGTCAAAAAGAGAAGAATATATTATTGCAATAGATGATAATTAGTCTTGGAAAAAGTGCAAGTACATGGGCATTTTTCTGAGCACCAAAGATGATGCAGAAAGCAACAAACAATGCATGCTTTTCTTCAGCATGAGAATGTATTAACTAGCAAGAAATTAAGTCGTAACGTAAGACTTCGATTATCTAATGCTTACGTTAAATTTTCTTCATTTACATTTACTTTACAATGTACTTTACCAGCATATTTACGTTAGACATAGACATAGAACATTTATTTTCTCCAATTAGTTTAACATCAAAAGTTTTTTAAATATTAAGTAATTATAATCATGGAAATGTACATCAGCAAAACTTGGGGTTTAACTATTACTCAAGAAAAGCAGATTGACACATTTCATAGAAGTCTTCTTAGGAAAGTTTTAAAGATAAGATGGCCATACATAATCAAAATTGAATATTTATACACCAGAACAAAAGAAATTTATTGGAGTTCAAAAGTCAAGATCCAAAGATTAAGATGGCTAGGACATCTTTTAAGATTACCAAATGAAGCATCTGTAAGAATCGCCTTAAAGGAAGCTTTAAAACCTTGCAAAAAACCACCTACTAAACCTAAAACAACTTGGATAACTAAGATAAATAAAGATGTTCAACAACTTCAACCAAATCTATCTTTAGGAGTAGAAGAACTTAGCTGTTAGCTGCAGATAGAAGAGCGTGGAATACTCTGATAAATGTTGATACCTCAATGCCTACAACAGGTGGAATGAGATTTTGAAGAAGAAAGTAAACAGCTAATTTCCTTGCTTTGGTTAAACATTCCTAAGCTAAAGTATTTAAATTGGTTAATATAAATAAGTTTAAAAAATCAATTAAACAAATTCTGTTTGATTGTTATTCATAATTTACCTAGTAAATGTGTTTCAGATGTATCTGCTTTATGAATTATTGTTAGTTCCATATCGTACAATGAGCAGCCTTGGCCGAGAGTTAGCCGTAGAAAAACATGGTTGCGCGTGCATTCCCACCCAGGACGAAGTTATAATAGTTATAAAGAGCGATGTTATAATAATTATTGTTTTACGTTTTAAATTAAAAAAAATATTATTTTATGTGACTGCGCCAAGTATGGTATATGAACGTACAAAAAAAATTTATAAAATCCCTAGCTGGGTGTGCGATAAAAAATATTACCCGTGCGACAAGATTGAAACAGAAGTATTTTTTTATCGCGCTCGTGGTCATTTATGTCCTCTTTAAGATAAAGACGTAGTAAGTACTATTGATTCAAATGGTAAATGAATATAAGATTTTGATTGATGATACTATACCATAGTCAATTGATTTCTTTGTTAGACATTTTCTTCGGGTTTGGGGACATTCTGACAAGCATTTTAATGCCTAGTATTAGAACCAATATATGGCAACATTTTTTCAATCACCAAGTAATTAATTCATGGAGTCATCTTCCAAGTAACGAAATAGCTTTAGAGAACCTAAGTAAATTTAAAAGTGCAGTGAGAGTGCCATCGAATCGCTGTATGTATAAGAAAAATAATGCAAGTTAGTAAAATAAGTTTAATGTTGAAATTTTTCTCCAAGAGCAACATAAGATGCTAATTGTTGAACAACTTGATAAACATGCCGATAGCCAAACTAACAAAAATAATCGCATCATTTGAAAATGGTCATTTTTGTGCAAAGTTCTGATCGCATCAAGTCAAAAATTGTCAGCTAAAATCGAAGTAAATCGAAGAACTTGCTAAATGATATATAGTTTAAATGATTGATATGGCAACCTCATAATTACTAAACACGTTGATGGGGTAGAATGCGATCACTTCAGTTGTGAATAATTTAAAATGTCGCAAGATAACGTGTGGATATTCTGTAAAGCAATGACTTTAACTGAGAAAATTTTACTTTAAAAATAATGTTTAGTATGATCACTAATTAATTTCTATTTTGTATAGCATATGCTTTGTGTAGTGTTTTTTAGAACAAGTAATCGTAGCTACGTCTCATTATAAATTCACATTTATTATTGGGTATTATAATGTTTAATGATTTAATCTGTAGTGTACAGGTGAGGTTAGTGTGCAGGGTAAACACCTCCAAATTTGGTGCCCAGAAAGGCAAAAAAGATTTCACATAGGTATTTGTGAAATATAGCAAATGAAAGCTCTTGTTCTGTGCTTTATAAAACTACATTTGGTTTATAAACTAGATGAAATGTTACAAAGTTACGGCAATTTTAAGAAAAGCAATTTATGTATTTCTTAATTGCATAAAGAAGACAATCAGTCTTTCATGTTAAAATGCTGTTTAACAGCTCAAATAATAACAAATATTTAGCATAATTTACTTTTCAAATGTCAATTAGCTGGTTACTAGCTGCAGAAGTGCTTCAGTAACATAGAAATACACATATATATGAAATACATATATTTTAAACATTCAGTAACATCAACTAGGTGAATTTTTGTAGTAATGCATAATTTGAAACATTTTTGACATTTTTAAGCGAAATAAACAAAATTATCAATTTTTGTCATCGAAACTTTATTTTCATTTTCTAAATTAAACTAAAACAGTTTCAGTAAAAAAGCTTAGTTTTTGGTAAATGGAACTGCAAATATAGATGAGCCGATGCTTCAACGTTCATAAATATACTATGTTTTATTAATAAATGTAGCCCCTCAAGCCATTTCTTTTCATATATTTAACAAAAAACCAGCCTACTGTCTTCAACTCTGCTTTTTTCTGCTTTTCTAACTATTATTAGTTCGTATGTATGCTCTGTATTTCTCATAACATGTGTGAAGTATTCCATGCTTTTTACAAAACAGATGGTTGAACATCTGCCAGAAGGCTGTTTGCACATTTGAGTTGATGTAATGGACAGACGTGTACATTTAGGCCTGTAGTACTGTGTATTATTGCAAACTGCAAACTTTTTACATTATATAAGGACATGAACATCAGGAAAAAGCAGTTATTAAACTTCATTTGTTTTTATTTTTGGTAAAAACCACTAAAAGGATCTAAAAAACAGTTGTTGACCATAATGGACAGTCATATGAATGCATACCTTAGAAGCGACATTTTGGCAAAGTGATTACATAACAGGTCTTTGGACTAACTTCTGTTGAAATGGAGAAAATCGGAAACAACTAACAAGCACGCATCATTGTACTTTGCCAAAATGGCTGCCACTACAGTGTGCTGTCATGTCCAGAAATAGTAATTGCACAAAGGCTGAGACACAGTAAATAATTGTTGCCATGTTATGATTGCCAGTTGAATATTGTTCTGACAGGAATCAAGCAAAATATGCATAAAGAAAGAAGGCCACATATAACATGATTCAAAGTGCTGTTCAATTTTTACTTATAATGGCAGACAGCTAAAACTGGAAATTATGCGTTCACTGGGTGTTCACTGTTGTTTTACCCTGCAATAAAAATGCGAAAAACAGTATTGCATGCAAAATACCTTTAATTGTATAATATGCTCGTTAGATTATTTAAGATCGTATGTGGAGCGATCTTAAAGTAAATTTTAACAAATTACTCAAGTTAATAATGTTCACAGAGACCTTTTCAAGCATTTCTGTGTTTTCTCAAAGGTATAGCAATAAATGCATTTCAAATTTAAAATTGCAAACCTATCAGCCCGAATTTCGTAGCTAAATGTTAGCGATACCTGACACAATTTTCACTGCTTTACATATTATAACATCATTTCATAGGCATTCAAATGTGCTTTTGTAGCGACTGAATTGAAAGAACACATTTAGTAAACTGAAAAATGAGCTTTTATGAGCTTTGTTTGTAAATTGGCCTTCTGTGATTTGGTGGCTGTTACTGTTTTTATTAAAAGAGTGATATTTGGCAGTGCGAAGAAACTTTAAATGCATTCAAGCAAGACTAATTAATATTAGCGGTAAGCATCTTTTATCTGTTGTTCAACGGCTCTAAGTGAAACGAAATCAAGGTCAACACACTAATAGCTTCTGTTGGCTATGACTGTTTCGTTATCTTTATGATTAGCTCTAGTACGGTTTCTTCTAGACATGCTGAATATGCTTTTTCGATATAAATGTTTTGCAGTTGTATCTGGACACCATGGTATATATTAAATTATAACAAAGATTGCTGTTACCTAAGACAACTAACTAGAGATTCCAATTTTAATTAACTGTGGCATTTTGTGAGCATCAGTTTACCCCCAACCACAGTATAATGCCAATATTGGTAGTGTTCAAGGACTACTATACAACAGGACGTGCACGCTCAGATCTCTGATTCGGCTAGCGGAGGCGATCAATTTTTAACATTTAGTGCTAATAATTTGGACATATTTACCCCCCATGGTGACCTATAGCATGCCACAATACACATAGAACATATTCCTCATTCATCTAGTAATTTAAAAACAGTGGATATTCCTCATTCATCTAGTAATTTAAAAACAGTGGTACCTATGATATCCCCCCTCCCAAAAAAACACACCATATCTGCAACTCATTGTGTCCCGATGATTACCTGTCACTTTCTATAGAGAATAAACAGACTGCACCATTTTGTCAGGACTATATAAACTCATTCATAGGTTCCTCTGTATAAATTAGAATACATGAAATTATTGCACTCACCATTTTGCAGAGATGTTTGCGACAATTAGTCGGCTAGTCGCGCCTTCTTAATGGAGGTCTGGTAAAGGGCTGAGTTCTGCTGGTGATCCTTCTCCAAATTGTGTAGTCCATGCAGCAGTACATTCGCCAGGCGTCTCAGAGCATTTCTTGAAAATTCTCCAAAATCAAAGTAGGCATTGATTATGGAGAGGATGTTCACGAGCTTGTTGCGGCAGCAGACTGTGTGAGTTGACTTCTTCACAAAACACAAGCCAGTTGTTACGAATTCGAACGTGAATGGGTGGGGCACTGTAAGACCGCCCCTAGACACTTCTTCAATGAACATTTTCATTTCCTCAGAAAGGAGAGGCTCATCCTCTGGGAAAAGAAATGTCATTTTGGCACTTGCTCTCCAACCAACCTGCGACATATGCACACGCGTTCAGTTCAGTTTTGGAAAGAGTCTCGTCAACACAAATCTCCATAATTTTGGCATCCTCGAAATCAATCCCATTGCATGTGTGCAACTGGATTTCGGATGATGTGTCTGTGTCCACAAACTCCAGGAATGATGCAGAAAAACGCGCCAGTCTCCGCTTGAATGCTGAACAGACATCTCCAGCTTGCATGAATGCATTGGCCCCCCTTGACTGCCTGTAAACTGAGAACTCACCCTCTATTCTGTCACTCTGAAGTTCACGCAATAATACGTAGTGAAATCCAACAGAAAACAAGTGCCTACAGATAGCGAGGAGTCCCTCCGTGGTCTGAATCAAAGCTTTTCGCGTATCATGTGTCAGGCATTCAATTCTATTTGGTCCGTGTCCTGATTCGGTTTGCTTAAACAGAGTCAACAACGACTGAAGAGTATGAGATCTATCTTGTTGAACAGATCGATCAGGGTCTCTCATCCTCGTGTCTTGACCTCTGGCAGAAACATTTACCACATTCCACCAGCGTAGCACTTGCTGAATGAATTCTGCAGTATCCTGGGCTCCTCGAAGTCTCAGCGATGCAACGACACGATCGTTGAACACCCTCAGGACATGTTGCACATTCTGGAGCTGAAGTTTCGATGGGAAGACTGCAGAATATGTCAAAGGTGTTGACTTCAGCACATTGTCTTTCTCAGCTTTGTAAAGACTTTTTACTTCAGCAAATGAGCCAACAGTTTTCTTGTCAAACGATAATCTCTGACATTTCTCCGTGATCCAGTTGTTCCTGATACATTTCAGAATGTGGACGGTATCATACAACAGGAACCACACTCGTGTATTTTCCAGGGGATGTTCAGCCTCCCAGTCTGTTCGTCTGGTAAACAATTTGCAGTATTGTTGGTTGATCTTGTGGTTGTCCGTCATGGACCCTAAAACAGTTCCTCCCGAATTCTCAACCACTGTAGCAGCCTCCTTCACGACAGAGAATTGATATGCAGCAGTCAGCTTGTGAACGGGGGTCACTGATATCATCACGCTGGGGCCACCATGTAGACATTTAGCCATCACACATAGCATTGATGTAACTTTACTGTCTGGCTCATTTTTTGCCATGCCATTTAGCACACCCCCTGAAAAAGCCACTGTTGGGCGTATTTTCACTTCATCCACCAATAGCATACAGTGTTTCTGCTCAGAGCTTTTCGCTTTCTGAAATGTTTTACCTAGCACCTTGTCAATATCTATCGATGAAATAACTGACTGCAGCTTTCTTTTGCTGGGTAACACTAAAAAGTCACGCAGTTGTTCGTAATTGCAATGGGGAAATGACTCTATTGCAAAGCAATAATCAGACACTGTGAAAGTCTTATCACATAATAGTCGAAGCTGTCGTGTTAGAAATGTGAGCTTCTTGGCTTTAGCATTAACACTAGGAGATTGTTCTCGATTTTGAGCTAGTTCAAGTTCAAGAGACTTTGTCACTTTGTTGACAATATCATCAACATGATGAATGTGGTTGACAACAGAATTCACAACCGCAAAAAATTGTGAGTAAGAGGACAGCCCATTGTTTGGACTGAGGATTTTACTTAATGGCACACTGATCCCGTTTTTGAAAGCATACAGAGTAAGAGGGGAACACAAGGTAGGCTTATTGTGAACAATAATTGACATATAACATTGACTGTGGTTCTCTTCCATGAACATGCACACAAATTTGTCTTGTGTGCGAGATATAATGAGGTTCTGATACGTCTTATGCAGGTCTTTCTCAGGAGTGAATTCATTGAGAGAAGTTATTTTATCCTTTTTAAAGAAATAATTCAGCTGCTGGTCCTCAGTTTTTGGAGGGCGAGGTGGTGGCTTTGGAGTGGGCAAGCATGATGTTGGAACGTTGAAAATACTGGGTGGATCCACTGGCCTGGTGTGACCACCTGGAATTTTGACCATTTGAGTATCCGATGGCCAATGCTTTTCGCAAATGAAAAATTTCGTTGGATCAACAACAAAGCCTTCGCGTGGGGGAAGAACACTTAGCCATTTCTGTTTTTCTACATGATCTCTTGGCAGTCTGAACACACGACACTTGTTCTCCGTGTCATAGTTACCTTTGCATTTAACAACACCACACTTGTTAGGCATGCTGCTGAGCACAGATGTATAAAATCCACGAGAAATTTTGAAAATAATCCACAAAGAAACACGAAAACAACGCTTCACTTGACTTTGAACAATGACACATTAACAATGACAAAGCACTACTTCCGGTAAAACACACTTATGCCTAAAGTAGTGCGCTATTTAAGAAGTAAAAATGAACACTAATTTCCTTTGATACATAAAATAAACAATTGGTACTTTTCTCCCGTAATGTAAAGAACCAATTAAATGAAAAATAATACTCGCTATCTACCGATCAGCCCATTCTTTAATTTCCAAGATCACTACTCTCTAAAGCGCACTATTTATAGATTACGTTCATACAGTATTGATCACCTCCGCTGGCGGAATCAGAGATCTGAGCGTGCACGTCCTGTGTATAGTAGTCCTTGGTAGTGTTATATAGCAAGCATTTCAGGAGATTTGATTATCTGGAAATTGTTGATATAGTTCAAAAATTGGAAAACTTGAATGAAGGTCCAGTATCCAGTTTTCGCTTCAACTTCTAGATGTCCAGTCTATAGATATTTTGAGTGAGTCAGTACAAGATTGTTTTTTGTCGGAGCATCTAATCAGACCTTATCAGTAGATATCAGAAGAAAACACAAATTATGCTTCCTCAACATTCAATTGCCTTGTGTGGTTTGTGATTAAAGTTCAAGCAAAATGTTATAAATTTTGACAATCTCTTAATTGAGTTATTTTTGTGTTTCTATTTCAAGTGAGTATGTGGATATTGCATTGCAAGGACGTTGCTTAGCAAGATTGTGTAGAAAGGTTTCAATTATGGTATCAGTATAGAAACACACATCCTAAAAAGGGGACGACTACATATGGTTAAGTATGTCTGTTATTAATTACTATTTAGATTCTGAATACATGCAGAACATTCTTGACAAACTGTCTAATGCAAATGAATTTCTATTTTAAAAATTTGTTTTTGTTTTTTCCTGGACCAAGAATTTTTGGAAAATGTGGATGCAATTTTATTTGATCTATCATCAAAGAATTTCTGGAAAAGAAAAAACTGAAAAAAATGTTGCTTGTACAAAACTTCACAAAGATACAATTTGCACTACTTAGGTGTCACAAAAATGTCAGTTAATTGACTGGATAAGTAGTTAGAGAATTTTAGTGAAGAATAAGTGTAGACCATAGTGATCCTTCACACCACTGTTATGGCACAAGTTATGTGTTAATTTTTTTATGCCATTGTGTAGTTAAAAGTGCTCTTTCTGGCTTAAGATGAAATATGTAAAATTATATGCAAATATGTATAATTACAGCGCAATTATTCTGAAGAAAATAATAATAGAAAAATGTAGAAATTGTAGCTCATGAATGCAACTATTTTTTTCACAATTAGTAAGTTTTTATTTGTGGGGTGAAATCCAACAAAGCTATAGGCAAAGAAAGGTGCTGACTTCATAAAATGTGTAGTTACTGTAAAAGAAAGAACAGAATGGTGTAATTGATTTAAAAACATTGTAAAAATTTACTTGATTGGTAATTATGTAAAAAAATTGCAAACCATGTATACATATATATATATATATATATATTAGTCATCTTTATCAGTACCTGTTGTGTGATTTAATGTTTTTAGTACGGTTTGGTTAGGTTTTCAAGGGGTTATGGAAAAAATGCAGTCTAAGGATGAAGAAGATGACGATAAAGTGGAAAACAGAATTGTGGCTGATTGCAAAGGTCCTGCTGTGTCGTTGGATGAAGGTATTGAGAGGTGTGCAAAGATGTTGGCAAATATGGCTGAGCTAAATGGTTTGTGTTTTTTATATAAATATATTCATTGTTTGCATTGTTTGCTTAAAGATAATGTCAATGATAATCTGATTAGAATAATGTTTACTTCTACAGCATTTTTGTTCTGTCTTCAATCAACTAACTACCTTTATATCCAAAAAACAATAAAACTTACAATAAATACTCTTATAAATGAGCTTTACCTTTTTTACCATAACATAAATTTTGCAACTTTGTAGCCACGGGATAGCGATAAGGGTCAGAATAGGGGCTTTCAGTAATGATTTTTAGATGTTGGGAAAACTGTATAAACATGTTTTTAAATTCGAATGGAAGCCAGCTATTTACTCAACTTGGAAAATAGATTTGGATGTGATAATTTCGTTAGTTTTGTAGCGTTTTTCCACTTAATAATTGCATGGCAAAGGTCAAGAAGAAATTGAAGTTTAGATATATACAGTGCATTCATAAAAATTATCAGCATTTTAAATCATAATCTGGCAATCGGTTCATTCAGTTGGAACATCCCTGTTACCTATATATGTATGAGTTATAAATAAATTGTTGTAAGACATATTCTCAACAAGGTTAGTACATGCCCAAATCCATCTTCTGAATTGAGGACACTTGCATTAATTGTCAGACTAAGACTTTCTAACTCGTAATGTTCACAGAAAAAAATATATATATAGAGAGAGAGAGAGCACCTTTGTAGGAAACATGTTTAATTGCATACATATCAGTGATGCAAACTCATAAAAAGAACAGACTTTTCATCATTCAGGGCCCCATTGCGTGCATTACTATATATTTGTAAGTTTTTAATGTGTGCTTTACCTTTTCCAACAGCTTCCAAATTAATTTGCAGCTAAATTTAACGCGACATTCGTGGTGCTGCTAAAATATATATAGCAAGTCCTCACTTAACGACTCCGCTGTTTAATGACGTTTTGTTTTAAAGATGCTGAGCATTTGACACCTTCTTGCTTAACAGCGCATGTTTCTCTTTAACGATGTTTTTTCACTTTGCTCAAAACTGGTTTTATTTTATCAACAACTTTTTTTTACCAAATTTGAAGCATTAAAAGTACTTAATTTATATTTATTAAACAGCATAGATTTTTGCCTCTGAAATGTATCTCAGTTCTTTTACATTACTTTCTATGGAACTCTTAGTTTTGTTTCGCTGGAGCGCAATAGTGTCGTTAAGCGAGGACTTACTGTACCTTTGAACCCCAATCCCAAACTTTTCTCATATCCTGAACTTTTCGTCCTGTCTCGACCCTGAACTTTAAAAGTTTATAATATCTGAAAAACAATATTTACATTTGGTTTTTAAGGCATATCAAGAAAATTGAGTCACTTGCCAAGTTATTCATCATTTTCGTGAGAACGTATCTTCATTGTGATTTTTTAACCATAACTGTATAGAGAAATGAGGGAATACACATATTCTACTATTAGACTACAGCAAATGGCTGTTATATCAATTAATTATTATAATCTTAATGTCTTGAAATTAAGAAATGGGTTCGTACCATCATCAAGTGTTTATCATTCACAGAATCAGAGGCTGCACTTTGTCAGAAGGTCTGTGGGTGGAACCTGTTCATAGTCTAAACATCATTTCTCTGTTTAGGATTCTAAGCACTTGTAATTAACAGACAGGAGCTAAAATTGTAGGATTTTGCTGTAATTTCAGATCTTCATTTACGGACAATTATGTGTATGGTTCGGAGTCTGGAATATTTATCCGAATCCTGATCTTAAGTTCATACTCAATTAGCATCCCTAACTCCGAACTTGTACCAATGATCCTGACCCGAACGCCCTTAATATTTATTACTATCATGCTGTAAAAAAATAAAGTAAATCTTTATTTTTTCAGGATTAAGACAAGATGGAGTTTTCTTTGAACCAAGTCTTCCCGGCTCAAACTCCCACATAGCTAATGTGATATCACCACCTAATAGTCATTCAAAGTATAAAGATGGGCAACAGCCTGTACAAACTTTTCAAAGGTCTGATGTATCTTGTAATGTTTCGCCTCCGCCCCTTGTGTCTGTTACTGAGGATTGGGCTGATAAATCAGCAATGCCCAGTTCTTTTTCTGTGATGGACAATTTGGTGCTTAATGGCTACTTGAATAGTAGTATAAAAAATGCTGTTGTAGTAGCTGATGCCGCAGCTGACGGCATCGATTCTCAGGAAAGTTTTCAATTTCAGAAATCAGATAGTATTAATTCTTTAGTACTCAATGAGCAATCTAGTGATAAAGGTGAGCAGTCAAGCCAAAGTATCGGATGCAAAATAAAACAGTCTACAATTAGTTCAAATGTGACAAACAGCATGCGAATGAAGAATTCAAACTACCTGTTTACAGGTATTCCTATGCACACTCCTTCCAACTGGGTTCTTGGACAAGGTTATCCAAGCTCTTTCTTGTCTTTCCCAATGTCTTTTTTGACAGGCCAGGGACAACAGTCTTTCATGCCAGGTGCTTCACTTCTACCACCTAAAGTGAATGGTTCAGCAATGTACAATGCTGATTCAGTGCCTGTGATGGGCTTCAGGGACCAACAATACAAAACTTCTTTCCAGGGCCACATGCCAAGTGATAAGTCTAAGGATGCCTTTGTGCCTAATTTGTCTGTACAACACTGTAAACTAACAAACCAGCAGCCTGAACAATCACAACTGGTTGCACCACTTTTTATTCTTGAAAATAAGCAAGCATCTGTTTGCAAAGAATCTGTGCCTCTTACTTCATCGATGGGCAGTAATGAAAGTAATGAATCACCTGAATCTCAGATGCATGATGCTAGAAATACCTCACACATTAACGTTGCTGCAAATACTTACCTGCCTAAATATCAGCAAAATGTTGGAATTTCAAGTACAGGTAATTAAAAAATAATAGATATTTTGTAAGTTTGTATGTAATATGTGCCTAATAGTCATAATAATAGTTGTAATGTCGAACTGTATATATTTAAATATGTTGTATAATGTTTAGTAGTTCTGTTCACGTCTCATTTGTTCCTCCTGTTATCTGTTTTAAGTATTAATGGCAAGCTAATTATTACTTTTTTTATTTAGACATATAATGGGCTTTCATCATAAACTTAGATTTGTTGGTTGCACAAATTCTAAACAGCGTAAGTTCAGCATATTCTACTTTTTACAGACAAAAGTGGATTCTACACAGGCGTTAAGGATGACATTTGCTCTGATGATGAAGAAGATTGTTTCCGTCCTGATTTTAACCCCGCAAAAATGCTGCTGCGTTGTGTTAGTGATTTGAAAGGAGCTGTTGGGAACAGAGGTGAATTGTGGTCTAATTTATGTCTTTGCAGTTTTTAATGTTCTTTTTTGAAAAGTTGAAGTCCATGCTAAATTCGTCACTTTCCAACCTATTAACACAATAGCTGTTCTGCATAACCAATAGTCCTATCTGTCTTATCCCGAGATTTCTTTATTCGGTAAAGCACAATGTGTTGACCACTTCCAGAAAGAAACAAATCTGTGGTTAATGCACTCTAGTTATTTTTGAGGCTTGCTGACTGAAGACATGTTAACCAGAAAGTAAAGTTATAAGTGAGTGAAGAACCTAGAAAGCATTTCCGTAATTAATAATAAAGTGAATTTGGTTATCATTTGTTGACTTCATGTGAGATTTTTTATCCAGCACTGCTCGCAAATATGTTTTTGCATTGACATATTAGACAGAATAACTAAGATTCTAATACATGTGTAATACCTTTTGTTCGATATAAGTGAATATTGTTAATAATTGTCAACATATTGCATTATGTTGTTAACTAGATGTATATTGTAGTTATTGGAAATTGTTTTATCTAGCTGGTGACAGGCGGATTGAGCAGTTGTTACATGAGATAGAATCTGCTGTGGGGCAGCTCCCTGAGATACAAGCTCACCGTGATATACAATCAGAGGTGGAATTAGCATTACAGCCATTGCGTAGTGAAAATTGCCAACTGCGAAGGTAACTTTTGTTTTGCCTTCTTGCAGTCTTTTCCCCAATGTTCAGCATTAATCTGCCTTAGAATAACAAACCTTGAGGGATATCTGAATTTGTTTTAAAACAATGTGAAACGCATGTGTTTTGTGTAGGACTAAAAATACGAAAACAATCTTATTCTTCAAACAATATTTAAAGCACCCGTTTTTTCTTTTCTTATAAATTTCATCAGTGGTGTTTTCATGAAAGAAGTTATGTGCTAATCTAGTTTTCACATAGTTTCACTTGCTTTAAGTACAAATAGGGATTGCTGTTTATATTGACTTACGTTGTAAAATTTTTTGCCATTTTAATTATTTTTAAACAGTGTTAGCCAGTGTTTCTGCATCTAGTGTATAACATAAGCTAGTTTTGAAAAGTAGTAAATTTGTTTTAGAGTAATTATATTTTTAATAAACTTTCTACTGCTACAGAACAATTTTGTAAAAAATACTTTCAACAGCTTTGTGTCACCCTTAGTTACATGTCCTTCTTTGGATTCAGTATTAACAGATTTAGCTGGTGGCGTCTTTGTGAAAGGACTCATCACAATGTATTATCTTGCTTTTCCAGTTTTGCATTAGCTTTTCAAATAATGTAACACCATTACTTATATTACTTATATAAATAAAATATTATATTACTAAATATTCTTTACCAATCAGTGGTCCATCTTCCTAACTAGTGGTGATGAAAGAAAATTACATTAAAATTTGTAAGTCATTGTTTGGTTACCATTTTACTATGTTAGCCTCTGCATTTAATTTTTTATGATCATTGTTATAACTTGTTTTTCAAACTTGCATGTGTCCCCTGGAAATGCAAAATTTTCAGACTTTCTAAATTTTTATTGTTTTCATGCTTTTATACGATTTATTGCAAATAAAATTTTTTAGGAGGATTCGTATTATCAATCAACAGTTAAGGGAAAGAGAACGTGCTGAAAAAGCTCGCAACGGATTTGACATCAGTTTCGAAAGTATGCGTGCATTTTATATAAACATTTTGAGGCTTTTACTCAAATGCTAGCTTGAACTTGTAAAAAATACGTAAAAAATGCTGAAAAAATTTAGTTTTACATATTCGTTCATTTCATGACATAACTATGATTGAATCTTACTTGTAAAGAAATACTGTTTAGATTTGCGTAAAAAAGTATTTTTAATGAAAGGGCATTTATATTGCATACGTGCTGATAAGTATTTGTTGAAACATGTATCTTGTGTATGCTTTGGTGTTTTTATTTTAGTTGAACTAGAAAGCATGAATGCAAGTCTGCAAGCAGAATTGGACGAAGAGAAACAACAGACGCAATATTTACAATCCACTCTTGAGGATTTAGAGAAACATAATCGTGAACTGGAATATCTTAATCAGAAACTGTCTATGGATAACTTGCAAATGGTAGGTAACCCTGTTTTGTTTACGAAGTTGTTCGTTGCTTTTTTCAAGATCGAAAAGTCGACAGATTCTAAAGACATAATACCTTAGGGTGGATTTTATTGTTTGCAATGGTGAGTGCACTGTTCTCTGAATTCCTCAACAGTGACCAGAATTGTCCAGCTTTGAAATTGCTGAAATCAACCGTATTACTTAATTCTGTACCTCTAATATAGCTTAGGGCACAAGAAGAAGAAGAAGCTTTAGAATAGTCAACTTTGAAATATATGTTGTGCTTTTGTAAGCTTATCTGTATGAAAGAGCTCTGGTTATTTTGCATCCCGAGTATTTTTATTGCTAATTGTTGCATATTATTATAGGATGCTTCCTGTGATATTCAGAATCTAGTATCTGAGTTAAGCAATGTGAAGCAAAAGCTAAGCAAAATGGAGACCACATACAAAGAAGTGCAACAAGAGAATGACTTGTTGCGAAAGCAGCTCGAAAGAAAGGAAAATATATTGCAATCTGATGAGTATGCGTTGATTTGGCTTTCTGTGTGTGCACGAGTGTAAATCTTTCTAACACTAATTCCTTTACTGTACTTGTTTCTTTCTAAAGGTTATTTAGTTTACTATTATAAAAGTGCAAATTTATAAGGTTTATGTAATTGTCTAACCAGCGTTATCATTAGTATATGTTTACCAGACAAGTCTTAAGTGTTTTTATCGTCGAATGTTCAAAGTATTATTTGCAACTTTAAAATTGTAGGGAAGATGGTCCTTCCAATTATGCATGTAAATGTCAGACAGCGATTGATGATTTGACGCATAATAATGTGGTCACATTCGAGTAAGTGCATTTATCATTTAGTTTTGTAAAAATTCTAGTTACCATTTTGTTTTTATAGCTATATTATGAAAAGGAGTTATAAATCGGTTTACTTAGACACCTTGGTCCATTCAGTGCTTCTAGGTCATTTTAGTTAGGGTAATCGGCTGTTGTTAGATCATGTTGTATGTTTTTCCTGAATGAAGACGTTTGACAGAGAAACTTCATGATATTTTTCAGAAATAAATTCGCTTCTCGAGAAAAGTGGGGAAATCTTATGAATAGTGAGCTGTCTCTTTCTATTTCTGATAATGAAGATGAAAGGTAATAACTATCTTGCATTATTGATTGACTTCCAATAAAAAAGAGATAAAAATCATTAACTGTGGTTGGCTTGGATGGGAAGTTAACCTTTCCAGTGAAAATCTCCACAAACAGGAAATGCTGTTTTCATGCTGAAAGTTTGTAAAAAAAATCTTTGTTAGTTACAATTTGTTTTGCCCTACTTGTGAATGCACTTGTTGACACACAAGATGCCATAGTTGCCATGAGTGAGATAAGTTTTACTAACAGGTGTATGTTTTGGTGAACAAATTTTTCTGCAGGCAGGCTGTTATAGAAAGCCAGGGAGAAACTGAGCTCATTGCGCTGTTAGCTACTACATTGTTACAACGTGTTTTTTCCATCTGATACTTTTTCTTTATTAAGGATCGTTGACGGTTGTGCAGCTACTAATGAAGATTGGACAAAGCTGACCAAGAATGGACAAGGCTTATGTGACACTCGGCTGGACTGCCCAAAATCCATTGATGAAAATGCTATAAAAAGTGGACAGCCATTTGCAACATCTGATTCCTATAAGGCAGAAACTTTTGAAAATGTCAAGTGTCTACCTGAAAGTCCAGTAGATGTATCCTTTCCAATACCTGAGGAGCCAGGTCAGAAGGTTAGTGGAGTTCCTTTATCAGAGGGTAAAAAGGCATATTCGCTAGGAAATGACAATCAAGCTACAAACAGAGATGGGGAACAAATCACAATTGATATTGTTTTAAGAAAATGTAAAACAAAAAATGGTCTATTAGGAAGTAATTCAGATGTGCAAAGTGACTTAGAGGATGGTGGCACTGTCTCCCATAAACAACATTACCAGGAATTAATCAAGTCTCAGAGCACACCAAATATTCTGTATCACATGAAGTCTAGTGAAGAAGACATCGCTATTGTTACTCCAGCTATTCTTCAGCGGTCGTGCAGCCTACAAAATGTTGTTTCTGAGAATTCTGAAAAACACACAGGGAATTCGTCTGTGTGTCCGACTGAGATGACTGAGGAGCGTCAGGTTGAAAATTGGTTGCTGAATATGGATTCTCGTATCACTCAACTAGAGAAGAAGTTCAGTCAAAATGCGAGGTCTTCGTTGTCACCTATTTTTAAGTCTTCCGCAGTAGCAAGTAAGTAACATACTTGTTTACTTTGCAGGCCATCAAAATGATAATGAATTACTTCTTTTAAAGTAATGTTGAAAAGAGGAGATATTCTTGTGAGAGCAATTTTATAAGTTTCAATGGCAAATGAGGGCAATACATTCTAGTCTACATGTTTGTCTTGCTGTCAATGATTGTAATATTTTTTCACTGAGAGTCCTGTGAATTTTCAGTGCACTTAGTGTATTTTTGACTGTTTGTCAGTACGCATTTTGTCTTCACTAGTTGCATACATACTCATTTGTGTCTGTCGTATATGCTGAATATCACAGTTTTGTGTATCATAATTTTAATAATGTTGTATTCTTATTTTTGGAATTGATTGCTTCATGTGTGAGAGTGGGTATGTTGTGAGAGCCATCATGTGTAAATGTTTGAGATTTTTAGGCTGTTTTCTATCCAAATGTGCCATTCATTTTTTCTTAAAATCGGTCTTTCTAGTTTTTCTGACTGAATTTCAGGGAACTTTTCTGTTGTAATTGGTGATTGAGGCCACACGTAAATAAGTTAAGGGTGATATAATACCCATTTGCTCACTTGTCATTGTCTAGGTGTTTTTTATGGCAAAGTTTGTGTGTGCAGACTCTTTGTTGCTTTTGTCATTGAACTATTCAGAATGTTAGCTTTGAGAAATTGCTGATCTTGGGGTTTTAAACAACTTCTTGCAAACTATGTGATTGCATAACCAGTTCTTTAGTGGTGCTTTTTGTCAAGATGTCCACCGAAATAGTAAAGAAAACTTGAGCTTGTGTTGCACTTAAACAAAAGTACTGTAAGATAGTAAACAGTATTATCAATTTTTGCCATGATTGTTTTTAAAACATAAATTTCTTAAGTATTCAAGGATTTTTGAAGTACTTTTCTCATTACTTAATTTGGTGTTTTGTGAAGTTTACCTTTCTCACTTTTCGCTGTTTCTAGTTTATCAAATTTATACGTGCAATCTAGTATAAGCATCACCTGCACAATAGATAAAAATATGTTAATTGCAGGTCTTGCATGTGCTGCACTTTTATTTATTTGTGTTTATATATGAAGCTTTTATTTGCAGGGATCTCAAACAGTGTTTGTGATAACTGGCATCAAATTGTGATATCATTTGTCATTTATATTTATGTGTGCTTTCCCATATAGTATTAAACTAAATCAATTGTTGCACTCTTCTTCATTGCATAATCTATAGTTAAATGTCACTTTAAGCCAGTTCTTTCTAAAATAGCACAAATCCGACTTTCATGTCTTGTAATCTTTTCCATCCATTTATAATGACAGGGAATTTGTTTTTCAACTGTCGTTGATTATGATATTTTATGGATATTGGACCAACATTTCTATCCAGTTGTCTAACTAGGATTTGTCCTTCGGTTCAGTTCAGGCATGAATCTCACAAATTTTTGCTGTCCACTTTGCAAGCCTTATATGTCATCTGATAGATTCTTTGTGTGATGTTGCTGCAGTAATGATCTCCTGTTCAAGTTTTCTTAATGTATGTCAAATCATATCATGAAATTGCAGCTAAGGGTGAGCATTGAAAGTTTGAATGAGTTTTTTTTAATTGATATTTTGATTTGAACCTAAAATTGTGGCTTCGAATAATTCACCTCTTCAGCTTCCATTCTTCAACATTGTAACGTTTGGAACAACATGCAATTGGCACAGTTTAGTGCGATTTCTGTGCACAATTTTTAAACTATTTAATAGTGTTGTTATTGTAAAACAAAAACAAGCAATACTCATGATCTTTGTGAGACTGCCTTTTATTGTGGTTCTAAAATCTTTAAAAGTGAATTCTCCAGTCTCTGGGGCTGATTAGTAAGTTTTTTTCCAAAATCATGATGGCAAAAAAGTCTCATTGCCACTACAATTGCAAATGGAAATTTTTGTTTTTTGCCTTGAAATTCTGCTTAATTGAAAATTCTGGTGCCTGGGTTGCTTGGTGATGTATAGTCTTCCCTGAGTGGAAGTCTTACAAAAGTGAAGTGATTTTGAGTGGAGAGCAACCTTATAACAAAGTTGTAGAGACCCAAATCACAATAGCTGATTCATAGCCGTTGTAGAATTGTAACTTGAATGTCGCTTTTTTCTAATATTCTGATAAATTTCACAAACTTTTATTTCTATTTGAAATTTGTTTGGAAATGAATTACAATTAACAAATTAATGTTTTCATAAAAGCACTTAGTATCTCATATTCAAAATAGAATTATAGATGATGGTCATCAGGGAAGCAGTTCAAAGCCTCTCTTTAGAAACTTCACCTGATATTTGACTACCAAATACAGTACCACATTCCATTGATTCCAATGAAATACTAGTGTGCTTAAATCATGTCCATTTCTTTTCTAAACACTTCTCCCTCCATGTTACCCATTGCTCATTACTAATTGTTTTGTGGCGTGATATCCATATTATTTTATAGAATTCAGCAAAGTTATTATTGTGATGAAATAATGTGCCTATGAGCAGCATATTGACATTGATACTCCAACTTAACTATTGTTGTTGATTATTGTATGTAGCATTTCTAAGCTGTTGTTAAAATTTGCTTGCAATAGCTTTTATATCATGCTTTTGAGTATAAACAGCTTTGAAAACGCTACATTATATGTATTTTATCCGGTTTTATATGTACAAAAATGTGTTATTTATCAAAAAGTAACAGATTATAGATTAATGTTATTTAATGGTGTGACGTCTATGAGCAAGTCGTGATATATCTTAGCGCAAAATAGTATTACTGTGGCCTGATTAGTTATATGTAGTAATTTTTACCGAAATTGATTAGTGTTTCAAATGAAACATTTCACAGGTTGGCTGGACAATTTTTGCCATAAGACAAATTTCTTTTACAGCATACTTGCAAAAACTTCTGTGTTGCATATGATGTGGATACTTTTAATAACATAATTGTGACATTTACTGTTAAATGGAAAATAGTTTTGTTTAATACAAGTGTTTTGCCAGCTAAAATGTCATAGCGTGCATACCAAGAAATTAAATTGAGAAAGTGATGCATTTTATAGAATTATTGATTTTTTATTATTATTTACTTGTAATATCACTGCTGTTTTTCATTATTAACATCGCTTATCATTATTGAAATTATAATTGTAATTTTTAAAAATGATTAAGTTGCTAGAGAACCAAGATATCACTGCTGAATGAATTTATTTACGGGCACTCCACGTTTTTTTTGTTTTAGCAATGCACTCTATACATGTGTGAAACTAATGGTGAAACAAACTTAAGTTTTATCATCCTTTGTTAGATAAAAAAAAAAAATGTTCCCCTCCCGCAATTAGTTATTAAAAAGCGTACCAACATTATTCTACAGTAAATTAACATACCTGAAATGCATGTCAGCCTTGATAACAAAGGTTGTGTGGTCTAGCTGTCATGAAAATTGGGTTTCTGATCAACTTTCCATGTTAGAACCTTGGTCTGGTTTTAGTTTCTAAAATTTAATAATTGTGATTGTGGAATAATTAACTGATAAACTAAATATAATTAACTGATAGAATTAATTTGTCTGGACTGAATTTCTCGCTGTAATTACTTTTGTGCATATTGTATATGCATTATTAATCTGTTAGTTGTTTATGATTTTATTACCATTTTGTTTTATGAAAATAATGCAGCTTTAACAGGAATGCCAAATAATGTTTAGGTTAAATCCTGCACATAAAAATTAGTCCAAATTAACTATATTAACAAATCTTGCCATACTGATATACATGTATTTTTAAAACTTTACAACTTATAATCCAGTTAGAATGAGTGGTTAAGTATTTAATCTCTGGTTAATGTTGATTTTACCATGCAATAGTCTAAAAAGCAGTAAAACGGTTTCAGAAAATTTCACAATTAGTAGTTATTATACATCCAAATAGTCTTTCGTATAAACCAGCTGAGTCTCAGATTTTTATTTAAAGTTGAACATTCGTCAGATACAGTGACATCTGCAAGATAACAGATTTAACTTGCACTGTTTCTGTAACTGTCTCATTTGACTCCTTTTGTGATATTGCTCTATGTGATGCTATCTTTGTTGCCAAATCAATCCAAGACTTTGCTATTCGTGCAAAAAAGTTTGTGGAGGGTTTGTAGAGCAGTAATAGGCAGTTTATATATGTAAAAATTTTAAACCAGTAATATTATTATTTTTCTTCCAAATCAAGGACACATTAACTTTTTTTCAGTTTACCCAAGTATTTTGCAGTCAATCTGGATTTCATTTATCTATGATATGTTTTGTATGATTCAGTTTGTTGTGTTATAACTTAATTCGATTTATTTTTACTTAATTTGTATGTGTCACTTTATTAGTATTATTGGTTTGCTGTGTTAGAGTTTACATGAACGCCTTGCACGTAATTAGACAGCTCTTATGATTGCGGATGCTGACAATTTGTTGTACTGTCCCATTTTTCAGTGCCTCACTGATCTTATTACTTAGTAGTATCTTTATATGCATAAGTTAGTAGATACAATGGTGCTTTTGTTATCCCAAGTTTCAGGAAAAGGAAGTGAACTAATAACTTTTCCACAACTAAAATAACTGCATGTAAACTTAAGTATCCATAATCATTGTCTCTATGTAGTAGAATAATGTTTTCATAGTGTGAGAGTTCTGGCTTGTGTGATGCCTTTGTATGCTGAAACATCGGAATGTGGTAATATGCTTACTACTGGTTTTTCCAACTTTTCATATGTACCACCGATACCTCGTTTTAGAACCTCAAAAAATATTGCGTGCTAATAAAAACAATCAGCTCGCTTTATTTTATTACGTTTTAGAATACAATGTGATAATTAGTGAGTAAATGCAGTTAACCAAATGACATTGTCAGTATTGACTTTGGTGCTTCAGAAATTGCTGCACATTATTTTCTGAGAAGTACTAATAGTTAAAGATATGTATTTTGTCTGTCGCATGTTACGACACGAGCACCACAATTTTGTATATATATTTCAGCCATACATCATGTAGTAGTACCGAATAATTATACTGAAGCATATGTTGTGTGTTAGTTAGTAATAATGCACTGTTAAACTCACAAAAGTTCATTTTATTTCGTGTGATTGTCATGGTGCAGTACATTAAATTATATCTTTTTGTTTTGCGTATAACACTCAGTGTGGCAGGATACTGATAACACTTGACTTGGCTTTCAGAATTTCATTTATATGACCTGCAGATAACTGTGATTTTGAAATGGTTGTTTGAAACTACAGCCGATAAAGCTTGTCAATAATTGTGATTTTAGTACAATCCTATGCATGCACTGTTTTAAGACTGCACATATAAACAGAAATGCTTAAATAACATGGCTTTTGTTTTAGTTTTATGTGAAGTTGAATTTTTTCTGTAATAACACCCCTTTACATAATTCTATCAAATTTAAATCATATATCTCTAGCAAATTTATTTATCATTATATGCAACCATACATTTAATACTGCTGCAAGGCTGCTTTCTTCAAACAGCTTTGCATTTGTAAGCCTAAAGGCAATTACAACTTAACTAAAAAGTGATTACCATTATTATTAAGCATCGTCCGCGCAGAAAGTATTAGACTAGAAATACAGGTACTTTGTTCCAAAAACGGGCAGAGCTGTTTAATTTTTCAGCCAGTTGAAGTACAATAATATACTTTGCTAATTTAGTAATTGTTTATAATAGTATCTCTTTGTTGTAGAGTTTAACAAAATAATTCTAGTTCATTCACACGAAAAGTTATCTAGTACTAATAAACTCCAAATGAAGTTGTAATTGCCTATAAAAAAATTCCTGGTATTTTCGTTGCGAGGTTATTGAGAATATAGTCGCACTCTTTGATTGTAATAATGGATTAACAGTGATTACACACACGCACACACACATACACATTAACTAAACTATGCTAAAAACAATGCAGTATTTTCACATACATGTATGAACTTGCATGAGATTTTGGCAGTGATCAAAACAGCTTTCGCATAAACAAATAATACTTAACCCATAATGCATATACGTGAAAAGTGCAACAGTGCTATGACTGTGTATTACATATAAATAAAAATTATCTTTTTAAACTAGTTTTTTGAGTAGTCTTATTAGCTCTACTTGTTTCTTGTGTAGTTTTACCAATTTTGCTCGCAGGACTTGAGCCAGATTTCTCACTTTTGTTTTCTGGGTTTGGGGTAGCTTCTGGTCTCCTTTTACCAGCTGTGCTTTTGGGACCTGGTACTTGATCTGGACTAGTATTACCAACCTTACTAGCTGGCCGTTCTGCAGATTCTGGACTACTTTTGCCAATTTTACTTGTAGGATGTGGCGTAAGTTCGGGGGTAGCTTTATCAGATTTGCTGGTAGGGCGTGCCATAGATTCTGGGCTAACTTTACCAGCTTTTCTAGCAGAATGTTGTGCAGATTCTGGGCTAGGTTTACCAATTTTGCTTATAGGCTGTGACATAGATTCTGGGGTATCCGTACCAGCTCTACTTCCAGGACGTGATGTCGATTCTGGGCTACCTTTACCAGCTTTCCTTTTGGGCTGTGGTGTTGTTTCTGGGCTAATTTTACCAGCTTTACTTGCTGGTTTAGGTTCTGGTGTAGCTTTACCACCTCTGCTTCCAGAACGAGGAGTCGGCTCAGGGCTATCTTTTGTAGTTTTGCTTGCAGGACGTGCCCCAGGTGTTGGACTATTTTTACCAGATCTGTTCTTGGAATCTACATTAATTCGAACACTTTTTTTACCAGAAGTTTCATCAGTATCATTAGCTGATAAGGTTTCTGCATAAGGCACAGATTCTGGACTGGTTTTGCCTGTGTCGCTTATGATGCCAGTTTTAGTTTCATCAATTGTAATTAGTTTTTCAGCTCCTTTGTTTTTTCCTTGTTTAGTCACTTTCCCACTTTGCTCCTGAATTAAACGAGAACTACACTAAGTATTTTTGTTTTGCAGTGATAGTTGCAATGTGCAGAAATGTTTTAGTTTTTTATATACTAAAATATCTGTATTGAAGTTACACTGAAAAGAATAACCTCCAGTTACACTACAAATTTGACCTTACAGTAAATTCCTTATTCCCAATAAACTTACTATGTCTTGTTCAAATAATTCTCTAATTTTGTTTGCAGCGATGTTTGGATCAGTACTTCCATGCACAGCATTCTTCACAATATCTTCGCCGTACAAAGCTCTCAAACTGCAAAACATATTTTGAAACTATGCAAGCCATTTAGCACTAAAATAAGAAATAATTTTCCACGTTATACTTTAATAGATCCGTGTTAGTTAAAACTACATACCTATCAGGGGCTTGTTCTTTAGCTTCCACTGGATCTGCTGGCCCAATAAGTCCTCGCCATCCTTGAATGGCATTTTCCCTGGTGAGGACCATGAACAAGGTTGGACCACTGAAATGCAAAAAAAAACAAATTTTCTTTATGACTGCAGGTCTCATGTAAACTAATTTAGAGCAACAGAATTTGAGTTGACTAAGCATCACTGTGAAGACAATTGCATAATTATACTAAAGTATAATCCACTTATAACGAGTATCAAGGTACCATGAAAATTTGTTCAGTATAACAGTCTCCTTACAGCTGATGTCAATTGTCTGAGTGAAAATTTGTTCACTATAACAGTCTCCTTACAGCTGATGACAATTGTCTGAGTGAATGTACAAGATCGAAATGAAATCTACAATACGGGTATGATGTTATGGTGAAAAGAACACTTTCTTTTGAGACCGGCACAAGTTTCTTAGTGTGAGTCACACTGCACAGCAATTATTTTATCAGAAAAGAGTAAACTTCAGTGCTTAAACTCTGATATTTCTAGGATTACGTCAGTATTTTATGTAAAAAAAGTCCCTTCATAAAAGCACCACGTGAGTTGCTTTTCTAGTCACCTCTACTGTGATTCATTATGTCGCCTGCTGATAGCTGAGCATTTTACGTGGATGTTACAATATAAACAAACATTGGATTGGTTTTTATCAGTTTAAGCTTAGCGTGGATACAAACACTTCTATTTTTAGTTAAATAGCTGTGTAAGGCCAATGACTATGGTTTACTGATTATGAGCATTTCAACAGGATCTATGTTGGCTAATAATTAAGCCTACAGTCTGTCTAGCTTATGTGTTACTTCTGGGCCCAAAGGCCATCCACATATATCGATATCAAGTTTTCGGCCGATTTTAAGGACCTGTCTACCTTATGTGATAATGGCATTATCATATGCCCCACCACCTACCTACTCTTATATTCATATTGGTACCACACCAGTGTAGCTTTTTGTACATTTATTCTTTGTCCTCCCCAAGGAGAGGCAACAACATTACTTGTGTTAATTAATGGGAAACGATCAGTGGATTCTATTGGTATCGGTGGTGGAGGCGGTCGCAGCCCCAACTCACTGAATTCATTGTCATTGAAAGTGAAAAAAAGTGTGAAGTCGAAAAAACATGAATTAAATCAGCTAATGATATCATGACTGAATTACCTACTACATCACTCAAGGGAAACACTTGAACAATTGAAAGTTCTTAATACAATTCTATTGTACTAACAATAATTCTTAAAACACATACATCTAGAAATCTTTACTCAGTAGATTATGAATAATGACGATCAAACAAAATTTGTTTAACTGTTTTTTTATAACTTAGTAAAATTAAACATTTTAAATTCTATTTAAGTTTTATTGCTTTTTATTCAATTGTTTGCTCATTTTGACTTAAATTACAATTACAGCAGGGCAAGTAGCTGCAGACCCACCAGAATGTCTGCATGTGCTGTACTTGGCACATATTGTTTTACGTATGATCAGTAAATTAATCCCCACCAGGTACATTGACCTTTTTGTTCTTGGTGAATAGTGCTTATTTATCCATTGTTTTAGAACTCGAGCGGTAAAACAGCATTGTAGTAAACAAAGTCTCGTGATATCCGAGACGCTGTAAGCAAAGGTTTAAATATATTATTTAAGCTAAAATTTGGTAGAACTGAAATTTGCTCATAATAACCACACCTCGTTATAAGTGGATTATACCGTATGGCAGTGATGGGAAATTAAATATAACACAAAATAACATTTCGAAGTTAAGTGCAATTTTTTTAATAATGAATTCCAAGAAATGGAAAAATCGGATTTCAATAGCAAACTGCCACTCATTGGTAGTCAGCAGGTAAAGTACGGAGTCAGCTGATAAAGCATTATGAAAACAAGCTACCACCTGCCAAAGTAATAGTTGCAACAGTTCATTTTAATATACAGCAGATACTCAGTTGATGGTATAACATACCTACACATGTGGTCAACCAGTCCTTCAAAGAATTCTTTTCCTTGGTGTTCAACATAGAAATGCTCTGCAATTTCTCTAGTTAACGTCGTTTCTTTCTTAGATGCAATGTGAAATCCGGCTTCTTTAATTTTAGCTATTATTTCTTCTACAGTAGTCAAAACCAAATTTATCTTAAGCACTGCATTGTATATATTGTAGAGCAATTGCACGGTAGTTGATGTTCACATATATAACAAATATAGAAATATATAGCTTGGTCATGTCTGCAAATCAATTGATGTGATTCACTCACCAAATATGTACACAACATGAACAAATGTAATGCAGAATAATATTCAGTTAATGGAACATATGCAATCATTCATTGTGAAAGTTCGAACTAGTCAACTACATGATTACTACAGAAATCTACAAAGTAGCAGGCAGCTACCAACCGATATAAAAGCATGTCATTAAAAATCATTTTTGAGCTGCTTTATGGTACATATAGACTAGCTAGCTTTCTGTTGTGAGTTTCCTCTTTGACAGCAAACTCGCAAGTATGAACTGCTGAGCTACAGTTGGCATGAAATTGCAAACTCTCTGACACTAACTGAACATGCTTGCAAGTTACTTGGAGAGTTAACTTGGCAAGAAAACTCGTTAGCCTGAATGTGCCATTAGCCTTTTCATGCAAAAAACAAAAATGTCATTTCCGTAAAAGACAAAAATGAATCAATGTAGAATGATTGCTTGCTCAGTATTTTACCTCTTGTTGATTGAGAAGCATCAGGTTTAATACAAGCTAGTGTTTTTTCGACTGGAAAAAAATACTCCAATTCTAGCTTTGCCTCTTGAACACTGTCACTTCCATGTAACTGGTTGACATTAATCCCTTCAACTGCGTAAGTAGCTCGCAAACTGGAGCAGACAATAAAGTTTTTCTTAAACTGATAAATAACTTCTTTAAAACGACTTTTTACTATTAAAAGACTTGAAAGATGCTATAAACATAGAATAACCTAACTTATCTCTGATTTTTTATTCTTACTTGAAAACTTAATAGTACATGTTGTCGAGTTTTATATCGAAATACATTTAACAAACCTGTCAGGAGCTTCATAAAGAGCTTGATCCAAATCCTTTGGACCTAGCCATTCCTTCCATTTTGTTACAGCATCCTCTCTAGCTAGTCCTAGTGCCAGCAAAGGGCCACTACATAAAATAATAAACTTCCTGGATGAACAGGCTTCATATTTCAAACAATTTAGGTCAATAGAAATATAGCAAACAAACTTTGAAAAAATTAAGCTAAAATTCATAAGTTTTTGTTCAGATTTTAATTTGCTTCACTCAAGTATGCTACTGCACATATTTATAATTTACTGAAGAGATGTTACTTCAAAAGTTAGAGAAATACAAAGTGAATCATTAAAAACATAATAAACAAAAATAAAAAAGCTGAGACAAAATTAAGTTCTATATATTGGTGCCTAAATATCTCGTGCTCAAATGCTCATGCCCAAGTGACCTGTGCTCAAATGTCACGTGCAAATGGCTAAGCCCAAATGTCACGTACTCGCTAATGCGTGCCAAGATTTAACAGTGCTAATACAAACCAAGAGGAGTAGTATAAGATTTATAGTGCTTCAGTTATTACAGCTAGATTAAACAAAGCATTTTTCTGACCTACCAAGTATATAGTAGTAGTAGTAAGTAGTAAAATCTTTATTTGCCATTTTAAAACATTGACCATCACATTAAAAGACAGACAATCAGTGTTAGTTCATATAAAAAACATACACTGTTCTGGGCAAATGCGTCTGGTGCAAGCTAAACTATAAGTGCAACTAAAAATTCAAAAAATAAAATATAAACTAGTTTAGTAAGGTCTAGGAAAAATGAAATTATCATTGTGTCCGTATGTCGGATATTCAAAACGAGTCATTAAATGTTTTTTTAATTTAGACTTGAATATTGATAAAGAGCTGCTGTGTTTTAGTGATGTCGGTAATGAATTCCAAAGTTGTATTGCTTGCTTAGTAATGGAATTCTTTCCATATTGGTTGTTTGTTCTAATGTTTCTGTTCGTTCATATTGGTTGTTCGTTCTAATGTTCTAATTCTAATATTGGTAATGTAGGTGGGTATATTGTAAAATTAAGCATTTTTCTTTTTACATTAAAAAGAAAAATATTTACTTTGTCATTGAAGTAATAAGTTCCTCAAAATAAGGTTCTTCTTTATGTTCTTTGTAGAACTCTAAGGCTTCTTCCCGGCTTATAACTATTTCCTTCTGCAGGGCAATTTCAAAACCAGCTTCTTCAATTTTTTTAAGTATTTCATCTGCAAGATGCATTAGAAGTTTGCATAAATTGAGTTAAATAAATGTTGAATAAAAGCTATGCTAAATGACACATTTTTTATGTCCATTGATGGCTGTTTTTGCTACCGCAGCTGCTGAATTAATTGTACATTTTAAAGCAGTATATCTTGCTGTATCCTTGGATATACATGATAACAATTTTACTAGGCAATCTGTGATACACGTTTTCCACCTTCAATGTGGCTATTGATTAGATGATGATTTAAAAGTGTAATACAGCGTAATACTCTGCATAGCCTTTCAGTATTTTCTGCACATTTTTGTCATATAAAGCATTTTTTCTGTTAACTTACATTACCTCAAGCAAAGGAAGAGTAAGTTCTTACAATGGAACTGTAAAATAAAGAAGAACAATAATAGTTTTCCTGCTAGGTGTATGTTTCCTGTACTGCCTTTTACACAAGACTTTATTAAAATTGTCATTTACAGAAACTCGGTTTAAACAGAAGACAAATTAAACTAAAATTAAAATGTTACAATCTTATAAAAATTATGTTTGGCAGTACCATTGTAAACTAAAACAATTATGCAGAAGGAAGTGATAAAAGCCATTAGGTTTAATGCTAATTATTATATACACAGTCAGTATGCGTGCCCAAAAACTGATGTATATGTACGATAATATTGCATGATAACTAAAATTAATATTATTTAGATCCTAAAACAATTCCTTTGATTCAGTTGCTCTTATACAGGGAATTTGATATCAATCCCATTCAAGGAAACTTCTTATCAAATACATAAAGGATATCAACCTCATGATAGTATCCCTTACACTCTTACTACATAAGTATGAGCAATGAGTGCAAACTTTGATCATGTAATTAATTATCTAAGCTAAAAGAATGTTAACTAAAATGTTGAGGCTGTGGTGAACAAGAATTAAACAAGCTGAATTACTAAAGTAGTCTCAATTACAGAGAAGTTTCATTTCCAGATTTAGTAGTTGCTTAATCCCAGATGACAAGATCTGGATCAGTATTATTAAGTGTGCCATTCTAAGTAGAAAATATTTATTTTGTACTCACATGGCAAATATGTATTTTGCACTCACATGACAGTTATTTGTTTTGCACACACTTAATCGCGTTCAAAGTATGAGGCCGTTAAGTTAAGTTAAATAAAATACTGCTTTTTTAAGACTCTAATAAGAAGCCAATTTGCATACCAATGTAGAGTTATCCAATGTTATAAGAACTGATCATGTATTAAGACAAAAAACTACAGTGATTACTATATTTAATCTTTTTTAATGAAAAATGACAATAAGTTTTTTTGAATGATTATAAAATTTGCAGTAGGTTACACTACTAAATAAGCTTAAATATGGGTGTTCTTCTGTGCACTTTGCTAAATTTTGCCTCTCGTGATACTCCTGAAATCTGAAATCAGGATTAGACAAAGTTGGAATTGTATACGTACCACGTCGTTCTCTCAGACCATCTGGTCGAATAAGGGCAAGTGTTCTCTGTATACGTTTCGATTTTGCAAACTGCGAATAATCAAAGTCAGGAAACAAAAATGCCAGCTCCCTATAAATATGTAAAAAATATTTCAAAAAAAACCTGAATGCATAAAACCTGAGTGCTTTACGTGTTATTAGATATAATAAAAAATTTTGGACTTTATACTTGAAAAGCAGCTAGACAATCTTGAAAATTGCTTTTCCTGATTAGTAACATTTTGCAAATTGATGCAACTGCTTGCATGCTTTTTGCTAAGCAACTATTTTGATAACACGGTAAATACAATTTATGGATGTAACACTTACTTGCTTGCTTTAGTTGGAGAATCACTGCCATGCAATGCATTTTCTTGCTTGTTAGTTCCATATTTGGCACGCAAACTGCAAAAATGTATTATAGACATTGACTTTTGTGATAATTAAAGTAGAAAGAACAAGCAACAACATTAATAAGTAAGCCTATTTAGCTTTTTAAAGCTCCAAACATTAGGGCAGTTTCAAAACGTAAGGAAACCACATTGCCAAACACAATGTCAGTACCAACAAAAACACTAAAAAACTGTATTTATGAGAATACGCATCTTATCTGGCAATAGAGCATGGATTATATTATTAGGATTTTAAATGATCAACACAAATTTTTGTAAAAATTTACATGACTGGGTAAACGAAGATTGAAGATCTGCAAAAATTAGAGCAATTACATAGATTCCATTTGAAGAAATTATTTTCAATGAGCATTTTTGAGCAGTTTCTGACGAATCACGAGAGATTTTGGAAAGAAATGAGTGCCATACCTGACAAGCATATACAATAACATGGTGCAATACATTTTTGTTATATCATTAGGAGATGTCTCAGCTCTTTTCATTATTCACAAAAGATAAACCTTTTTACTGGCTCTCATTAGCGTAAACTGAATGGACATAGATGTTCCATGTTAAATTTGCAGCTATTTGTATACTCAAAAGTTTAGCCAAATCAACTCTTTTTATCTTCAAGTTAGTTAATAGGGGGAATATCGATTAAGAGATGTAATCTTAAGTCCCAATCGTTTCATTGAATTTAGACATTAAAATTTAGATTAATGGCGTCTGCTTACTGTAAGGCCTGATTAGTTGCAGTTTGAAATTTAAGACAGTCACCAGAATTGCCAATGTCAAGTATAGTATTACCACTGGAGACCTTACCAAAGATTCATATTTACTGTTACTAACAGTTACAAGAATAATATGCTTGGTGGCTAAAGTGAACTGAATTGCTAGAGATATTAACTGTTACATATTTATTTCAGCCATTGAAATGTTGAACACACAATAACAATATGAAGATCTAAATAGTCCACTACACCCTCCTCCTCACAAAGAGAAACTGTTTAGTTATTAGTTTTACAAAATGAATGTATATATACTTTTCAAAATAAACTGTTTAACTAAGTGTGATATTGTTTCCTGTTATCTATATGACTGCTAGTAATGCCACTGTCCATACTCTAGTATTTCTGGTAATGTTTCTGCCTCTTTTTTGCATGTTTGTTGTTCTGCAAAATTTCTGCCAGTGACCTAATTTGTTGCATGCTCCGCACATTGAATTTCTGACTGGGCACGAGTGTTTTCCTCGAGGATGGTCACGCCCACAACATCTACACACTGTTTGTTGGACTCTCGGTTTAGTTTTACGTTTGATTGCATTAACATTCTCACTGACGGCTGTTGTTGTTGGCACTGGCATTCACTGTTCGTAAATGTTGATGGTTAGCTATTGCAGCTTCGAATGTTTGTCCATGTTGTAAGGCATCATCCAAACTGTATCCTTGTAGCTGTTCATTTTTGATATTCTTATATTGCTGTAGATGCCATTATTTGTTCTATAATACGTTCGTAATATTCTTGTTCTGTAAAGTCACACTTTAGTGCTTTTTGAGGGCACCCTGTTAAGAAATCATCTAGGCTTTCATGTTCAGTTTGTTAAAAATAATGAAGCTGCAATCGTGTTATGCAAAAATTTTCCACTGCTACTTTTAATTGTTCTTGAAAACACTTCCAAATGTGTGTTGGATCTCTGTTCTTTGGATTGTGTCCATGAATTGTACCTGCGCAATCCTTCATCATCCACACCTCTAAGCAGATATGGTATCTGGTTCTCCTCTTCAATGTTTTTAATTTGGAAGAAAATGTCCACCTTTTGTCGAAAGAATCTGAATGCCTCGGCTACATTTGAAGCATTCCAGTTCATCATTTGAATTTTGTCTGCCATGTCTTTTACTTGCGTTTAACATCTGTGTATTTTATCAGTTCATGTGAATAAAAAATTCGGCTGTACATGTCGCGATCTTATCTTATGTATGCTGTGTGTTCTCGTTTCCAATATCCCTCGCAGGTCTCGATTATGACGTTGAAAAATAAGTCCAAAACACCAAAGACTGTTTCAATCCGCAACAGATACAGAAGCTGCAGCTATATACAGAACAACGAATCTGATTCAATAACAAATAGTTTTTCACACTAAAATTCGATATTTGCACACGCATATTTCGATCACACATCACGTACCGGTGAACTCTAATCTATGGTAATGCGTTTCTCATTGTTGGTTCAATTTGTGCACTAATCTGACACCATATAGTGAACTGAATTGCTAGACATATTAGTTGTTACATATTTATTTCAGCCATTGAAATGCTGAACACACAATAACAATATGCAGAACTAAATAGCCCGCTACAGTGGGAAATCCAGCTTAACATTGATAATTTTTAAAAATTTGTCAAATGTTGATATAAAAGCAACAATTTTAATACAACTTTAGGAAACCTGGTAATTATTTTTATTATAGTTCGATGATAGATCTAGCAGAAAGTGCCACTAATGCTGAAAACATTTATTACCGTTTATTTCTTGAATTTATACACATATAGGACAGAGAGATAACCGGCTTCAGGCAAATAAGTTGATTTTCCTAATTTCTAATAAACAATTCAAGCTAGATACCTTTCAGGTGCTTCTTCTTTTGCAAGACTTACATCAAATGGGCCAATCATTTTTCTCCATTCAGTAATGACACCTTCTTCTGAGTCTGCTTTAGTAATAGCCATGATTATGCTGGGCCCACTTGACATGTAGTGGACTAAACTGTCAAAATAATCCTACGAGAAACAACAATCATGACCTCAAATGTCATGGAATTTCAGAAAAATTTATAAAGGTAACATGATTTCAATGCACTTTTTAGGAAACTTAGTAATTATTAGTTTGATGATGTACTTAATAGATAGCGGTACTGCTGGAAACAGTTTGTTAAAGAAAAACCAGACCCAATCTTAAACTTAGGTCAAAACAATCTACTCTATAAAATATTGAAAGGGACACTCTATTTTTTCAAAAATGACTTATTTGAAAGAATTATTACTATACAAACATGAGTTCATGTTTGCACCACTAATTCTCCGCTGTTGCATGCATTTCGCCATTTGCTAGTTAGACAGGCACTGGCACCTGCATTTCTGAAACAAATTACACAAAAAACAGGTGCTGTACCTCTCAGTTCGTCGTTGTTCATTTGTGACATACTGCACACGTTTGACAGCTCATGCGTGAGCACAGTGGTAAATTTGAAATTTGAATTTTTATCTTAAAACTTGCCGAATTTTAGTACAACACACTGAATCCCTTACAGTAGTGTCGTAATTCAATTTTCTCGTTCACAAACACGTGCTACCATTGATTGAGTTTTTAACCTATTATTTAATTATTATCAGAAACGCTTTTGCAGTATTGCTGGCATTAAAATGTATACTTTTCACCATACTTGAAAGGGCAGTAATATATGAAAAATCATCCTGTTTTCCTTTAAAGTTGGTAGAGTTACCTCATTTTGCAGGTGCTCATAAAATACTCTAGCTTCATCTTCAGTGAGTGTTCTCTCTTCCTGTTTCAGAATCTCGATTCCTGCATTTTGCATCTAAAGATTAGGCAACAATAATAAATATAAAAAAGTAAGAATGCAGAATGTTTGTAATGTGATTGAAATTGAGCTAAACTGACCCAGCAATTAACACAAATATAAATATCTCTCAGTCTCAGTATCAGCAGAGTGTTATTTTCATTTCATAAATGGAACTATAGGAAAACTGCTTGTGTCATGTTTGAAATGTGCCTATCTTAGAAATCAAATATTATTATACAATAATGCAAATGCCAAAAGCATGGTGGTATTAAAGAATGCTTGATGATCTGGTTACATCAGTAAACCAACTTATAATATTACACTGACAAAGTCTATTCTGTTAAATAGCATTGTTTCACAAACAAATTATTGCTTATGCATCAAGTGCAAAAGAACTGTTAAAAATCATTAAGCTTAATTTGACTACAAGTAGTGGTTGTCAAATAAAATGTCCAGTTGTAAAACACCACAGGTAATAATACTCAAAAATGCTTGATTACATAACATACTTCAAATCTTTATTGAGAAACCACAAACCAATCGAAAACTTAAAAAGTTGGGGAACAGACTATTTGGATGTGGCCGTTGGGTGCTAGACACTTGGGCACTAGCTCACTTGGGACCTAGACAGTTGGCACTTCCACACTGCATTGCTACTTGACTCGATCAAGCAAGAATACATTATTTTCTGCTACTGCTGTGTTCTGCTACAAGCCTATACAATGCTGCCAAATAGGCTAAAATACTCACATACTTGAGCTTTAAAAAGCAGACCTCAACAATGGCACATCCCCCATCAGACAAAAGTCCCAATCGAAAAAACGTTAATTTGTTGAGCTGTTCATGTGGTCTCCGCATGTCTTGATCCATTGGTGACACTTGTCTAAGTGGTTTTTTTATTTAGGGAAACTTTCAAGTCAGACTCCTAACCTTTCTGGGTACCGAACACCCACATTACATGTGCCTCAAGCACACTGCTTCAACATTCTATAGTCTCTTTCACTGCTATGAATTTTAGCTGCACAAGTCTCGTATGGTAAGAAACAAAAGTAAAAGTAACCATGCACACACACATGCCCATTATATATTTCATATACCCTCATGTGCAAATACTGCTGAGCTTGGGAGCAAGTCTCGAGACCCCGGCAGTGACGAACAGTAGAGCGCCTGATTGGTCATTGGGAGGCAGACTTTGCTGGTTGATTAACATTTTGTGATCTGTGTATTGACTTATCTGTTTATATGTTAAATTTAGTGATGCAATTTAAAAAAATGTTATCAGTGTGATGGAAATAGTTAAACACTAAAAATGTATTAAACAAAAATAAAAAAATCTGGTACAACATCAAATTTTATTGGTGCCCAAAAGTCTCATGCCCAAGTATTCCAGTCCCCACATGTCCTGTGCCCAAATGTCTTATGCCCAAGTATCTTCATACCCAAATGTTCCATACCCGAAAAATAAACCCAGTACCGAACAAATCAGCCTCTTTGTTTCTCTGATTCTTGGAAATGCAAATTGAGAGATGTCAGTGATGTGTGGAACTGCATATAGCAGCTAAAGATATTTTTTACACAAATTGTTATTAATGAAGAAAATGGCTATTTAGAGTTGGGGAATTAATGCAGTAAAAAATGTGAAGACGTGAATGCATGTCCATGAAATTAGGGTTCATATAATCAATTTGTGATGATAGAAGGTATCTGATGATGTTCAGCCACCAGCTCAAATGTAACTGCAATACTCCATAAGTCTTGAATAGTCGATCTTCGTCTCTAACTAACTAAAGACTGTAATGGTTTGCAATGTGAGCAGAGGGTCCTGGTTCAAATCTAAGCAACTTTCAAACTTTTTCATGTTTGCTGTTTTTCAAGCTTGGTATGAAAACTAATCATTTGTGGTTTGCAACCTCATTAATAATAATCTTGACATGAAGATTATAATAATAAATTTATCATCAAGGAAATTTTAGCTCAAAATAAATGAATCAAAATAAAAATTATTCAAATAACTTCATATTACTCTAGTGTGATCTAACATTGGAAATGATGAATTTGGTTGGCAAGCTATAATTAGGGATAAACTAACCAACTTCTTCACATTTCCTGTCTTTCAAGTAAGTATCAAAATTTAATTAATAGCGTGTTTGTAACATCATCTTCGGTGTTTCAGTTCTTACTAAAACAATTGGCAAGCAATTTAGCTTTGTTAACTGAGGAGGCAAAACTTTGGGAATAGCAGATTTACTACAATTCAGGTCTTGGTTGAAAATGCACAAGAAATCTCTGGATCGATTCTGGATATTTCAGCTTTGCAGTCTCTAAGATCGTTTTTGTGCTTATTCTTAAATATACTTATAAAAAAAATAAGAATCAACAAAATTTTGTCCATAGTGGAAACCTATCAGTCACATTAATGCACTTCCGTTGCAAAACAACAAACTAAAAACATAAGTACCGCTTCAAAAATTTCATTAGCTCTTCCACTTTTTACGATGTCCGGTTTTATAATTGCCAAAGTTACTTCATGCCTCAATTGACCTAAAATGTTAAGGTACACACTATTTATTTTTGAGTACAACAAAAAGAAAAGAATCAGAATTACGTTAACAAAACTGTGAGAAGATATGAAAAAGTAAAAATGGCATCACAAAATGAAAACATTCATCTTATGTGAGTTCAGATTATATACTGCATACATGCATTATGGTAGTCACAATATAGAATGTCAATGATGTTAGATCATAAATCATTGCTGAAATACATTATAAACAATATATTACAGGCAGCAACTCGCAATTTTTTCTACTGCAAATCAGCTTTTGTCAGCGGCACATGCATTAAAAGAAAAACTGTTAAAAATAAAGAGAAATGAGAAAATAGAGTATAACACACATACCTATTGATTTACTGAAGTCTACTTCGTGTTTAACTATATAACAACAGATATTGATATCATTAGTAAATACTAGAAAAGCAAATAGTATCAAGAAATGATTGACCCCCTGTACGAAAAAACTGAAAGGGATACATAGAAATCAGTGAAACCATGGAAAAAGAGCAATTATTTCAACAGTTCGTATTTGGGCCACATTAATCATCAAAGTGTACAAATGCAATAGTTTCTGAGTGAGATTGGTATCAGTGGTGTCATGACTCATTTCTTCAAAAAAAGTAGTTTATTTCTTATTTCTAGAAATGAAACACACCATGAAATAGAGAAAGAAGGAAAGGAATATAATATTAGAAAGACCAGAAAAGCAATGAAAGACACATTTATGTCTACTTGTGGTAACTTTTGAGTTCTGGCGGGTCTATCATTGCCTTGACATTCTGTAAAAATGCATGCAAATTAAAAGGTTGATACAAATAAGTGACATATACAGTATATATATGTATAAAGTATACGTATATATATATGTATATAGTATGTATATGTATATAGTGCCATATATATATATATATATATATATATATATATATAAGCTAAACTGTTATTATTTCTGCAATTTGCCTAAAATTTTTACAGTTTTACGTTTTCAATAAAGAGAACACGAATTGAGATAAAACTAACAACTTTCAAGCAAGTTTCATAATCACATTTTTCATTGTATCAACAAATGAAAAATCATCTTCTCATCAAATAAAATGATGCAAGCATATGATTCAAATATTTTACCAGCAGAAGCCATACAAAGCAGTTCAAGTTCTAAAACTTTTCGCTATGTTTTGCAATGCACGACTATGTATTAATTAAGCAACAATTATAAAGACAGTAGTAAAGAACAATGAAGACAATATTTACAGTGAACAGAACGCTCTGCACTAAAATTGATGATTTACATACAGTACTAAACAAAGTAAATCAGCTGCTTTTTAAAGTGTAGGCTCATTAAGTCTGATTCACTTTTTTGTAATCTAGAAATTAAATACAAATTTCACAAATGCACATTAGTGGACTGGATCTAATTAATAATATCGGTTGCTAGGGGGCAAAAGGGCCACACCCACAACCACAATGCTATCATTTAATTTTTATCACAAATAAAAATAAAACACTTTATAGAAAAGGTGCAGGTAAAGTTGCTGCGAAAAAAATGTAGTTACAATGTACATGTACTGTATATAGTAGTTAGGCCTATCAAATCTAAATATATAATATTAATTATAAAAGAATTTTTAAATTATTTTTAAATTTCAAATAATTTGTAAATTAAATTATTTTAAATTGTTTAAACGTACTGCACACTTAACTATTATAACACATTATTAATATACATGTGTGTGTCAACTAGATTTTTCAACAAACTTTTTATAACATTTTATAGGTGGAAATAATGCAAAATTCTAAATTAGGCATTAGTTTAATACAAGAGAGCTAACTAAGTATATCCAAGTTCAGTGATAAAGCAAAAAAATGGCTAAAGTTACAAATGTGATTAAATGTCACATTCTCATTTCACCACAGAGTGATTGGCCACTGAGCCCACTTGCCTTCGGGCAAGCTGACACCCTGGCCAGTATACCACTGCAAATGCAAGTAAATTTAATGACATGTTAAATGATGAAACCTTATTATGAATTAATCAAAAACAACATGAAATATCAGTGCGCCTGCAAAGCAAATAAATAAGGATTATGAATTTATAAAAACTACATTAAATATCAGGGTACCTGTAAAACAAGGACTAAAACCCTTAAGCAATTGACATTTTATCCACCACTAACAGCTGCAGGTTTTTATAGATTTACATAGATCTAAAAAAATCTATAAAAATATTACATTACAATCTTTATCGGCTATAACGTAAAAAAGTAATCCACTATGTTAGACAATTATAAATGTAACTGTACTTAACTGTGCAGAGTTTTTGGACATGCACAGACTTAGTGAGCATGCAGGTGCAGCTATATAGCATTCCAAGAGAAAAGAACATCAGCACAGCTAATTAATTTTGTTGCATACCTGCTTCTGCATTTTCTTTTTCAGTTTCTTCTTCGTCAGTTATAAACTCCTTCTCATATGAAAAACCACGATCAACGATCTAAATAAATAGCTCACCTCTGTCAAACTTTTTTTTAAAATTTTATCAACAACATGATTAGAATAGCAGAAAAAATAAATATTGCTAGACACATATTGTAGCTGCCGCTCACATTTTTACTGTGAAAAAATAATGCTATGCTAAAAAGAGATACAGACAATTACAAGTATACCTCGACATACATGGGGTTTTAAGCCCTAGGCTTAGCTGCATATCATGAAAAAACTTCAAATGAAACAGCAGTACAAAATGTATACCATACATACAAAATGATTGACATACAGAACTTAGCTATGACTACTATTAATCTCTTATTAATTAGACAAACATTATAGCACAGGGTGGTTCACAACCTTCTGCTGGCATACAAAAACAACGAGTAATAGCGCAGATCAGTTAATTAGATCAAACTACTGTCCAAACAATAGCAAATGGTGTGTGGAAGCCTCGTATGTCTCGTGCACCTTGCAGTCTTGGGGGTATAACTGAAGCAGTGACTTGAAGAACTTAAGATCCTTTGACAGATCTTGCAGATGTCTCACAAGTTTATCTGTTGAGTACTGATCAATGCCATGTTTTTATCAACATCCATTCTGTCATTTGGGGTAGCAGCAATGTGTTTGTTGGGTTGAGGCTATTAAATTCAACCGAAAAAATAATCCCAGAGTTTTCAGGTCACCGCTCTCAAGATTTGAGGCTGAGTGGAGTGGAGTTTTTAAACTAAACTTTGAGGGCGGGACAAATTGTCTATTGTAATCAGCAATCATTTGACACAGTAAATTGTTCTATACTATTTCGTCCCCGCGATTACCTAGATTACGTACCACCCTGTATATTGCAGACATAAATAATATACCTTAAAACATGACTTTAAATTTGCCGATATTATTTGGTAATTTGAAAGATTTTTGATTTAACCGTAATTTGCCAAATTTGCTATTAATTTCTGCAAGCAGTTCATGTTCTAGATGTGCACATTAGAATGTCAGCTTCACTTGTAGCTGGCATATACTGCATAGTGTACTAAACCAAGGAAACACATGTAGGCGATATGAGAGCTTTAAAAGAAACTTGCAGTCATATTTTTGTAGAATGGGATTGAAAGCTCACAGTTTACCTTATTTAAGTTTATACACACAAGAATTTTGAAAACAAGTGCAACATGTTTAGCCATGTAGTGACTGGTAATTAAATGAACATGCTATTGGGTATGAAATGTTTTGTGCTAGTAAAAATTAGCATCATTGATGTAATAACTTTTTCTAGTTGACGCATCTATGAGGCAACTTGTTTATAGCTTATTTATATCACCATCGATGAATGTTCTTCAACAGTTTTGAATAATTCAGCTCTGTTGTCGTGAAGGAAAAACAAAATTGTGAGCTGGTTTAGAATGATTATTAGAAAAGGGAGACAAAAGTTAACGGTCTCAAACAATGTTCTCAAATAAGCAAGGCTGCTGAAATTTAGACCACAGCATTAGCACAAATGTGTGCACCTCTTATACATGTTTCAGTTTATAGTCACTATATAAAATATAACAATGACAAACTAGACCAAGATTTTAACTTATTATTAACATTATTAGGACCATATCACTATTATGTCATTAACTAGCCAATTAATAATTGTCACAACACGAGGAAAGAAAGCGAAAACATAAACCATCTCAGTCAGCTTCTCACAACTTGGTAGACAGATTGATAGCCATTTACACATGTAGCCAACAAAGGGCATTTATTTGCCCATTCAAGAACTGCTACTATAGCATGTTAAAGTATTTACCCACTTTACGGGAAATCAATGTAAGTCGTATTGCATAAAAAATAATTAGTACGTAAAATAAGTTTGTACTATATGGAAAATCGGTCCCATTATGTGAGAAATAAAAACTGATATTTTAAAAAAAATGTGCCAAAGTACCGGACTTCTTTCAACATTTCCTTCCAAAGCGTCATGTTCATGTTTCAGCTCAGTCATTACAGTCTTTGCAAAGAGTGGTGCATTAATTCCATGCATTGCATTCACCAGTACTCCGCTCTAGAAAACAAAAATTAAGTAACATTTGAAAGTTAAAGATAGGGTTGTGTATACTGTCTATTCACTTTACTGAGTAGAAACAAAAGTACAGTAGGTGCTGCTTAATAGACTCACTTTTGATCGAAGTACTTAGACCCATTAACTGATTGAATCTATTAGCTGACAGGTGTAGCATTACTAGTATAGAAGTAAGAGTCATCACTCTTCAGCTTAGCAGACACTGAATAGGCTGGGAGAGTTTTATATGTTAAGGTTTATGCTCAAGCCCCATTTTTAAAGATAACTATGCTGTTATAGTTGCTCTATGCATCGATGGCATAACAGCAACGGTTAACTAATTACACGTTCTGGGAAGAGATTGAAAAGGAAATGGCCAGGCATGTGATGGAAAAAATCATCTTCATAGAGTCATTCAGTGCACAAGCAGGTAACAGATTCAAAGCAAAAACGCTAAGCTATAGTATAATAGCACATGATAAACAAAACGGCTTACCTACAAAACAAGTCTTAGCGTGCTGTTTCTACCTATCTTATAGTGCACAAAAGTAAAAAAGTTAAAATGACATGAAAGTAATAAAAGCTGTTTCAGTACAACAGGTTATTTTATGTAACTGAAGCAAAATATTGAATCAATTATATGGAATTCTTCAGTCAATTACCAACAGCCTTTGCATACATTTGAATAAGAATGGCAAGTACAAAACGTGTTTAAGTCAATTAGGCAATTGATTGTTATATTAACCATGAATCTAATAAACGGTGCCCATTGTATAATAAATGCACTAAAGGCATTAACTTATTTTTATCCGTATTGAAACTATGAACTACAATAACTGTTCTTGACACACAACTTTATACAAGTTTGCCGGCATTTCTGAAATATAGCGAAGGAACTGAGCACTACATGAAATCACCTGAAACCAATGCCAACATCCACCTTACATTCATAATGACTCAGTCTTCCCTTTGCTAACAATTATACGGCCTCTACTCTACATATGTTGTACCTAGGTTTTGAATTTTAATTTGCATAGTTAGATATTGACTGCACAGCAGGTTGGTGGTTAGGCTAATGTGCTATATATGGAACATGTATTTATCTGTATAATTTTCATTTTACAAAGACACGTCGTACCATGAAAAGGCTATACTGTAAAATTATAAGTGAACATAAAGTACTAACTATGCTAAACAAAGGATTTATGTGAAAAGTAACATGTATTATTGTCTTCTGATGAGGTCAGAAATAGATTTTAGTACATAAAATTGTGTGAGTGTAAATAATGAACAAAAAATACCCTTGTGACAGACAAAGGCATTTACAAGCTAAAAACCCTTAAAACAGTATTATCAAATAAATGATCTGTTACCAAAAAGATGGTGCAAAGATAGCTACTAATCTGACATGCTTCATAAAATGTTCTAGTTTCCTCCAAATGTGATATTATGTATTACTATGTAATATTATATGTAATATTGTGTACTAGAACACAGTATTTATATGTAATCAAAGAGTTTAATGAACTTAAATCAGAAGACATAAATTACGTCCACACAGCTCGAATCCAAGTGTGTAATAATAATTGAAAGCCTGTTCACACATAGGAACTATATTGCACCAGGCTACTATATTGATAACATTACATCCCCTTTGTTCACAAGTTTGAAACTGTAATTACAATTGATGAAAGTTTTACATTTGAAATTCTCTGAATTAGAATAGAACACTACCTGACTCACTTTTCATTATTGCTACTTTGCAACATTTTAGTATAGATAATATAATCTCAAATTGCAATTAACATACTAATTCTGTCACTTCTGCAACTGTAATACAAATATAAGTAAAATTTACTCAAGGTAATTACTCAAAATATTATGGGTAATACAACTATGCATATACTTGCACTTAATGTTGTAACAAGAACTTAAAATAAATATCTGAGACACTACAAATCAAGTCTCTGAGGTTTCATTATTGTTCGTCCAGCTCTTGTCTTGTACTCTGTCACGGTGTCTTGTTTATCTGTTTGCTTGTGTATATCTTGTTTCGAAGTATCTGTTGCTGGTCTTGTTGGACTAGTATGTAGAACTCGATCAGTTTCATTGGAAAATCGTACTTGTTTATGTCGTTTGCCTGCTGAGACAGTTTGGCAATCTGATGGGTTGGATACTGGTGAAGAATTTGGTGTTTCTGATGACTTGTCTTGAAATTCTTCAGTGTTCTTTGCTTCACGAATATGACATCTGCTACGTCGCATCATGTTACCTGAGGGCATTATCACTTCATAGGATCGAGGCTCTTCACATAATCACTTTTTTGTAGCTTGATCTTGTACACGTCCTTGCTGACCAAATGACAGTGGTGATAGCTCATGGTTAGCAGCCCTTTTCTTGTCATAATATCCGTTTTGCTTGGCTTGCTTCTGTCGAAGGTGATCAATAATATCAGAGCTTTCGCGAGATTGATAAGGTATCTTAGTAGGAACATTGGTTTTTAGCTTCCGTCTGTTTAGCATTTCTGCTGGTGAAGGTAGACGATGATCAATTGGAGTGGCACGTAAAATTAGCATAGCCATATCAGGATCTACTCCAGCTTTGTGAGCTTTGGCATGTGTATTTTTGACAGTTTGAACTTGTCGTTCAATAAAACCATTCGATTGCGCATATCGAGGACTTGAGGTGATATGATGAAGACCCCATTCTTTCGTAAATGAACGGTAAGCTTCACTATCAAAGTGTCGGCCATTATCGCTGATGATCTTGTCCGGTATGCCATGTTCAGAGAAAACACTCTTTTAAGATCAACAATGGCTTGACTTGTGCATTTTCCATGAATGTGTTTGACGATAGGAAACTTTGAAAAATAGTCACATAAAAGCAGGTAGTTTTCACCATTCAGATAGAACAAATCGGTTCCTATGACTTGCCATGGGTGAGTAGGAATCTCGTGTTGCATGAGTGGCTCTGCTTGCTGAGACCGCTGAGACTCTTGGCAGATTTGACATGATCTGACTATATTTTCAACATCGCTGTTGATGTTATTCCAATACACACAATCTTTTGCACGAAGCTTGGTTTTTTTGATTCCTTGGTGTGATTCGTGTAGTTTATGGAGTATCTCCTTCTGCATGTTTTTTGGAATTAACACGTGGTTGCTCTTTAAAATTATGCCATCTGCTATAGTGAGTTCATCTCTATATGGTCAATATGGTCGGAGCATTTGTGGTACTTGTTTATTCTGACCATCCAGTGATAATCATTTCACTTAGTGCGTGTAGTTCAGAACAGCTTCGTGTACTGCTTCGCAGCATCTCTTGTTTTTCTTGTGAAAACCGCACAAGATCAACTCGCACATCTAGCTCAATGTCGGTTGATTGGTCACTTGTAGGGGATCTCTATAATACATCGGCTAACAGCATTTCTTTACCAGGGATGTACTGTATAGTAAAGTCATATGGCTGGACTCTCAGTAACATCCGCTGTAATCGTTGAGGTGCTGCTGATAAATTCTTCATGTGAATCATTTCAAGCGGCTTGTGGTCAGTCTGAACTTTGAACTGTTTCCCATATAAGTATGTGTGAAATCTTTCACATCCGAAGACAACAGCCAGCATCTCACGTTCTATGTTTGCGTATCTCAGTTCGCAGTCACTTAACGATTTTGAAGCATATGCAACTAGCTTGTTATCCTGCAGGAGAACAGCTCCAAGTCCTTTCATCGAAGCATCTACTTGTAGGATGCTTTGTTTGTTTGGGTCATATTAGCTTAATGTCACGTCTCTGCAAATTATTTGCTTCATTTGTTCAAACACCTTGTTGTGTGATGGAGACCATTGAAAAATAGTTCCTTTTTTAAGTAACTTCCGCAATGGTTGTGAGACTGCAGACAAATTTGGAATGAACGGTGACAAATATGTTGCCATGCCGAGAAAAGTTTGCAGTTCCTGGCTGCTTTCTGGTGCTTTCATGACTTCTATAGCTTTAATCTTTGCTGGGTCTGGGTGGACTCCATTTGCATCGAACACCATTCCAAAAAATGTGATGCTGTTTTGTTTTATGCTGCATTTCTCGTAGTTGAATACCAGCCCAGGCTTTCTTGCTACTTCCATCAAGTTGAGTAAATTGGCATTGTGCTCAGCTTCGTTTTTACCATGTACAGCAATGTCATCACTAGTGCCTTCTGTTCTAGGGCATTTTTCTAAAATGAAATCCATTTGAAATCTGTAACGGCCAAAAGGGCTATTGAATGTTGTCAAATACGATGATTCTTCGTCTAACACGATGGACCAATAGCCATGTCTGGCATCTAGCTTTGAGAATACTGTACTTCCGTTGAACTTGTGAGTTAGTTCTTCCATGGTCGGAATATGATGGTGAGTACGCTTTAATGCTCGATTTAAATCTGTTGGGTCAAGGCATACTCGCAATCTTCCTTCTGACTTACGTGGGTATACAGTGCTAGACACCCAATCAGTCGGTTTGGTAACTGGTGTAATGACACCCACTTTTTCCATTTCATCCAGCTCTGCTTTTATCTGTTCGCGAAGATGGATTGGACATTTTCGTTGCGCATGAATGACAGGTGGAACATTCGAGTCAATCATAATGTGGTACTCGCCTGCAAATTTACCAATTCCCTGAAAATGGTCTGGGTATAACTCCAACAAGTCTTCTTTGTCATTGATAGCTGTCTGCCCGGATATTTCACAGTTCAGTTCAACTAACTTAAGTGCTTTTGATGTTGGAAGGCCACATATAGCAGGACCGTCCACATCTGCTACATAGAATGTTGCATCTGCACTTTTGTCCTTGTATTTGCACTTTATTACGTACACACCATATTGTGTAATTTGAGTACCACTGAATGCAGTCAGTGTTGTTTTACTCGACTGTATTTCTTTGGGAAAACCACTTGCATCAAGTCTCTCAGGATACATGCGTCTGTATATTCTTATAGGCAAAATATTTCCTTGTGCTCCCGTATCGACTTTAGCTTTTAAAAATGGTTTAACGTTTACCTTGTTAGGCAAAGCTATCCCTATTTCTGCAAAAACTTCATCTCTGTGTGCATTGTCTGACTGAACACTTTGAAAAGTTAGTTCATCTGATTCATCATTAAATTGCACTGCATTGTTCTCAACTGAACGTTGTATATCTCTAGGCTGCGAAAATGAACGCCTGCAGCTTCTACCTCGACTTCGACGTCTTGGTTTTCTCATCTGCTTCTTATTCACGTCGCCACTTTGTCTATTGGACAAATCAGTTCTGCACATATTTTTCCAGTGATTCATGCCATCATGACATGGGAATTTTCTGTCATGCTTGAGACCGCATTTGCTGCAACTTTTTGTCGTCTCATTATGCGCTGCGTCGCGACTGACAGCGTCGACGTTTGTATGTGCAGAGTTGTTTAACTCTTTCATATCAGCGATCGTGGCTTCTCTGGTTCGAGCCAAGTCCATAACTTCATCTAATTTTAAATTTTCATCCTTACCCAGCAAAGACTCTTGAACGTTTTTCTCTCTCGTTCCAATAATTAAAATTTCGATCAGTCGTTCTTCCATCTCGGCGATACTGAATTTACACTTCTGCGCCTGCAGTTTGCAGCGCCATAAAGTCATCTACAGACTCGTGTTCCGTCTGTTTCAATTTCTGCAGATTATATCTCGCCAGACGAAAGTTTGATTTAGGCTCACAGTGTTTCCGAAATCTGTCTAAAATTATGTCTGGATTCGCCCTATCATCGTCGTTCGGACCCCATGAGTTGAAGATTTTTAGGCCGTCTTGGCCTAACCACAGCAAAATATACGTGGCTTTTTGTGCGTCAGTTTTAGTTGCTAGCGGGCCTTGAAAAATCAGTCTGCAATACTGCTCAAACGCTTTAAAACTCGACGGTAAATCACGACAACTCCAATCCATACAAGGTGGATTTATTCCCGATAAATCTCCCACTATTTCTTGGCACTGAGTTTCGTTGAAATAATTATACGTAGCGTTTAAAATTATTGTGACAGACAACACAGTTCGTAGTAAGCTATTGCGTCGCACACTGTAGAACTGTACATAAAGTCTGCTGCTTTACTCACTGACGTGTCCTTGCTTGCTATGTCAAGACTTCAAGTTCATTGTCTCGGAAATCCAATTGTTTTTTTTGCGCACAGATCTAACCGTCAGGGCTTTCGCACTACTTTCAGGATGAGCGGGAACGTGCCAACGTGGTCTCCTGCTGAGCGGCCATGCGTTTACAGTTAGTATGCCTTTCTGATATTAAACTTCCTTGAAACTGGTATTTTTCACAACTTCCTGGTGTTTGGCAGTGTAAGTCTGTTTCCACTGGCTGCCACCATGTAATATTATGTACTAGAACACAGTATTTATATGTAATCAAAGAGTTTAATGAACTTAAATCAGAAGACATAAATTACGTCCACACAGCTCGAATCCAAGTGCGTAATAATAATTGAAAGCCTGTTCACACATAGGAACTATATTGTACCAGGCTACTATATTGATAACATTACAGATACACAGACCCTCGTGTCAAACTGGATAAGAACTGTTTTATTACAAAAATATAGACATGTACAAAATTGTGCATATTACGACTTCCCATCTAACGCTGTTATTTTGTGCCTGTATTTACAATCTCGTAATATAGTACATGTATAACACAAGCGATTATGTTCAGCTACACCTTCCAAAACAAATGATGACAGATCAAGTGAAATGGACTGAACAATTATAGGTTATTAGTTATACAACTTACAGCAAAAAACAAAAAGCAAGGTTCACATTTTCCTCTGTATGTTTTCAGTAGGTCAATGGTATTAGCCTTTGCCTGTAAGAAAACAATTCGGTATGATTGTTCAGCTATAATAAGGCTACTGGTAAAAAACTTTAAATTCTCTGTACGTGTCAAATGAATATACTTGACAATGAGCAAACTGCTACACAGTATAAAAAATTTAATTGAGAGTACAATTACCTCAACAAGTTATTATAATTTCAAATTCTTAATAAACTCACTTCAAAGTTCATTCCAAATGGGATGAGTGTTTAGTTACTGATTGAATGCATTAGCCAACAGGTGAAGCTCTACTACTATAGAAGTATATACTATAGTAGTACATATTGCAACGGCTTTTAATGAATTTTACAAATGAACATCAAAATTCATATCTGCGATTATTTAAAAATACTAACTTATATAAGTGAATTAAAAAAGAAAATAAAAAATACACAAATCTGATTATTACCACTAAAAACTACAAAAATTCGTGCAAAGTCTGTTACTTAATTTCTTTACGGGGAAAGTTAGTTTACGAAATTCTCATACTGATTAAAACATAAATTTGTTGTTGTATACTGCACATATTAACGCCAAACATCCAGATACCTAGTGCTTGAGAAGCTTGAGCTGCAGTTTGTGAAGACCATATTTCCTCCCTGTGAAAAGCAGTGGGAGCTTCAAAAGCAGACCGCCGGACAAGTAATTAAATGTTTAGCTTCCAGAAACAACGCGGGTAATTGTAAAAGATGACCGTCTGACAAACTCAAAGCAAGACTGCTATGCTAGCATATTAACATATTAACGTATGTTAAACATACCTGCTTACAAACAAAGCTGTGCTTAACAAGACTAGTTCTATGCGCACTATAGAGCACAAAAGCGAAGTCAAGATGACATAAAAGTAGTAAAAGCTCTTTTGATCACACACAACATTTTGAAAATTAAAGGTATCTGTGTATCCTACCAATGCACATAAAAATAGACCATTAAAGACTGCGTAGGTTCCCTGAAGAAAAAGTGTATAATATTATGTAAAATAGTGGTGACCATGCGTGGGGCAAAATTTTACACAATATGTTTGACACATTCCCTGTAGATGCCTTTTAGGTGACCCCAGCTGGACCAAAATGGCAGTATCAAATCCATTTTGCCCTAAGCTTTAATTTCATGCATTACACAATATGTTTGAGAAACTCCCTGTAGATGACCTTTTGGGGCAAACATTTGTTAGTGTCAAATCTGTTTCACCCCAACATTAATATATTACTGGATATGACTGAGACAGTCCCTGTTGATACCTTTGGGTGACCCCTGGTGGACAAAAATGTTGGCAGTGTCAAAAACACTAGCATTATGATGTTTTCTGTATGTTTGATCTCAAAATTGTCAAATAATACATACTTTATCTGTTTTTGAAGAAATGGTCATGTTTACACCCTAGCAACAGCCAAATTAAGACCTTTTACACCATAGCAACCCCTGGACTTTCGAAAGGTCATATAGTATAGTATCCAAAATTGCTATAAAAACATTTTGTTTACTGCATACATCATGTAGATTTTTAGCAAAATGTGCAAAATCCCACATAACTTGAACATTCACGACCTTCTGGGTCAGGACCTTTCAACCATAGCTCATTCATTTTGGCACATGACATTTTAGGGGGCTTATGCCAAGGTTGTTGCATGCCAAACATCTATGACCTGAGACAAAAGGTTTTGGCTAATTACAGAAAATTAAGTCAATTGTCGATGATGCTCGACGCTCGGCAGACACCGCATGATGGCAATAGGTCCCCTTACAGACTAAAGTCAGGGGACCTAAAAATATAATATTATATAGGCAATACATAATGTACTGCATTAAAATTTAAACTAAATTGCTTCAAATTATTTTACTATTCTCTCACAGAACTGATAACAGTCACAAGAATTTTAACAATTGTGCATGTGTCAAAAAACTGCTGATGGTCACCACTTTCTTACAATTGCAAAGTTAAGCATATCATCTCCCGTATCCACTTTTAACTTTCTTAGTATAGTCTCCATGGATGAACATGGGCCAGCCCAATCCTGATAAACATCCACTACTGTAAAAAGAAGCTTTACAATGAGTATTTAAACTACAATTTCATTTAATATTAGTTCTTTTTTACAACTGCAAGTAATTTTAAGTACTTCATTCGGAAGTGTATTGAATCACTTAGGGAAAATCTAAAATTTAAAATGGAATAAATATACATTATACTTTTCTGTCAGAAACTTCACACAATAATTTTCTGCGTAAGAAGGATTGAAGGTAAGAAATTCTTAACAAAACAATAGTTTAGCAGATGCACTGCAAGGTCCCATATAGAACCAAAGTGCTCACTAAGCACTAAGAAACTATGAACAAATCCACTGAGGTTACTCATTGGAAATAAGTGATAATTAGATACAATTTGTTGCAGTTGCTTTTTAGATAAGGAACGGTCACTGCTTTTTTTGCAACAAACTGAACATAGTGACTAGTGATATGTATGCTTGTGTGCTGAAAGAGGGTGCTGCCAGTAAACAAATATATAT